>OX638253.1:6346555-6508644 GCA_951806755.1 Brenthis hecate | reverse complement strand
GCGTTCGTTCCACTGCCATTTCGCTCCTGGTTTAGTTAGCTCATATAGCGGTACCATTATGCGTGAGAAATTTGGTATGAATTTCCTGAAGTAGCCCGCCAATCCACAGAACTGTCTTACTTGTCTGGGTGTTGTTGGTACTGGTGCTTTTACCAGTGCATCTATTTTCCGTGGACTTGGCCGGACTTGTCCATCTGATACGATGTTGCCCAAATATTCGATTGACCGTTTGAAAAAGCTTGCATTTATCAGCATTAATGGAAAAACCAGCATCCTGTAGAGCAATGAGAATACGTTCAATGTTTGAGAGACCTTCTGTAATATCTTCACATTTGCTTAATACGTCGTCAACATACACTTGAGCTGCATTCCCCAATAAAGGGCTCAGAGCTCTGTTAATGCATCGCTGATAGACTGAGCATGCATTGCTCAAGCCAAATGGCATAGTCATATATTCATATAGTCCATCTGGTGTAACCAATGCTGTTTTTTCAATTGATGACTCTGCAATCGGTATTTGGTGAAATCCAGCAGCCATGTCAAAGGTTGTGAAGAACTGTCCTTTGGCCAATTGGTCAATTTGATCCGAAATTAGTGGTAATGGATAGTGATCTCGTAATGTATTAGAGTTAAGCTCTCTAAAATCCACGCACATACGGTCATCGCCATTTTTCTTTTTAACCAAGATGATGGGACTGGAGTATGGAGACTTACTTTCGCGCACAATGCCATGTTCCATCAATTCATTTACAATAGCTCGTACTTTTTCTCGTTCAACTGGACTGAGCCTATATGGTCTTCGTTCTATCGTACTTGTCTGGGTTCTTCAAGCGGATTTCGAGTTCGCCAGTCTTGACACGATTTGTTGGGTAACCTCTGATAAAACAGGTGTTGATATTTGTTCAGAAGCGTGCGTAATTTTGTAATATCTTCTTCACTCGTGAGGTCACAATCCAATTTATCAAAGATTGGGTTCATACATTGAACCTGATTGATATTCAGCAGACGTGTTAACCTTGTTCCAACTGAAGTAATCATCAAAGTCAGATTTGTATTATTTATCAAGTTCATTCCTATTAAAATATCTGTCGTCATCTCGTAATCCGCCACTATGTAGAATTGTAGTTCAACATTGATGTTATCAATGATCCCAATCGTAACAAGTGTAGCTATTGAAAGTACAGGAAATTGTCCCAATTCCCCTCAAGTAATTTACCGTTTCTAGTCTTTTTCCTGGCAATTGAGCTGCTATAGATTCTCGTATAAGTGAGCATTCTGCACCACTATCAAAAACTGCCTGAAAAGTTCTTGGTCCAATCTTTACCTGAATCGGAGCTAGTTTTGATCAGCAATGTAATTTACGTTTGATGTTAATGAACGTTCGCGTTTGAAGCAGGTTTCAAAAGAGTGCCCTGGTATTTTGCAAAATGAACAGATTGTTGTTTTATTGTTCTGGTTGGAGGTTACTTCCTTGTTGTTGTTTTCGGTTTTAGTTTTGTTCCTTTGTTCAGGTTTTGATTCAGTAGGCTTATAATAACATTCGCTAGTAGTGTGATTAGATCTTTTACAGATACGGCAGGGTAAAGTCGATGGAGTTGCGTTTGAAAATCGCGGTCGTTTACTTGTGTTCACACTATTTGAATTCGGGGTGAGCACGCTTCATTGTTCTTATAGATGATGCAACGGATATCAACTCTGGTACTGTTGTGGCCCGTGTGTTCAGTAGCTCGATCCTAAGTCTTTCATCGTTTACACAACCAATCACTGCTTCAACTGCATCTTCATTTGATAGTTTGTCCTTGGTGATTCTTCTCCATAAGACCCAAGCTCGAGATAAAAACTCCGAGATGTCTTTTTGAAGAGTCATAAACATGTTCTCTGAATCGAACTATGTCTCCGAGAATAACGGTTTTCTGGCTCGAACGTTGTAATAAGGTTGTTACGCAGCTCAGCCCATGAAGCTGTGGTGACCATCCAATCGTTCAACCCACATTTTCGCTCTTCCCTTTAGCAGGCTGCCAACTTTCATTCGTATATCAAAATCGTTGAGTCTGTATGTTTCAATGGCCTTATCGATGTGTTGACACCACTCACGTAACTCCCACATTAGTGTCGGGGTCAAAAGATGGTAAGTAAATGTCATTAATACGTATTTTCGTTTCTGGTGGTGTACTTAAACGTTCCGACATTTGCTGCATCACTTGCATTATCTGCATAAGGAATTGCGGTGGTATACTGTTCATTGATGCTGATTGTGGCTGGTCTTGCGGCAACACAGTTCCAGTATTGCTTGTGGTATTCAATCTATGGTCTGGTTCTGTTGTAGCATCAGGTTGTTGTTGAGCGGGAAGTGGCGAGCGATCCCACTTCTGATGACGAAGCTCCAGGACGTCGTATTGTTTTTAAAAATAATGACGTCAGCATTGCTGACGTCATTCTCTTCATTATTATTTCCATTGTTTCATGGTGATACAAATTAAAACTAGAACTTCTTCCAATAATCCTTTTATTGAAGGTAGGCAAGAAACAATACTTCAGTAGAGCTCCGCACTGCTCGGTTGCTTGTGCCAAAATCACCCGTGTGACGTCCGCTATTCGTATTTATACCAAACTCAAAGAGTGGGGAGCTCTATTATGATTTTACAAAAACAGATTTTATAAATTATTAACATGCACTGTATCTATTTATAATAATTAACATAATTAAAAACATTAGTTAAGTGTATTCATTTTAACTTTAACTCATTTTAATATTTTGTTCTTTTAAATCAAATAACAATCTTTATGACAAACAATAATCAAAAGACAACTTTTATGAAAACATGATTGTAAATAATTATTTTAAGAGACAATATCCTAAGTAGCTTAAGTAAATATCTTAAATAAATGATGTTGCGCCGATATATATATTTCTGTAAAATTAAAAAAAAAATATTTAGTGAAAAGCAGCCCTCTTATTTTTTTAATTTGACACCCGAGAATTTGTTTCCCACAAAATTGCGACATATTTCTTTCTACCCTTTAATAATTGAATTTCAAAAACTCATTTATTAGTAGTTAATTATGCCATTATATAATTGGACTGCAAATATTTTAGGCCTTTATATATTATATATCTGGATAATTGCCCTACTTTAACTGTTTAAGTTGGGAGCAGGTGAGAGAAGTGGGGAATGGGGTGAGACTTCTTAAAATTTTCTCTATTAATTTGCCAAATTGAGCCTTTAAATTAAAATTTAGGCCTTTTAAATTTATAAAATATAATAATTATTATAGTTTTAAAGTAAAAACATGTTTTTTAAGAATCCCATACATTACGTATGCGATTCGTCAAAATGAATAAAAGGATCCAAACACAAGGGTTTTATTAGTAGAGCAGCCGTGTTAATACTAATACCGAAATCCTAAATATTTCAAGTACAACTGAGATATAACATTATTTCCTCTGTTATATATCTTCCTGAGTTTCTTTCGCCAGTTCTTCTCGGGTCTAAGGCTTCTTCTTTTCGAACTGTTAGTAGACTCATGGCGTTCAGTAAAAAATTATAATAATTTAATGCTGAATAAAATATTTTAAATTTGCATTACAGTTACAATATGAAATTAATATATAAAGTTAGTCAATACAGTGTTTGTGTTGCAGCGGGCAGGAAGAGTTGGATAAAACTTTGCAATCACTTTCAAGTCGTTGCGAGGCGTTGCGTTTACAAAGACATTATCTGCTTAGAAACAGAGCCATCACGAATTCAATGTTCTCTTGCAAATATTAACTAGCAATTCCTAGTTTAATTTCTATAATAATAATTGTTTTTCTTTGTAATATCTTCTCGTCCTTTTATGAATAAAGATATCAAAACTTAGATATTTCTTTTGCTCTTATATGCTGTGTCTATTACTTTCGGTATTATTTTTTTTCAGTTTAATGAATACGTACAAATATCTCATATTTTCAGAATATAATAATGACACGCTATCGGTTCGCTAATTTAGTTGATTAAATTGAACTAATGAAGTAAATAAAAAGATTTCACATAAAAGGAGAAATTTCTTTATTTATCTGCGAATTATTTTTCGGCAATGGCAATAAAAATCGGCGAGTTTATCTGTTTTTGTTTTTTTTTAATTCTTTTTTATTTGACTACATCATTATAATTACTACCTAATAATTTTTAAAGACAATATAGAAAAAAACACTACAGGTCATAATTGTATATATATTCCGTAGTAGGTACCTATATAAGGTACCTACTACGGATAGAAAGAAAAAAATTTATAAACATTACAGAATTCTAAATATTAGATTTTAAATTGTAAAATTAAAAGTGTTATATTTCAACTTTAACGGCTCATACGTTTTAAACGTTAGTATAGATTTCTCAGAGATGGGATACTTTCCTGCATTGAAAAGTATACTATATGCTGACCCGGATAACCAGCTATCATCAAACCAAATTTCATCTAAATCTGTTCAGTGGTTTCCTCGTTATGCGTTCCTAGACAGACAGACAAAAATTCTAAAATCCATAGACTCGGCCTCTATATCGGTAATAATCACTATTTAAATAAGATTTTCCAAAAAAATATTTCATGTACAGATTCGACTCGGTTACAATTTTATTGGATGTATAGATTGAATTTGCTATATTTCTTTAATAATTTTTGAGCACCTTCATCATCGCTTAAAACACAAATTTAAGCGATAATAGCCGAGCTCGAAAATCATTTTCACGGCGTTAAATGTTCATTTATTAAAATGCTCTAAAATGGCTGACCTATTATCGCAACAACGAACCCATAACTCTTACTCGTTGGCTAGTACACTTGCAGTGTAGTCCAACGCCAATCGAACCATGACTAATATACATAATGTGCTCGTACGTTCTTGAGTGAATTAGTTTCTTTAATTTTTGCGAGTATAAAATCTTCATTAAGAAACAAAGTACAAATACAAAGAAGCTGTTGTATTAAAATCCAAACAACTGTTTCAAACATTAAACAATCGCGTAGTCAATAAGCTTATCATTTTCCGCAACTTCGTTGAAAAATAATAATTAAGTTACATTTGCCGGAATATGCCGGATTAATTAAAAGATAATTAATTTCTATTGGCGTTTTACTGAAATGACAACAAAAAGAAGTATTTTCTTTTTTAAATAAAACTATCTTTTCGGATTATTTCGCGAATTTATTTTGATTTTTGGTTCCCGACGTTTCGAATGCTTTACAGCATCCATGGTCACGGGAGAGACTGAGGTGTTACATGTCTTGAAGGTATAGTTGTTACAGACAGCCTACCCACAATTAACAAAATGAAAATTGCACCAATTACATTACAATATTTTTTAACTTTAAACATTTTTATAATTTTAATTATAATTGAATATGGAATATTATTTATTTAATTTTTGCTATTATTCTTATAATTATTACAATTTTAAAAATATTAATTAGTAATCTATATTTAGTATTGCCATTATTATATTTATAACCATAAAGAAAAATATAAAATATAGTATTAATTATTTAAGCCATATAATTGTTCTGAGTAATTTGAAAAGTTAAAATTAATTAAGGATAATAATTTTAATTAAGTTTGCTATTATTTAAAAACAACTTACTAAGCAATGGAATTAGAATCGGACAATACCTTAGCTTTCCTAGATGTATTAGTTAAACGCAACCCAGATAACACCTTGAGTCATACTGTGTATAGAAAGAAGACCCATACTGATAGGTATTTGAACGGTGAATCTCACCACCATCCTTCACAGTTAGCTACCGTGGGAAAATCTTTGTTTCAGAGAGCGCGCGGGATCTGTGACGAGCAACACCTAGCCGGAGAACTGCAACATGTCTAGCACGTTCTGCGTGACAACAAGCTGCAAGTGCCGCGCCTGCGTCACAGTGACCGAGTGAAACCAGCCACAGTCGAGCGCGTCCCTGCAGTCTTGCCATACATGAAAGGAGTCACTGACAAGATTGGCTACATTCTAAAGCGAGCTTCAATTAAAACTTACTTCAAGCCGCCAAAGAAAATTAGTAAGTTCTTACCACCTGTCAAGTGCCACATCCCTCTACAAGATGCAGGAGTTTACAAGCTTGATTGTGATTGTGGGCTCTCTTACATTGGACAAACAAAGCGATCCATTATAACCCGGGTCAAAGAACACATAGCTGATGTGAAGCACCGTCGCAATACAACGTCTGCTGTCTGCAAACATAGCCAGGACCGCCAAAGCCATTATATTCGCTTCGATAGACCTCAAATCCTGGCGAAAGAAAACCGATATCGCCCTAGAATTATTCGAGAAGCCATAGAAATTTAAAAAACATCCAAATTTCAATAGGGAAGATGGCTGGGTACTACCATCGTCATGGGATCCTGTTATTAATATAATAAAATCAAATAATAAATATAAACATAACAGACAGGTAGATGTAGTAAGTTCTTACTGTGTAGATCAAAATGACAGCATATCGGACTAATATTTTTCATTTTTCATTTGTAAAAGTATATAGTAATAGTGTTGCTTAGTAAGTTGTTTTTAAATAATAGCAAACTTAATTAAAATTATTATCCTTAATTAATTTTAACTTTTCAAATTACTCAGAACAATTATATGGCTTAAAAATTAATACTATATTTTATATTTTTCTTTATGGTTATAAATATAATAATGGCAACACTAAATATAGATTACTAATTAATATTTTTAAAATTGTAATAATTATAAGAATAATAGCAAAAATTAAATAAATAATATTCCATATTCAATTATAATTAAAATTATAAAAATGTTTAAAGTTAAAAAATATTGTAATGTAATTGGTGCAATTTTCATTTTGTTAATTGTGGGTAGGCTGTCTGTAACAACTATACCTTCTAGACATGTAACAACTCAGTCTCTCTCGTGACCATGGATGCTGTAAAGCATTCGAAACGTCGGGAACCAAAAATCAAAATAAGTCCGTGAAATAATCCGAAAAGATAGTTTTATTTAAAAAAGTCAAACATTCGCGTAAATCTAAGAAAGTATTAAGTATTTTCTTTTTATAAAAATGCTTAAGTAGTAAGTGGTCTTCTTTTATTCAACTTTATACCTTACCGCTTAGTAGGCAGTGGTAGGCCAGTGGTAACGCGCTCGCTTGAGACACCGAGTGAAGAGGGTTCAAATCCCGGGTTTCGCACTTCTGATATTTTCATGTGCGAATCATTTCTAACATGATTACCACTGGCCTTACGGTGAAGGAAAACATCGTGAGGAAACCTGTATGTCTGGGAGAACCTCGCAAGTTTTTGAAAGACATGTGAAGTCTGCCAACGCGCATTTGGTCAGCGCGGTGGATTATAGCCTGATCCCCCTCGTATTTGAAGGGAGGCTCGTGCCCAGCAGTGGGACATTAAAAAGGGCTGAATAACTAACCGCTTACCGGATGACAGAATATTTTACCAGTTTGCCATAGAATCAAATATATTTTTAAATTCAAATTGAAATAACAAAGTGTATAGAGAACATGTAGATTAATTCTGAATGTTATACTGTACTGAAACTGTAACTGCAACTGATTGATATACACGTTCGCTTGTGGAAAATGAAAAAATGTGAATCAAAGTGTGATAGGAATAAAATATTAATTTTATAAAGAATAACCTTGACTACCTTTAGTGGGTTGAAAATTAGAAATCACCGATATAATGTGTTTCATTAATTTTGTATAAGAACAAAAAAAAATTCAGTAGATTTCGCAAAAAATATTACATTCATACATAGCCAGTAGCCACCCCTTTGAGGTATAATGAATGAGTTAGCGAATATAATTATTTATATTAAAGAGGAAATTAGAAGAAACACTTGTATAATTTCCTTTAAAAATATCTTACTTACTCCGAACCATAATAAAAATATATATTAATAGTACAAAGAAATACGAAAAATGTATTACAGGTATCCGCTGAAGTATTCCTTTAATGAACTATCCTCGGAAGTAGGTTGTCAACAGGGTGATCCCCTTGGGCCTGCAATTTTTAGTTTGGCTATAAATCCGATAATTAAAAAATTAAATTCTAAATTCAACGTCTGGTATTTGGACGACGGAACTCTAGGAGGTGATGTGGATACTGTGTTTTCGGACCTTTTTTTAATCAAAAATAAATTTGAAGCCATTGGCTTGGAACTTAATTTTAGCAAATGCGAACTTTTTATAAATAACTGTGACTTAAATTTAAATGATGTAAAACAAAAATTTAATATTCTGGCTCCAAATATTAAAATAGTTAACAGTAATTCCCTTTACCTTTTAGGTTCTCCAATTTTTGATGAATCTATTTCTGAATATATTAATAATTCAATCACTAAATTTCAAAATTCTGTTGACCGTCTCCTTGAAATTAGTCCACATTATGCACTTTGCATCTTAAAATGCTGTCTTTTCGTCCCAAAATTTACGTATGCGCTCCGTTGCTGCTCCTTTTGGAATCACCCAGATCTTTTAACACAAGTAGACGACTTAATCAAATCAGCTTAGAATCGATTCTTAATATGCAACTGAATGAGCAATCTTGGACCCAAGCATCCCTACCTATCCGTTATGGTGGTTTAGGGATTCGCAAAATTTCCAGTGTCGCTTTACCAGCCTTCCTATCTTCTATCCATAGTTCAGCGAATCTCATAAGTAAAATTTTAAGGGTATCCCCTTCAAACTTTGAGATTGCTGGTTTGGAAGAAGCTAGAAACGCTTTTTTAATTGCATGCCCAGGTCAAAATTTTCCAGTTTCTGCAAATTCACAGAGGAGCTGGGACGACATAAACTGCAAATTGACTTATGACAATCTTTTAAGCTGTAGTACAGGCTCGGCACGTGCTAGGCTTTTGGCCGTGGGTACGCATGAGGCTGGATACTGGCTTCACGCGTACCCTTCGTCAAATACAGGAACATTTCTTGAGCCTGAAACGCTCCGAATCGCAACCTGTCTACGGCTTGGGGTTCCGGTCTGCGCTCCTCATAAATGTCCCTGTGGTAGTGATGTCGACAACCTAGGACACCATGGTCTGTCATGCCAAAAAAGTGCAGGCCGCTTCTCGAGACATGCCGCGCTTAACGATATCATACGCCGGTCCCTTGCCACCATCAACGTGCCAAGTCTTCTTGAGCCGACTGGTATTGCAAGAGACGATGGCAAGAGACCGGATGGTATGAGTTTAATTCCATGGAAGATGGGCCGGGTGCTGGTATGGGATGCAACCTGTTCAGACACGCTCGCCCCTTCCCATCTTCATGGAACCAACAACAGAGCTGGTGCGGCTTGTGAAGCGGCTGAAAAAACCAAAGCTTACAAATACAGGGATCTAGGTTCTGAATATGATTTTGTTCCTTTCGGTGTCGAGACCCTCGGTCCGTGGGGTCCTAGCGCTATAAGACTTTTTAAGGAAATAGCAAAAAGGTTATTCGACGTCACAGGAGACCGAAGAGCTGGCAGCTACTTCGGACAAAGAATTAGTCTAACCATTCAAAGGGGGAACGCTGCCAGTATCTTCGGAACCTTGCCTAAAGGGACTCCTTTTAATAATATTTTTTAGTTATTACATTATGTATATACTTAAGGTTTTTTTTTTTTTAGTTTATATATATATATTATATATATATATATATATATATATATATATATATATATATATATATATATATATATATATATATATATACCTCATTTGGTTATTCCGAAAGTATTAGAAGCAAATGCCTTGTAACGTCTTATGACGAATTTTTCATGCTATAGAGAAACATAAGCTCCCAGGTGCGGAATAAGCATTTAAAAATAAATTTTGATGTAGAAATAAGTATTATTCTTCTTCTTTTCACTTCTCATAATTTTATTTTTATTAACTCCATTGAAACAAAAAGTTACCTAATATTGTTAGCATATTTTTAAAACCAATCTATAAATACGTTACAAAGCAAATTTTAGTGTTGACCAATAGGTATATTTATATATGTAAGTGCATTTATACTCATAAATTAGGAATCAAACCTACTGAAAGTACGAGTCACAAAGTAGGTACTATCGGTAAAAGTTTTTAGTAAATTATACGACCAGAGAGATAGTAAAACTCAAGAGCGCGATATTTCTTTTTGTTTCTTGTTCTTCGGTTTCTTAAGGGATTGATGGTATTGTCGGTAATGTAATGTTACTATAATTCTATCTTAGTTTTTACAGTTCAGCTGTTTTCCTTTTTCTTGTAGATAAGTAAGGGGGATACATAGTATATGAATTATTGAACCCAAATTATTTAATTCACATATTTATTGTATAAGGAAATAGTAAACATTATTTTACTATATTAATATATGTACATATATAAATTGTAAAACCACTTTAAATCTATCAAAGTATAATCATTTTTACAAATTTTATTTTTAATACATTATATAGAAGTAATAAATTATAAATGAGGTCATTAAGCGAAATTAAAGGTTGTTTGATATACATCCATACTAATAACTAATATAAATGTGAAAGTGTGTTTGTTTGTTTGTCCTTCTTTCATGTCGAAACGGGTTGATGGATTGGCATGATTTTTTGTGTGGAGATAGTTGGAGAGCTAGAGAGTGACATAGGCTACTTTTTACCACGGGAAATTATCTCATTCTCACGGGAAAACACGTTAGAATACAATCCAAAAAACTATTTATGATCAGAATTACTTGAAACTTGGTATTAATACTTTTCAATAAAATTAATTAAATACGTGTAAAAATAAAATTCATCCTATAAGGGGGTAAAATAGGGGATGAAAGTTTGTATGCAACCTACCTTTTAGCGCGAGCGAATCCGCGGGTTCTTCTAGTACATATATAAATTATCACCGAGCTAACGTTGTCTGTGAGCGAGTTAAGTACTGTATATGTTGCGAATCAGCTTCAAATAAAAATAAGTTCTGATAGAATAACACTGTAAATGACATAATACTATACGTATACTTTTTTCTATTGAAGATAGACAGCGCTAATTTTGCTAGTAAAATATTAGCAAAGCGCCAATATCAAATAAATTTAGGTGACTATTTGTGATTGGTATACCTAAATAACTCATGTAACGTAACAACGCCATCTTTGAATTCACAGTACATACCCTATAGCTAATATTTCAATCCTCAGTATTAAGCAGTTTTTTAAAGTCCCACTGCTGAGCACGGGCCTCCCTTCAATACGAGGGGGATCAGGCCATAGTTCACCACGCTGGCCAAGTGCGGGTTGGCGGACTTCAGATGTCTTTCGAATACTTGTTAGGTTCTCTCAGACATGCAGGTGTCCATACGATGTTTTCCTTCACCGTAAGACAAGTGGTGATCATGTTGAAAATGATTCACATATGAAAATATTAGAGGTGCGAGTCATGGATTTGAAGCCACTTCTCTCGGTTTCCCAAGCGAGCGCGTCACCACTGGGTTGCCACTGCCTCAATCCAAGTAAAATTGTGATATTATGGAATTTTGATTTTGGAACGCATTATTTCATTTTTCTTTGCTTTCGGTTCCGTAACCAAAAGGCAAAAATTAAAAAATATTATTATAATCTCAGGCTTATTCCTTATACATTTTTAGTCTGAGCTTAAAATTTCATCAAGTCCATCTGTCAGTCTGTAGTAAACAATCATATTGCTGGGAGGCTATTGGTAATTAGAAAAGTAAAGGTAGGTAGGTGAATATGAATCATTTAATTATTTAATATTTATTATTATTTTATATTTATATATAGGTATCACATATTTATTGTATAAAGGAGAAGAAAGCATTAGTCTCTCCTGTGACCACGATTGCTGTAAATCATTCGAAACGTCGAGAAACAAAAATGAAAATAAATCCGCGTAAAATTCCGAAAAGGTAATACTTTTTAAATTAGAATAAATAGGATCTATATTTTCTATTAATAAATAATAAACATCGACAACAAAATTATACATATTCCGTTTTTGAAATAAGATCCCACCATTTAAGCATTTCGGATAAATAATACCTACATATTTTATGAAATGATCAAGCACGAGAATCATTATCAATCATCCCTAGAAGGCCACAAGAATATAATTGTTCATATTATGTGGAATAACAGCTACGCATTATATTATGATAATAATAATAATGAATAGTTTTATTATAATATTTTTTCTTGAATTAATATTCTTATAAATAATTCTTATATTGAAATAGTATCTATATATAGTATCTATCCCAATTTCATAATTTTTAAAATGATTCAAACGCTAAAACATATTTTTATAATGTTGACATTTACAGATACCACCTGTAGACATACAGGAGGTTTTGTAGGACTCACCGGCTAGAAAAGCCAGTACTACCCACTAAAACCCAACAAAACCTCCTCCGTCTTGATGGGGTGTCGCAGGTTCGCTTACGTACTCAATCACGACGCTCCGACGGCAGATCTACCGAAGTAGATCACAAAAATAATGGGGGTTGCTCCCACGGTCCACTCTGCCGTCAGAGAAGTCCCAGGAGCAACCCGCATGGTATAACACCCACCGATGTGGGCTTCCTTCCAGTGCGTTTCTTGGCTTCGCGCCCTGCTGAATTGCCGAACGCTTTTGAGCTCTTTGTTGTTTGCCCTTGTCAATTCTCTTAATATTATTACCTACTGATACAATGAAAATTTCCTGAACAGATATAATAATATACATTTTCCAAGAAAAACTTATTTATTTTATAAAATTGTGCCCCGCAACTTGTTTCATTTCTTATATGCCTTTGAAATTCTATCACCTCTACATACGAGTATGTAGGTACAATCGTAAATTGTAATAGTAGACAGCTCTATGGTCTATCAGTTTTAGATAAAACTTTTTAGTATAACGCCTGATGCTTTCTTTCATTGATTACGTTTCTAGTGAATTGGTTTATTAGGTGGAATATAAAATTGAATGTGAAGAATAATTGTTGTTCATGGTTCGATCTGGATCCTCTTTTACTTTATTAGAATAGCTGGAAATGCAAAGGTGATAATTTTTTTCATAAACTTGTCTGGGGTACTCAGATTTTTTATCTGACCTTTTTTAAGGATAACAGGGGCCATGCTCTTAATCTTCAGAAGTCCTCTGAAGAAAATGATTATAGTTATCTCTTTATTTTACACTTAAAACGAAAAAAATATATCACTCATTATATAGGTATATAATATAATTTACTGGGTCGAGTATATTCAAAGATTCTTTTTTTAAGTTACTGTTTTTCGACGAGTTTTCATAAAAGCGTAGTAAAATTTTGTGTGGATATTAATTCATTTTATAATAAATTTACCCAAACTTTTGTCATGTTAAATTTAGTAAGTTACTAATAAGAAACAGATAATTTTGTTTAAAGCACACCCTTAGTTTTAAAAATACAAACGAAATCGTAGCCGTGGCTGTGTGTTTGCTAACTTATATCTTTAAACTTTTAAAATTCTTTAAAAAATGATAATACTATTCCTATTACAGGCAAGAACATAAATATAAGAAAATCAGTAGCTGTAACTCTAGCATCGTTAAAGTTAACAAATACTTTGTAGATAGGTACTTAAGTTAGCATGATCAATGAGCTTTGGATAAACTTGTAGGTAATCCCTAAAGCGAAAATATTTAAATACACTTGCAAACTTGGTATTATATTTTGTAACTAAAATACAATGTAACAATCTTTAATATTTTTACTAAAATTAAAATGTCCTAGACATTATATTTAGTAGAATATATGTATGTATGTATGTCCAGTACATGTTTGTGTTGTGTTTACTTACTTTTAATAAGTTATAAGATTTTATTGTTTTAAATTTAGTCAGTATTATTTAATTGTTATGAAATACACGTTCTTAAGATCTAGTATTTGTTCGGTTAGTAATAAATAAATAGATGATATTAATATGATCATATTCATCAGTAAAAAACGAGTAAAAATCTGAACAGCAAAAAATGATGTACTTATGTATATAAGATTATTTGATGATAATTGTTATCTAGAAACTGATAATTTACTTTCAATTTCTGTAAAGTTTATTGTGCACAACATTTTTTAATTATTCGTGTTCTAAATAGGGATAAGATAAAATTTGAATGGTGTGGTAATGGCATATTTGAACATTATTTCTGTTTCCTATTGATACGCTTAATAAATCCTATGATGATATTTTCTTAAACAAATCGATCTATGCTTTAACCGAGAGAGAGAGAGAGAGAGAGGAATATTACATCTTATGTTTAAGTTATTCAAAGGTCACAGATCACACAGGGAATTTTTTTACCAACTAGCTTTATCATTACCCGTGTTTACATATTTACGATAAAAGATCACGTTACATCATTCCATATTTTCATTCCTCGGAACCATTCCCTAGGGCAAAATATATCATACGAACTTCCAGGTAAAATATGTGAAAGGGATTTCAGTTCGAGAATTTTATTTTTAAGATAGGTGAGCGTAACTTCGAAGTGTACTCTGAAATGAAGATGGCAAAGCTTATCCCACCAAGCTTTCACTTTTAAAACTCAGGTAATTGCTTAACAAATCTTCTCCAAGACTCGATCATAAATTGCACAATTTTCAAGGAAAAATCATAAAGTTATGAATCGTACTAGCCAGCTTTTTATGAAAAAGCTATCGACAAGTTAAATTATTTAATCATGGCTTTAGTAAGTGCGGTTATACATGCTCGATTATATCGGGCATAAGAAATAGATGTGCCAACAGTTTAATATATATAACTTTTTATAAACTTGTTATAACTTTTTACTCCTACGTTTCCTCAAAATATTTTTTATATATTTTGACTCTCTGTCACCTCCCCTATCCAAAAATACCACCCACTGTGCCAGTTGGTAAAGAAATGTATGGAAATGTATGGAAATGTTGTAACTTTAAGTCTCAATAACTTTTGACTCTTTTGTTTTCTCAAAACATTTTTTATATATTTGGACTTTCTATCACCTCCCCTATCCAAAAATACCACCCACTCCTCCAGGGGCCGCGTCCCATATACTAAACTGCAGCCGTTGTTTGCGTAAACGGAGCCGCGGGTTCTGCTAGTACATATATAATTGGTAATATGACTTAACAAAACAAAACTTATTTAAAATTCTAATGTCCATATGTAGCTGACCTACAATATAATTTCATATTCATCTTAAGGAAATGAATTTTAAGATTTTTTCTTCTACGTTACTTTATATTATGAATCATATTTCCTTACAATACAAATTTGTCTGCTAAAGTGAGTAGACAATAATTTTCCTGATAAACATTAATCATAGGCGTAGACTATCCTTATATTTTTTCCTCTTCACGTACTTTCCTTTGTAGGATAGTCAAAAAGAACTTAGTGGCATGACTCTCCATTCTCCGCTATAAAAATAATTATTTACATTAATTAATTATTTATCTAAATAAACATTAAAATATTTTTTAATGATTTAATAGCATTGCTTTGATTTATTTTATAATAACTTGTATAATTTTTAATAATAATGTTGTTAAAAATCCTAACAAAACAAGTTCATCCTGCTGTAATAAAAGTTGCTTAGTGCGGGTTAAAATATACCTGTAGGCACACAGAGTTATTATCATAGCTATTTATAATATAATAAACAAAAGTCCTTTTATATTCAAAATCTATTTAATTAAATGTAATTAATTAAATGATTACCGAAAACAATTGTAATCGACACGCTCAATTAAGGCCTGATATAAATTTACTAGCCACTCACCCTCGCTTCGCTCGGGTTCGTCCCTAGGTTGATTCCCCATACAAACTTTCATCCACATTTTCGGGGTGAAAAGGGATGATTTCCGGGATAAAAATCCTACGTCCTACCCCGTGTCTCAAACTATGTTCTTACCAAATTTCATCTAAATCGGTTCATTAGATCCAGAGCTTACGCCCTACAACGTCACAAACTCACAATTCACAAACTTTACCTCTTTATAATATAATATTTGTGTACACATAAAATTAAAATATATTATAATTACTTAAGAATGATTCCTTGTTAGTCTTCTACAAATAATAATTAAATTCCATGATTTTAACTAAGCACTCCTCAGCGTCTGTAAAATATTGAACACTCGACTGTAAGGTTTTATTGGAACCTATAATAATTATATCAACGATTTCGTCTGTCATTTTAATAGTTTATGATTAATTAATTACTTTATAATTAAAAGAATATTAAATGATTAGTTTAAAAATATAAAATAATACTTGCATTTCAACTACTCACAAAAAATAAATATTAGAATATGTGATGTTTGTACATATATACTATGTATATCATCTAGTTTGCTAGAGCATACAAAATATTTCATCGAAACTTCGCAGCTATTTCAAAAACGCTTTATTTAATAATAATTTATTATAATATTTAGTATATCGCTAATGCATATGGTTTAGTTTAGTCTTAGCTTGTTTTAATGTTTAGTTTTTATTTGGTTTGGTTTAAGTTGGTTTATTTATACATAAAATATTTTTAATATAGTATGTAAAATAGGTATATATAACAAAGCATGCCTTTTGAGAAAACGAAAAAATGTCTTATTAAAAAGTTGGGTACATACATTGTCCTGAAACCCTGAAAGACTATTCTTATCACGTACTCAGTGTCAGGACTAACTAGACTGCACAGCGAGCTCTAGCGTGAACGGAAATGGTCAACAAAGTCTTAGTTTGAATTTTTCGAGTCAATAAACTGCTGAATAGATTTCCAATAGACATGCAGTGATACTGCTTCAAAAGTTTAATGTTTCTTATATTACACTAGTGGCTTACCCTCGCTTTGCTCGGATGCCTCCGTGAGTACGTGCACATAGCGTTGCTGCAATTCAATAGGTAGATCTCTTTAAGAGGAATAATTCTGTAATACATTGTTTTCATATAACTTAGTTTACGCGGCGCACGCCAATAAAGCTCCGAATCGACTAGATTTTTTCCGACATTTTCGACAATCATCGTCATATTTCAGCCAATTTACACAAAACCTTAATGAATTATACAATTAAACCTTCCTCATGAATCACTCCATTTATCAGGAAGTTTATTTCATAATACATAGTGATTTTCAATTTATATTATATGTAACACAAAATATAATGTGTATTTACTAAATGTGGAAAAAGTGACTTCAATTGGCGACCCACGTTTTATATAATTAATGGTGAACGAAATAATAAAAGAATAGTAATATAATAAATAAAACTATTAATATAATAAAAAAAAAGAATTGTGTGGTTGGATAAAATCTTAAATGAAACATACTTTTTTAGTTTAGTAAACACAATGTAAAAATATATACTTCAAAGATTTCAAAGCGAAACATAATATATCTTCCTACCATCAAGATAAATTCTCAATTAAAATGTCCGAGTATTAGATAAAGAAGTTACTTATTTTCTGTTATATTACATCTACCTCCAAATAAATATAATTCAAATAAATATAATAAAAACCAAAAATAGTTATTTTATGAATTCCAATCCGGCATTTGTATTGCAATGCATTTGAAGTTTTGATTTATAGCCTAGCCGCAGTTGCAACTTAGTTTTTAGCTATCGGTTATCTATTGTTTCAGGTTAAACTTTCAGCTTTGTTCTAAAATATTTTATTGGAATATGTTTTAATATTATTAAAAATAATATTTTGTGATAAGTTTATTTTCAAATATAAGCATGTATGTGCATTGTGCATGTACCTACGTAGCACTAAACCTCCTAACAATAAGTTATGGCAAATTAAATAGTAATGGCAAATGGGACCCTATGTTTTCATTTTCTATCAGATTTATTTTTAGTAGGATCTTTCGCGTAGCAAAAGGAAAGCTTTTATTTCACGCGACATTATCTACGCATACTCCTGTTCTAAGTCTGAGTAAGTACTAATATTAAAATAGATTGGTCAACTCTAAGTCATGAGTTAAACCACCATACGTGGTGTTTGGTTGGTTAGGTTATGTCTTTTGTTGTTCATGGTTTAGTAAAATATAAATATGTTGGAGTATTAATTAACACACACAACAAAATATATAGAATATACCTACTTATTATATTGAACTGCGATCGAAATCCAATACCTCTTGCGTAAAACCATCTTACACGTGGCAGATTTTTATTGTCTTTTTCATAACTTTGAGCTTTGTAGTATGATCACACCACGTTTAACCCAAATAATTACCGTTGTTATAGATCAAATACAAAATGTAGACAAAATACGTTTTGATTCTTTTTCAGTATCCCTTTTACAGTAATAGCATATACTCTGTAAATATTTAAAACGGCTACTTATAAATATTCTAAAAATATAGGCCTTATAGGCTGGACGGAATGACAAACAAACGTCAACGTAGACTTAACAGTACCTAGCGTTTCGATATATGGTGGCGATCTTTTCTTTAAGTAGTTACAGAATAGAGTAAAAAATAATTACGTACCAAAACATAAAAAAGTTTAAAGAAATAATTTAATTCATCCTGACGCCAATACAAAATTATATTATGTATATAAATATCGTGTTTTCAATTTTAATATATGAATATTCGATACTAATAGGCTACATTTGCAAAACGAAAGCTATTAATATCCTTCATGCTGCCTAAATTAATTCTGCTACTACACTGTAGGGGCGGTGTACAAAAACTTGAATATATTGATCTCGATGACTGTACGAATATTTCGCAGTATTCGTCCTCGTCCTGCGGTACGGCCCGTACGCCATATACTCGTACTACGAGCAAGTGTTAAAATGTAATATAATCAAATGCATTTAGGTACTATATATTTATGAACAAGATTTTAAATTTTCCACTTTTAGAACGATTTATCTTCTCAGCCAGTACTTATTGTACGCAGATAAAATGTGCCTGTGCCAAATGATTATTATGACGATATGACGTATGTAGTACATACGTCATAACGTCATAATGTAATGTACTTATGTATTTTCATACAAATTTTCTAAAAGCGTAAACCATTGTAGAATGCATCTTATCTCAGCCTCTGATTATTCTTATATGGGTCTTACTTTAAAATATTTTTTATTTATTATTTTTTTTAAATTGAGCGACCTATGAAAGGCATAATCATCGTTTGATACAATGAATTTCTGCGGCACAAAAACCTATATTTGAAGATAAGCCATAAAAGCCAGTTTATTGGCCCTTTAATGCTTTTAACGAGGGCCTGTAAGAGATTAAATTGAATCATTTTTCTCCATTATGATAGATGTAGGTATTTTCTTAAAATAGTTAAAGTTTAAAAATTATTAGAAAACTTACAACTATAATACCTTTACATTTAGTACAAAATAATTTTAATGAAAAAATAAATAGATACCGGGTTATTAATAAAATTTTAAAATATCCTAAAATACTTAAAATTTTAAATGAACTTATTGGACCAATTCATGACTGTGCTTAAAATGATTTTGTTTACTTTATTACTGTAGACAAAATATGTTTCTTATAGTTATCAGTGATATTATATTATCTTATATGCAAAATAGTTTTATAGTATGAATGAATGCATTTAGAAGCAGAAGTAGAATGGGGTTGGTTATACTAGCCTCGATGTACTTCTAGTGCGTGGACTGTGTGAAATAAATGCATGAATGTTGTGAGTTATCAGATGATTGCTGTTAAGAAAAAAA
The DNA here is from genome assembly GCA_951806755.1 of Brenthis hecate. Lineage (NCBI taxonomy): Eukaryota > Metazoa > Arthropoda > Insecta > Lepidoptera > Nymphalidae > Brenthis > Brenthis hecate. The sequence continues at coordinate 6,488,967 of OX638253.1, read as the reverse complement.
AATGTTATTCCGACCTCAATCCGTTCTCATTTCGTTAAGATTTTTTAGACTAGCTTTAACTTTACATGTGGAAATTTACGTTAACATATAATTACGAAATTATCTAAATTGATATAGATAGAGTACCTACCTACCATACGTTATACGTATATGGTTTATTTTAGGAGAACAAATACATATTGTATTTGTGATTTTCATGTAACTATTTAATTTTCATATTCTAAATATATTCGATTGTATAATATTATTGATAGTCAATTAGACTAATAATAAAAATAATTTTGTGTAAAAAATATATTATATTATTTTTTGCATAAATAAACTTGTATGATTCGAAACTCACAGCATGTCAGGATAGCTTTTTAGCAACAAATATCTTCATCATCGAAGTTTTATAGTTAAATATGTGACTATTGCGATTTTTATGCTGAATATATGTTTATAAATCTATTCTAATATTATATAGAGGAAAAAAATGTTTTTTTGTTTGTTTGTATCGAATAGGCTCCGAAACTACTGAACCGACTTAGATGAAATTTGGTAAGAAGATAGTTTGAGACCCTGGGAAGGACATAAGATATTATTTTTTATCCCGGAAATTACCTCTTAAGGGGGTGAAAATGGGGGTGAAAGTTTGTATGGGGAAGCAACACAGCGAGGAACCCGAGTGAAGCGAGGGTGAGTTGCTTGCTAGTGTTTAATAAAAAAGGTACCATCAATCAATCAATATTTAACAAAAGTTAAGTATAGTTTACAAATGTGTGAAAGACATTAGGCACGTGATGGATGGTGTTCACTTGCCAGTTTTACGCGTATCAAGTACGCGGCTTGTTCTTGAATTATTCAACATTCTATTATGTACGCTTCGTTACTATAAGTCATGTCACGATTATGGCACAATGAAAATACATTTTTTATTACAAGCTTTTATTTAACTTGCAATGTTGTATGAATGTTTGTTCGGGTCAAATCTTGCAACTGAATTTTAAAGCAGTTATCGTCAAGCGATAGAGCTGAAATTTTGCATACACTTTTAGTTTAGAATACTATGCATGGTTAGATATGTGACCGCGTTCTTAATACAACATGATGGACTCACAACAATGGTGGACTATGTATTTTTTATGCACCCCCAATTATAGATATCAAATGAAAGGCTTTGCTGAAAAAATACATATAAATACCTAAAAAATAAAAATTAAACTTTAAGTTAAATCAAACCCATTTAACATAATTTATATGATAGAAAGCGTATAAATAAACTTGTTTTTAAATATTTTTTTTTCATATTAGCCGAGTTACATGATTCTAAAGTCGTAAACATTGTAAAATGCAAATTTATTTACAGAATATACCTATGTTTAACATCTTATAAGGTACTAGATATTTTGAGTTACGAACGCTAAAATTAAATTTGTTTTCCATATAAGTATCTTTAAGAAATAATAAAAATGACACGAACTTATTTTTACAAATATGTAAAGTATGTACCTATGTGTAGTGAAAAAGTTATTTTTCTGTAATTTGATCACGGGCGACGCCGCGGGTTCTGCTAGTTATACAATAATTTGGAAGATATAGAAAGTATAAAATAAAACAGCGAGAAAATCCCAAAAAATAGTATCATTTAAAATGTCAAAAATTCGCGTAAATCTTATAAAAGTATCATTAAAAAACACCTTAACTTAAACTTATTATTTGAAAATAACAAAATACCTACTCGGCACTACGACGCTTTCAGCAATAGGTACGAGTGTTAGATTAAAACCGTATGGCGTCTTTTATTAGCCAAAATCCTTTTGTTTGGGCACTAAAAGTTCAATACCAGATATTGCTTATGTTCCAGTATACAGAGAGTCCGCAGCTTGTGTATTCGCCGTAAGGCTGTGAAATTCATCTTCAGTGAGCTTTGTATTTACAGCCGATGGAAAGCAAATCTAATATATTTCGATACGTAAAATACATATTTACCTATTAGATATTCATATCTTAAAATATTGTAGGCTGGCACCGACTTCGAAAATATTTGATTAGGTATCTATTCTAAATGAAAACCTCTGTTTAGTTATTTTTTACATTTTAGTGCCTGGAAGTCGGTTTTTTTAAGTATTTATTTTTTCATTTTTAGTGTAGACGTAATAAGCAGGTAATTTGAAAGAAGAAAGTTTTTTAATAACACATTCGATTAAACGATTGATTTAAAAAATATATTTATTGTTGATTTTTTTAAACCTAGGAAGTATACTCTTTGAAACAAAAAAGAAATTTTTCAAATCGGTTCAGGCGTCTTCGAGTAATCCGTGAACATAAATAAAAAAAAGATTCCGACGAATTTAAAACTTTCTCCTTTTTGGAAGTCGGTTGATAAGTTCTTAAAAATATACTTACTTCTTATATTGAAAAAAAAATCTCTTTCATCATATTATAACTTTACTCGTAATGATCGTTATATTGAAGTTGTGAGTTTTAAAGTAAAATTTGCTCATTTTCAGATTATAGTTCGATTTAATCTAAGTATCAATTATTTAGTTTGATTTACTTTTTTATTATCAATAAATTTTAGTAATGATGTAATTTAAACTTTACAGCAAGTTATCTGATTTTAATATCGAAGATATTAAAATCAGATAACTTGATCGAAGATAATATAAGATATAAGATCGAAGATAATATAATTATTTTTGTTTTATTTTTTTTTATTTTAATTAAAGGAAAATAAATTTGCCGCAAGCACACTTTTCTTCCATAATTTTGTATACACTCTTTCACCATTCACGCACATGACAATTCATTTCGAAATCACATGATCAATAGCAAACGTAATGTCCCAACCAACATATTTATTTAAAACCATAGTTATAAAGATGTATGATAAAAAATACCCCATTCATGTTACTCTATGTAACAGACTAATATCGTATGGAAACTAGTCTGAATGAAGGTGCCTAATAGGATTAAAAGGTAGAACTTGTCACTCACTAGTCCAAAGATTCTGTACAAAACAATATTCGTTTACAAAATTTGTTATCTATACTATCTAGTTCTAGTATCTACATACGGTATATATTTAGGGTATGAATTTTCAATAAACCTTTGTCATTGCTCTTCTATGTATATATTAGGGATTCCTGTAGTTTCTTTCTTCGAGACCAATTTAGACAGAGCATTTTTTGCAGTTAATCTATCAGTGTTGTAGATAATAAGCACATATTTATTAAATTTTTTAAATTCTTATTTATTATTTAAATAACATATAATTGAGAAACAAAGTGAAGCCTTTCAACCTCATCGCATCATTTGCGGTCGAAAAGCTCTGAAAGTTTCTAATTAATTTAAAGGTTTAAGCCTTACACATTTACATAAAATTTTCCAGAGAAGATGAGAGGATATTATTTACTTATTAGCTACGAGTATTAGGTATATTTTAATTGTATAACGATACACATTATTTTTCTATATTCAATATTATACATATATGTATGTACCTAAATGTATTTATTAAAGATGTGTACAATACACGCGTAACGTCTTTTATATTTTAACTAGCGACACACCCTCACTTCGCTCGGGTTCGTCCCTCGGAACGGTAACTTCTTCTTTTCTTAATGGTTGGTACAGATTTCTCAGAGATGAGATATTTTCCCGCAATAAAAAGTATTCTATATGTTGACTCAGATATTCAGTTATCATCATACCAAATTTCATCAAAATCTGTCCAGTGATTTTCTCGTGATGTGTTCTCAGACAGACAGGCAGACACAAGAATTCTAAAAACTATAGATTTGGCCTTTGTATCGATAATAATGACTATTTTAATAAGATTTTCCAAAAAAAAATTCAATGTACAGAGTCGACTCAGAATTTTATTATACATTCCTATACATACCCGTAAATATTTAATACTGTAATTAGAATCACGAGTCACTGAGTGTCCTAGCCCACAGGTGCGCCACCTGAATAAGACTTGATTTCTTATTTCCAATCAGCTATAAATATGTATATCGTTTTTAGCCCCCGACGCAAAAAGAGGGGTGTTACAAGTTTGACGTCGATGTCTGTCTGTCTGTGTCTGTGTGTGTGTGTGTGTGTCTGTCTGTGGCATCGTGGCTCTCAAACGGATGGACCGATTTTGATGCGGGTTTTTTCATTTGAAAGCCAGTTTCCTTGCGGTGATTCTTAATTATGTTTGGTTAATATAGGTCCAGAAGTGTAAGAGTATGATTACTCGATAAAGTGCTTTACGCCTGCCAGTGTAATCGTTAAATGACAATTTGCGTAGGGGATTTTTTTATTTTTTTATGTTATTCTGCTTATATACCTAAAAAAAAAATAATATACATATTACTTATGAAAAAATATTTTGAACTAAATATTTTTTCCTATAGTAGGTATAAATAATAAAGGATAAGAGAGAATTGTTGCGTAATAATTTTAGAGAGCTGATATATGCATTGTCATATGTAAACCATTATTGACAATCGAATTTATGGATCCAAGTATTTACTTTACTAATTGTATGCTAGTTTTAAAATATTACTTTTCATTGGTGTGTCTCATTATGCGTATTTTTCATTTATATTCCAAGTTTTTATCTTGTATAATATAATCTTATCTCAAATTAAAGACACGGTAATGTTACAAGCATTACCGTGTTAAAGATAAGCTGTTTTAAAGATAGTTAACTAAACAATATTAATTAGAGATCGGCTGGCTTAGCTTAGCTAGAAACTTTTGCTTTGGCTGAGTCAAAATTGGTACCTACTATTACTATAAATGTTACAAATAAAAACTCGCTAGTAACTTAATTATTGCATAAATAATTCAATTCAAATGCATATCGATACTAAGATTTCACAAACGATATAAAATTATAGTCCAAGAATTATAAAATATTCTGTCTTGTTGAGCTTAATATTTTTTGAAAGTGCCGCAATATCCTGCAATATGACATGATAATGATTTATTAAGTACTTAAATGATTTAAGTGTAAAACTATAGGAAAGTAGATATTTTTTTTAACGACTCAACTTTATAAAACATTTCCGATAGAAATATAAGCGGTTTTAATCCGTCCGTGATATCCATTACCAGACGTCCTCGTTCCCGATCTACGCAGTGTCTGCGCCAAATAGCGAAACAATAAGATATGTATTTGGAAAATATATGTCATGAAACGGTTTTTTGCAGCCCACTATAATATCAACTATTTTATACACATGATTCTTGGCCGCTAGTACACTTTTTTATTTAATACTTTTAGATTTTTAGACCTACACGAATATTTGACATTTATACCTACATATAATAAAATTGTAACTAAGCCGAATCTGTACATTAAATATTTTTTTGAAAATCTTATCGAAATAGACATTATTATCGATACAGAGGCCGAATCTATAGTTTTTAGAATTTTTGTCTGTCTTTTACCGCATCACAGAAAAACATATAGGGTCAACATATAGGATACTTTTTACCGCGAAAATGTCTAATTTCTGAGAAAAAATACAAAAACTGCAATGTAAGAGTATACTAATATGCAAAACCTAAGAATTTGGTTTTCGGTCATTTGAACGCGGGCGGAGCCGCGGGCAATGCTGGTTATTGATATAAATATAGATAGATTTCCATGTTTTAATAATCAATTGATTATTGTTATTATTTAAATCAACGATTATACAGCTAAAATACGTGTTGCTCTAGATTTTATTAAATGGAGTTGTAAACGTCATACATGATACATACATCGTACACAACGCTTAATTTGGCCGCAAATATACTATTTGTCCTATAAATAGGCATGCTTATTAATTGTAGCTTTTATACTATAAATTGGAAAGTCATATTGTAGTACAATTAGAAAAGTAATGCAAAAAATACAGCAACTGGCCAAGTGTGAGTCGAATCACTATTTAAGAAAAAGCCTTATGTTATTAGTAAATTTACATGTGACCCACAAATTATAATATATCTCGTTCAAAAACCGTTGGTGTTGTATAATATATTTTATTTCATACCATTTTGTTTATGTTACATTTTGAATAAGCCATTAAACTCTTGACTTTAAACGCATTAAATTATAGAAAATGTTAATTTTATTGTAATTTTACAAAGGTTACACCGTAATTCAGTAATTTCCCAACGTTAAAGCAATTTTCAAACAAACTTCCATCTTCTAACCCACGAAAGCCCTTTGTCTCCCTTTGTATACCACTAAAAGATATAATTTTAATTTTACCTATTATATTAAAGAATAGTTATGCCAATTTATATCAAAATCAATCAAGTAGTTTCTGAAACCCTAAAAAAATCTGTTAAAATATGCTTAACATAGTTGTTTTTTTTTTGTCTTTTTTCAACAATAATAATTAGCTTATGCCGCTAACTCAATGAATATTTGAGCTGAAATTTGTCACTTTAGACCGAGTACATACATTTGCGTTGTATGATGGAAAGGACTAGTAGTGGCATAAAGATAAGGTAGGTGCTTGAGTAGGATGAGGAGAGATTATAATGGGGATCAGCAAAAATCAAGCAATTTTGATTTTTATATATTTAACTCATATTATTTTTATATTCTTCATATGTATATAAAATAGTTAAGAAAAAAGGTAAAAAAAAAATTAAAAAAGATATTGATCTGAGAAGAACTGAGTCATTTTTGTTTCTAATTATCGGTAGAATGATATAGAGTTCAAATGGTAATAATTTAATACTGCGTAAATTTCGACATATAATAAATACATAAACGTTCTGTGAGCGCGCGCGCGCGTTTGTGTATGCGTGTGTGTGTGTGTTTACGTGCGTGCGCGCGTGCGTGCTTGCGTGCGTGAAGCGTTTGTGTGTATGTGTGTGTGTGTGTGTAAGACGTAATGTTTGCGAACTTAGTTGCACACTCGCTTCGCTTTTATTATGTAGTTAGGTAGTATGATTGTATATGTCAAAATAAGTCGTTAAAGGTGTAGGCAATTTCTCCATCAATACCTTTATAGTAGAACAATAGTTACTAAATTGATTTGAGGTTGGTCTACTTTTTTTTTGGCAAAAAACGATTACTGTATAAAATCACATTAAATCGTTTCGTGTTGCTATAACGTAGAAAAGAACACTTTTTTAATATTAAGTAAAAAGTTATCAGAAAAGCATACGTAAATCAAGTCAATTTTTTCTAAGGTTAGTATAAATTAAAACGAAGTATAGTCCATTTTAAAATATGTTGTTTTTATCATATTATTTTACTTTCGGCTAATTAAGATCATTATATATGTTCTTTATGTAGAGATATTAGCATGAACAATTTGATTAGTTATGGACCGTTGCTATTGTGATATAATAGATAATGTATGGTTACATGATCCATTTAGTGAATAGAGTTGTGTTAAATAGATTTGTAACCGTCGAACTAAAACTTTAATATTTTTCTTTTATGGGCGAAGCGAGAATAAATCGCTTGAAATAAAAACTGAAGCGCACGGAAAATAAAAAATTGTTTTTTTAAAACTCTTTTTCACAACAGTGGAAATTATTTCTCTCATTCAATAGAGAAATATGCGTTATTGAAATTAGGTACCTTATTAATAATATTGATATGAATACGTGTATCAATCTGTAATATGAAACTGAGCCTTTTCTTGACGTTAAGTGAATTTGATTACCGTACGAATATACAGTAAAACGTAATAAATTATATGACTAGCTTTCTCAAATCATATTCTGTTCAATATGAATAGGATGTGTGAAATTGAATTTGTATCATCTTCAGATAGAGACGTCCATAAGTATATGAACAAATAATTAAATACTCATTTTAATAAACGTGTAAAAGAAAAACTTTATTTTATTACCTGTGTATTTAAAACTTTTTTGTATAAAAATTTAAAAAAAACCGACATCTAGGCACTAAAATATAAAAAAAAAATAACTCAAAGGGGTTTCCATTTAGAATAGATACCTAATCAGATATTTTCGAAGTCCTATACCCTTCGAAAGAAAATAAATCCAAATCGGTTCAGGCGTCTTCGAGTAATCGGTGAACATACATAAAAAAAAGATTCCGACGAATTGAGAACCTTCTCCGTTTTGTAAGTTGGTTAAAAATATATGTTGCGGTAGCTACTAATAATTTGCCCCGCTCATCATAACCCGACACACGTCCTTTCTTTAAAATTTGTAATCTTTGAGTTCATACAAAAACTATGAAACATTTTTAACTTTTTTCGTTTTTCCGAATTTTCTAATTTTCCGGAACAATCTTCAATTATTTTCTTCTTATTCGGATTATAACAAATATTTTTAAATATTTGTTATAATCCGAATAAGAAGAAAATAATTAATAAAATAAAATAAAAAATAATATAAATTATCAAGGGAAATGCTTATCAACGGTCCAGCAAACAGCATTTATTTTTTATTTAAATATGTAAATAAAAGACAACTAAATATCTATGCATAACTATTAACTAAGAACTATATATTGGTCTTTAAAAGACTTAGAAACATTGTTGACTTGTCAATACTTAAGAACGTGTATTATGCCCTCGTACAATCGGTCTTATCATATTGCATCACTGCCTGGGTAGGCACTGATAAAACTAAATTATTGCGTTTAGAAAGGGCTCAAAGATCTATACTCAAAACAATGAACTTTAAACCTATATATTTCCCAACCGTCGAACTGTATAAAATTTCTAAAGTACTTTCTGTTAGAAATTTGTTTTTACTCCAACCCATACTACGTAAGCACTCACAAACACCTTTTGATTGCCACTTGATCTCTAATAAACGCAGATCGGATTTAGTTTGCAAAACAATTCGTATTACATCGGCTTTGTCTAAACAGCATTTTGATTTCTTTTCCCCAAATTTATATAACAAAATAAACAAAGTTCTTAATATATATCCCCGAACCTTACATATATGCAAAAATATAATTACAGCTTGGTTGTTAGACTTGACATATGAGGAAACCGAGAACTTACTAAAATAGGTACATTTTATATGGCTGACACACATGCACACACAGCCACATACACACACACACACCCACATACACACACACATACACACACACACACACACACACCACACACACACACACACACACCACACACCCACACACACACACACACACACACACACACACACACACACACACACACACACACACACCACACACACCCATACACACACACACGCACATACTGTCAATCTACTTATACTATACATCATATCATAACTAATATCTTAAATTAATTTAACTTTTAAATCTTATATTGGAACATAATGTATATTTATTTTAATCTGGAGGTGGGCGTTAATGACTACGACACAGTTTTAACTAATATAGTCATTATCGAACATAATTTTGTAAATTGTAATCTTTAAAACGTGCCCAATAAAGATTTTTATAATTTTTATTATATATATCTAATCATAACTATACCTATATCTATACCTAACTTTTTACCTACTAGCGAATAACCAACTGAATAAGACCATTTACGATCCAAAAATCATTCGGCTAAAATACCTAAGCACTATTACCGTATAGTAAGTATAACAAGCGGGTGTTTAATCATCATAATTAATTTAAACGTTTACATAAATTTCCTGCGAGATACACCGTGGGCAATAATACACAATATCATTTACTCTCATCTTTATCAAAGAAAACGTTCACAGACATGTGAATAATCTAGGTATGCTTGGAGCTATTTAAATGACTTAAGTTATATATGTAAATGAATTAATTTTCAGAATTTTGAGTTTTGATCAACAATCTACATAATATGTGTTTAGTATGTGAGGAAGTGGTAACTCAGTGGCGCTCGCTTGAGAAACCGAGTAAAGCAGGTATAAGTTCCGTGTCTCGCACCTCTGATATTTTCATAATATGCAAATCATTTCCAACGTGATTACCGCTTGTCTTACGGTAAAAGAAAACATCGTGAGGAAATCTGTATGTCTGAAAGAACCTAGCAAGTTTCCGAAAGACATGTGATGTCCGCCAACCCCTATTTGGCTTACGTGGTGGACTATGGTCTGATCCTCCTCGTGTTGAAGGGAGGCCTGTATCCAGCAGTAAGACGTTAAAAAATTTAATACAATATTTATTTTATTATTATATACTTTCTACTGTCTATTGTATAGATTTTCGTTCCTGAGGAAAATATTAGGTACGAGTAATTACTTTTTATTTAGCATAGTCTGTATTACATTTAAATATCATTATCGGCTAAGAGGCAATTTTATAATGACGGAATGTGATATACTTTCAAAAGTTGATATTAAAAATTTAATATTATATATATATTTTAAGAATAATTAAAATCTCCTTGATGTAAAATAAAAGTTTACGTACTGTAAAGGTTCGCTTCGTATGTACACGTAAAATGAAACACCAAAACAGATTTGTACCGCACTTATCCACACGACGGTCGCAGCCCGAGAGAGCGGCTAGCGAGTCGCCAGCCGCACTCCCCACTACCGACCGCCCCCCAGTAAGCGTGCTACGTTTATTTAACATAATACACTACATATCTACCTTTTACAAAATTTGAAAAATTGAAATTATTATTATAGCTACTCATCAGAATCACAATACTATAATACTCAGACTTAACACTAACAAATACTACATCAGACAAAAGTTAATCGATTATTCTTTTTCAATTAATATTTCCTCAGTACCATTTCCGTCGATCCCTAAAGATTTATTTGGACAAACTTCCCATTTACCCTCGACCTTCTTCAAGTGTACAATGTTTCTACGAAGTCGTTTCCCATTTTCATCATTGACTACTTCAACGTCATTACCTTCCTTATTGACTACTGTATGTGGCGCATCATTGAATGTAGCAGATAATTTATTCTCCCTTACCGCGTTTTTAACATAAACTTTTTCTCCAACTTCAATATTTGATTCTGTAGCTTGTCTTTTCCTGTCTGCGTACTCTTTACCCTTCGTTTTCATTTCCGTATCTCTGTCCTTTGTTTCAAGATCTACTTCTGCGAACTCAATATCTACCACCGAAGGAAGCTTATCCCTGAATTTACGCCTGAAAAAAAGCTCAGCAGGTGGCTTACCAGTCACAGAATGAGGGGTGCTATTATACATGGTCAAATATTTAAGCAAATCTTCTTGCCAATTGGACTTTTGACTTTGACTTATACGTAACCGTTTTAATATGTCCCTGTTCTGTCTCTCAACCTCTCCATTTTGCTGTGGCCAATAAGGGATACTATGGAACAACTGAATACCGAATTCTTTGCAAAAATTTTCAAAATCTGTACTAATAAACTGTCGGCCGTTATCAGCAGTAATGCTTACCGGTGTGCCTAGTCGTGAAAATATCTCTTTAAGTATATTTATTGTGTGTGTAGAGTCAGTATTTTTTGTAATTTTTACTTCCTTATATCGACTATAATAATCTATAATTACTAAAAGGTAATGTCCAGTCGGCAAGGGTCCAAGATAATCTATGGCTATATCGATCCAAGGTTGTAATGGAAGCTCCCGTCTGCGCATAGGATTCGGGGGATTTGGAGCTGAGACCAGAGTGCAGCCCTTACAAGATCTGACACAATTTTCCGCGTCCTTATCGATTTTGGGCCACCATACTTTTGAACGTAAACGTGTTTTCATTGCGACGATACCCGGATGCCCTTCATGAGCTGCAGCTAAAACTTTTGACCTTAAACTAGATGGTATAACAATTTTACTCCCTCGTAAAAGCAAATTATCTTAAAAACATAATTCATGTTCAAAGATCTTGTAAGTGCTGACACTCTGTTCCCAATTATTGTTATAAACTCCATTCCTAACCAATTTAATTTCGGAATCACTCTCACAGGCTTGTGTCAGCTCACGCAAGGTGATTGCGGTAGGGCGAGATTCGGTAACTACTAGATTTAAATAGTTGTCATCATCAAAAGGTTGTGGATTCTGATTATTATCGACGCACAATCGCGACAATGAGTCTGCGATATTTTTCTTGCCCGGACTATAGACAATTTTAAAATTATAAGACTGTAGGCGGAGAACCCAACGTTCGATTCTTGCACATGGCTTAGAATCTGGCCCGAATATTACCTCCAGCGGCTTATGGTCACTAACAAGTTCGAAACTATCTTTCCCAAACAAATACATGTCAAAATGTTCTACCGCCCATACTAGCGCGAGAGCCTCTTTCTCCGTTTGACAGTAACGTTTTTCACGGTCTGAGAGACTTTTGTTACCGTATGCAATTATTCGCGGCCCATTCTTACCGTGCTGGACGAGCACAGCTCCTAACCCAACTGGACTAGCATCCGCGTATACTTGGGTGCGGTCTAGTGGATCATAATATCCTAAGGTTTTAATTTGAATCATAGCCCGTTTTAACCCATTAAATGCTCGTGAGTGTTTGTCACCCCAATGAGAAGTAATCTCGGCACCCTTGTTTAGTTTTAATCTTAAAGTTCGCGTAAAGGTTCAGTCCATGTTGCTAAATTAGGGATCCACTTTCCAACATAATTTACCAGGCCTAAAAAAACTTTGTACCTCTTCAATGACCCTTGGCTCTCGAAACGACTCTATTGTTTTAATATACTTATCTAAAGGTTTAACCCCATCACGAGACAATTTGTGCCCTAGAAATTCTATTTGTCTGACCCCAAAAACACACTTTGCATCATTTAACAATACATGGTTATCTTTTAAAACCTGTAAAACTTTTTTGAGCCTCGCCCCATGTTCAGCCACATTGCTGCCATAGACAACAATGTCGTCTATAAAATTAACCACCCCACTACAAGGTAAAAGCACTCTTTCTAAGTTTTTCTGAAAAAATTCAGGTGCACAGGAAATGCCAAACATGAGTCGCTTGTATCTAAACAGTCCCTGGCTACAAATGAAAGTTGTGATGTGTCTACAATCCTCGCTTAATTCTAACTGGTGGAATGAATTTTTTAAATCTAATTTAGAAAATATTTCGGCGCTTCTGAATTTTGGCATTAGCTGTTCCATGGTCGGTAAAGGGTGCTTTTCCCTAATAATGGCCTGGTTGGCTCGCCTCATGTCTACACAGATACGAATATCTCCATCCCCTTTTAGAACAGGTACCAGGGGAGAGATCCAATCAGAAGGTCCATTTACAGGTTCTATGATGTCTAAATCAACGAGTTCTTGAATTTTTTTATTAATTTTAGCTTCTAAAGGAATTGAAACTCTACGACAAGGTTGAGAGACCGGCTTGACAGACGTATCTATGGGAATATGGATTTGGACATCTTTAAATTTAGGGAACCTACCATCAACTGCGTTTACTCCTATTCCTAATTTCAGGACTCCAAGTTTGGTAGCAGTGTCTTTTCCAAGCAAATTCCTTGTGCCGTTTTTTACAACATAAAAAGTCGCTTTTACGCTCGGAAATCCGCTGTTAACCATTATGGTAGAATCAAATGCCCCCAGAAGTGTCAGAGGGTTTTGGCTTCCATAAGCCATAAAAGTCTTGTCCGGGTTATTTACTTGATTACCAACACGAATTTCCTTGCTTTTAAGAATATTCCAACTTATATCACTAACTATATTATATTTACTACCGGAGTCGATCAACATGTCAATTTCAACACCCCCAAGAATACATCTAATGGTGTCGTCACCTTCAATGTGAAAAATGTAATCGACTTCATCCGATTTATTTTTTGACTTTTTATCAGGATGAATAGTCTGATTGGCCTTAGACACATTGTCATTTACTTTGCGTTTATTTGCCCTGGTTCTACACTGTTTTCGGAAATGTCCAACGAAACCGCACTTAAGACATTTTTTATCACGGGCCGGGCAAAATCTACTGTCATTTGAATGATTACCACTACAACGGGAGCACGAATTTGAACTCGAACTCTTTTTACTTGAACGCGTCTCTAATCTATTCACTGATATGTCTTTACTAGGTCCAGGTAACCCGAAGTTATTAAGTTGCCGGTTTACAGTTTCTAAAGCATTAGCTTCAGATATAATTTTATCAAGTGTGACGTCATCGCCGAGAGTCAATATTGTTTTTCTTAATTTGGCTGACTCGCATTTTTCAGTGATTTGATCGATCATATGTTCGTCAGGGGCGGTAAATTTGCATTTAGAACTTTGATGACGAAGCCTAACCAGAAACTTTTCAAATTTTTCCCCATTTTCTTGTTTAATGAGCCTAAACAAATGGCGCTCATATACCCTACTTTGTTTGGGTGCAAAATATTCGTCCAATTTATTGATGGCAACTGTATAAATATCGTTGTTATTATCACTTAGGGCTTCCACGTGTGCTCCAGGAATATTATAATAAATTTCTTGGAGCGGTAACCCGCCCATATGTAAGAGCACTGCTCTTTTGCTTCGGGTGTAGTTATATTAGTAGCTATCAGGTATAGCTCCAGTGCACGTTTCCATTTTTCCCAACGTAACCCCACAGAAGTTGGGTCACCGTCACAATCCAAGGATTCTAGTGGCGGTAAGTGTGACATTTTTTTTTTTTTTGGACTACCTGTAACAAAGGATTAATATCCTTTTATAGGTACCGTTCTGATTTTCATCAAACTACCTCTAGGCATAAATTAATCGATATTAGTCGACATACACGTCATGTTAGTTTACTAACATTAAACCCTTTAGGTACCGTTTGGTTACCCAAACTACCTCTGATAACCACGTGATTGTTGACAGAACAGAAGTAAATTAATTATACTACATACTAAATTACAGTGAATCGCTTGATAAATTAATTATTAAGTTATTGCAATTGTAATATTATCGTATGCTGCTAATTTAATAAAATAAACTATAGTTCAAACGCATAGATGCACACAGGTAAGTATTTAAAATTTCCTTTTATTATTTGTATAAGTACAGTTATTATTTTATAACACTGATGTTAAAAACATTTATACATAATTTTAACAATTCCTTTTCTGTCAATAACTTTATTTGTGGTATATTTTGATGTACAGTTTACATCGCTTTGTCAACAACGGGTAGGTATTTAGGTACCAATCAAGTAACGAAATCAGCTTTGTTTTGAAATACTCCTTTTGCGACACCAATGCGCGTAAATTACATAAATTAATCAAAATATTGGTTATAATAAATTATTAATATAAACTAAATAAGTTATCCAGTTGAAAGACGCCGGCACTTCGATGTGCTTATGACATCACGCACATAAATACTTTCACTTAGCTATTGTAGCGTAAGCAACGTATTTACATTAATCTATTTTCAGAATGCCATGATTACGTAGGTTGATTTAATAACAGCATAGAATTCATATTAATACCCCGTTCCATATGCTACATGGAGTATTTCAATAAACAATAACCGATTAGTTAATGATTTACCTCTTAATTAACTTTGTTTTTCTCATGTTGGTACATACCTTCTACTTTTGTAATCCTGGCAGGGTCGCCACTTGTAAAGGTTCGCTTCGTATGTACACGTAAAATGAAACACCAAAACAGATTTGTACCGCACTTATCCACACGACGGTCGCAGCCCGAGAGAGCGGCTAGCGAGTCGCCAGCCGCACTCCCCACTACCGACCGCCCCCCAGTAAGCGTGCTACGTTTATTTAACATAATACACTACACGTACCATAATCAGTTTCATTGTTTATTACCTGACTGCGGCGAAGCTCAAAGGAGAGTTATGTATTTGACCTGTGTGTACGTGTCCATGTGTGCTTGTGTCCGTTCCTATATTCCCTTGTAGTTACTTAACTGATTTTGATGATTCATACTTCGTGAGTGTCATAAGATGGCGGATTTCAGGCCCCAATTTGTTTGTCTTTATATACAAAATCTTCCAAATCTAACGATTGGGATATCAAAATAAAGGTTTTTAGGAGGCGATCATAAATATAATACATACAACTTAAGAAAGTGTTAAATAAAACTCCAAATCTTTATTTTCTGAAAATTAGCCAAAATTTAAAAGTTGTAAAATTAAAAAAATATCGATATATATTTTATGTTATGTATTATATATTGTAACAGTATTATATATATATATATATATATATATATATATATATATATATATATATATATATGTACATCTGTTTTTGACTACATAATACTATATTCCTTTGTCAACTTGTTTTCATCTTTTTAGTTAGTTTATTTATAAATAAAAGATTTTTTAAATTAAAAATATTTATTGACAACACGTTACATTTTGGCTGTGATGTTAATCTAGCTTAACATGAGTTTACACGCCTTGTCAAATTCCATTAGCATACCACTACACCACATTATTCAATGTCTCATATGAAATACCAATTGGACTATTAACTATTTAAAATAATAAGGAAAGTCTCGTTTGATAATAAAATCGACAATAGCACATATTATCAATCACTTACTTTTAAGAAGTATACTTGAAAATGACGATTCCTCACTTAAAAGTAAATAAAAAATATGTCAGTTTATTGAGTACCTCTTCGTAAAACGAAAACACGTTAAATCTGTCTTCTGTGTAACCAATTATAAATAAATTATTCCAACGCTATTTATTACATTAACTTTATTACCTAAATATAAATCAGTAGCATATAATAACCTAAATAATAACTCAAATGACAATGATATCATATTGACGTCCCAATTGTAACAAACAAATATGCAGTTTAATGATGTGTAAACCTAGATTGCCAAAATATTATTGTTGCTACTGAGTTGCTTATTGACTTCACATACAAATAGGGACATCTTTTTATTTGTATAGCTACTTTATATATGAATGTGATATGAATATTTAACACATTAATCCAAATTTATCATAAGATCTTCGCCATTTATTTATTACAGTTGGTATTATTATTACCATTTAAATAAAATAAGGATTAAAAAAAATACTGTCATTTATTAGGCAAAAACTATATCCAGCCACAGAAAAGAGTATGATTTCATATTAAGTCTTCATAGGTTCATTTACCACAAAAGGCCGCTTATAATATAAAACTAGTTTTTCAGCTTAGCCAGCTACTTGATGTATGTACATAATATGTGTAACCAGAATATCGTAAAACTTTTACGTTTCTCATGTCAGCACAAATACGAGTATAAGTTATTTTAAGTTAGAACGAGATCTTATATCCTTCATCTTAGACTTAACCTTAGGTTGGCACCGTCAATCGTATAGAGTCATCAAAAAGTGTCTGCCATTTTGAAAATAAAAATAATATGACTACTATAAACTTAATTAAATAGTTATTAAGAAACATCTATCTTATTTTCAAATTCAAACATACTAGTTACCCAACGTTATTCTAATTCTAACTACTGATAAAATAATAAATAATTACCATGCCATTTTCTATCCAAATGGTATGTACAACGACTACTCGGCTGAGTAGTCGTTGGGTATGTAGTATACAAATACCTTCGATCAACAGTTGATCGAAGACATATAAAATGTGGCAGTTTCCATAATATTCAGAAATATTGATAAAGTCATCAAATTCAAAACATTTTATTCAGCATTAAATTATTACAATTTTTTACTGAATGTCGTTTATCTACCACCAGTTCGGAAATATTAATTATATAATTTTATTTCCCGAGTATTTTACATAGTTATACTTTCATTTTATAGTTCCATCCAAAATACTCGATTGCGTACCTAGTCATAATGGGTTATTGTAAAATATTCAATCAAAATCCTTTTTTTTTTTTTTTTTTTTTTTTTTTTTTTTTTTTTTTTTTTTTTTTTTTTTTTTTTTTTTTTTTTTTTTTTTTTTTTTAACGTTGGGAAATGCATTTACGCACGAAGTGTGGGACTCACCGGCGAAGCCAGTACTACCCACTAAAACCCAACAAAACCTTCCCCCGTCTTAATGGGGCGTCGCAGGATCGCTTACGCATTCAACTACGACGCCCCGACGGCAGGTCTGCCGAAGCAGACCACAACAACCATGGGGTTGCTCCACGGTCCACTCTGCTATCAGAGAAGTACCAGGAGCAACCCGCATGGTACACCGCCCTCCAAAGAAGGCCGCCTCCCACCGCCCACCGAAGCAGGCCACCTCCCTGTGCGTTTCTTGGCTTCGCGAGTTCACTACTGAGCCCCCCCACCACGACAAGGTGAACGCACGTCGGGGGGGATTCAATCAAAATCCTAACCCTGTATACCTTTTGCCAAAACCACGTACAAATTAATACAGGCATATACACAAACGAACTTTTTTATAATTGCCGTTATTTAGGATAGTAACGCTCATTTCAGAAGGAATTTTCAAGATATTTTGCATATATTCCCTATTTGTTTCTCATTGAGTTAATTTGTCCACCTACGAACCTATCACTGAGCTAATTTTGCCATCTGTCACTAAGGATTTTTATTAACGTATCAAAGTTCCCACGAGAACTGTGAAAATTCTTCGCGGAGATATGAAAATAGTTTTATAACTTTTTCTCTTACCCGAAAACTTCTGCATTGGTTTGATACAAATTGTACAATACAATAGTACCTATCTTATATTTAGTTCCGCTAAATTTCTTTTGGCAGTTTTTCTCAGGACTGCAGAAAGCTCTTTTCCAAGCTGCTGGTAGAGTTTTTGACTAACAATGAAATATGAATGATAATGCTAAAAAAAGATAAAGAGATCATGTCCGCACATATTTTTTTAAATTTAAAATATCTCATAAACTTATGGCGACATCTATTCTTGATTTTCTAAATAACACAAAATAACAATATACCTATCATTTTTAATTATTAAGATATATTTATATGTATAAAATTTAGTTATTGTTTTTCTCAAAAGTATTTATAGTTATTTTCTGGCTTATTTTGTAAGTAATTAAGTAAATAGAATGTATAGTTTTGGTGCACACCAGATTTTGTATTTTTTTTCTAGGAAATGAGGTATTTTATCACAGTAAAAAATATCCTAAATGTTGACTTGGCTAATCAGTTTTCACTATTCGAAACATTGCAATCTGTCTCGTAGTGATGCGGTCACAGACAGACAGACAAACACTTTAAAAACTAGGTTATTAGTAAGCAAGTACATAGATAGATTCGCCCTATGTATCGATCGATAATAATAATAATATAATAGCTATTTGCCTAATATAAATATGGCTAATTTAATGTACAGATTCGGCTTAGCTAAAATTTTATTATATGTGTAGATTAGATTTGATGTCATACTCACACTGAAAGATATGAAGATAGTATTTAGCACGACGTTAACCGCAGAATTTAGTGTTTTGGCTCTTCTAAAACCATTTAGTGTATATACTTTATAATAATTGATAGTGGCTAAAACATTAACACTTCCTTTGCACTTAACCCTTAATCTTACAATTGAAGATCTTTTATTCTTCGAGGTCAATCCTTTTCTTTATTTATCCAACCGCGCAATAGCAGAATAACTATTAAAACATCGAAAAATAATCACGAAATACTTTACATGGCTAACGTTGGCTAATAACTATTTATATATATTTAAGACATACCTAGGGACGAGCGAAGAAAGAGTAAGTCGCTAGTTTGAATCTAAAAATAGATGGATAATTATCTAGTTGAATAATTTAATAAGTAAGCACTAAGCAGTAACAATACTCACGTGGCAGTTGTTATAAATTAAATACATACGAATGTTCTCTACATGTGGTTATACTTGCTCAACTGCGTTCAAAACCTACTTCACAATTAATTAAATTTAATAAGAAAATCATGACATTCGTTTAACGATATTTCGAATAACGTGAATATTTTACTCATTCAAGATTTATCTTATTTATATTTAGGTAGGTAAGACAAAATATCTGAATTGTATTGTATTGCATGTATTCAATTATTCTCAATTGAAAATAATTATGTATAAACATTAAATTCATTTTAATGTAGCTATTTTTACTTGAAGTACACAATCTTTATATTACAAGACGATATTATTTACACATTTACGTACTATTTTTAATTTGTTTTATCTAATAAGTGTAGAATATCCGGACCTAATATAATCAGAAATGAGTAACTGTAGGAAGCATGCCATCAAATCCCGGCGGTGGCGCTGGGTCGTTAGGGTGGAAATCTGCAGCATTAAGTTCCACGACGGAATAAGAGGACAACATTCACACTTACGGTCTTACATGAGTTAATAATCTATACATATAATAAAATTGTAACTAAGCCGAATCTGTACATTAAATATTTTTTGGAAAATCTTATTGAAATAAACATTATTATCGATACAGAAGCTGAATCTATAGTTTTTAGAATTTTTGTCTGTCTGTTACCGCATCACAGAAAAACCACTGGAGGGATTTTGATGAAATTTAGTATGGTGATAGCTGGTTATTCGGGTCAACATATAAAATACTTTTTACCGCGGGAAAATGTCTCATTTCTGAGAAAAAATACAAAAACTGCAATGTAAGAGTATACTAATATGTAAAACCTGGGAATTTGGTTTTTGGTCACCTGAACGCGGGCGGAGCCGCGGGCAATGCTAGTTATATTGTAATTTTGAACAAGATTTATTTTAAAGCTCTTGTTGATTTATTACGATTGTCATATCCGACAGTTGGCTGATGGCCAGTAAGGCCAGCCATACACGGACTGCTCGTAAAGTAAGTAGTAAAGTCTGTAGCCTGCAGAGGCACTTAAGCAAGCTCTGAAGAGTTGCTTCAGTAATCCAACTAATAAACTAATCTCTATTTAACTAAACATAATTTAATATACCTTATTTATGGTACTCCAAGTTGGTACCTTAGATTGCTTGGAAAATAGCATCAATTTTACACAAATAATACTATAAAGCAAAACAGTTTAGCCATAACAACAATTTATAATAAAATATTCGCAACGAATCGACGTTCAAGCAAAATGTGGTTCTTATAAAAACTTTTTAACAAAAAAATAAAAACCGACTTCAAACAAAACCACTAAAAATTAAAAAATAACTGATTGGTAGTTTTCATTTACTATACATACCTAATAAAATATTTTCGAAGTCGGTGTGCTTTGCTTTGTATGGGCTGGCACCGATTTCGAAAATATTTGATTAGGTATGTATTTAATAGGCAGGCTTTAATTACTTAGCCAAAGCACACCGACTTCGAAAATATTTTATTAGGTATGTATAGTAAATGAAAACTACCAATCAGTTATTTTTTAATTTTTAGTGGTTTTGTTTGAAGTCGGTTTTTATTTTTTTGTTAAAAAGTTTTTATTTTTCCCTTTTTAGTGTAGACAGTAGTGGCAAAGTAAGGATTCTAACGTGTTAGGCTTGTCAAATCAAACAAAATAAGCCCAAACTCAAAGTATCTACTATTAGCTGTTGAAGACTTCCACCTATCCACCTTCTGGCCTTGCCATCAGATCAGGTCAACAACACCGAACCACTGTACTATCAACGGAAATAGAAATACTTGCAAAGTTTCAAGTCAATATGACAATTAGAAGTAGGTTAAATTCATCATTAGTTGTTTTTCCACCCTTAGGGGTGGTATTTTTTTTGAAATTTAAATGGGACCAATCTGGAAGTATACCCTTTCAAACAAAACAAAAATTGTCTAAATCGGTTAATAAATGACGGAGTTCTGAGGTAACAAACATAAAAAAAAACATACAGTCGAATTGAGAACCTCCTCCTTTTTGAAGTCGGTTGAAAATACATATTTTTTCTCATAAAACATATAATTGATTATAATAATATATTTGCAACAAAAGAAAATTAAATTGATAAGTTTAACAAAACTTCTGTATTTCAAGTCCAAATTTGGGGCTTGAAATACCAAAGTTTTGTTGTTTTCTTTTTAAGAACGGATCATATAATTTTAATATAAATTTTACCTTGTCTAACAGAATTGATATTAAGACCAACGAAAATGCTTTCACTTTACTGTTACAAAACAATCAACATAGTAAAAGAATGTTCAAACTGAATTGTTTCGTATAAATCACATCGGAGCATTCAATTTGCATAACTGAAATCCGCTTACCGTGATTTTAGAAAATGATTAATGTCTGCACTCTCCGAATATCAAATGCAGTAAGCAAGAGAATAAATCAGCGAAACACTAAATGTTTTCTATGATATTCATTTGCTTTTCAGTCTAACATAGTTTTTTTTACATTTACGTTTAACATTATACTGACGTACACATTCAATATTTTCTGATACGTGTGTTAGTGTGATTCGTCGAATAGTTCCAATACTACTTCGAGTTATAAAATACCTACTATAAAGTACTGAATTATCCCAACGCTTCGTTTAATCAACTACACACTACAGATACACAAGCAGGCTTTAACATACTCGTTTGTACTTATATACATTTTCGTGCACGCACTGTGTGAAAGCCTTTGATTCCATTCATTGTATCTGGGTGGTTCGGGAATCTTTGTAGTGTTGAGATGTACGATCGATATAAAAAGAAAAAGAAAAAAAATGTGTGTATGTACTTATAAACGCACGTAAGAAGTTATACCTACTTCTTTGGCGTAACAGAACAAAAATAGCTAAAGATTTCATCCCGTATGTCACAACTCTCTGTTTGTAAAAGGCATGATAAATTTTAATAAAAATAATTAAATAGCGAATATTAGGCATATTACAATCATATATTTATAAAATATCATTTAAGGAAAGAATATAATATTATATATCATTTGTTAGACAATAACAACGGTTACCATGGCAACAAACGTTCGTCTCGCCCGATTACATTTTTCGTAACGCTCTCGTCACGCATTCACCAGCTTACTCCCCAAATTCAGCGTGCGTAAAGAAGTTTTACTACAAAAACTAAGAATTAGTTAACGAAATAGTAATAGGCTTATCAGTGAAGATAACACCTAGGGAGGTGTAGGACGCCCTAAGACTCCTTGAAGAAACGACTTTAAAAAGATTGTAATTGTTGCGCAATTTTAAATTCAGCGTTAGGTGTATATGGGACGTGAATTGATCATTTGAAATCATTTCTTATGTATCAAAAGTAATCCATCTGAGCTGTTCAATAATAATTATAATTAACTAGTTTTAAAAGTCAAATAAAATCAGATTAATTTTATGGTATTCCTGTATTTCTTAGGCGATAAATTAAAGAGATAATTAACTTTAATAAACCACCTAAATAATAAAACTATGAGTTATACTGTATCTACAAACGAAAACTGATTAGCTGTGTTACGAGTGTATCAAGGAATTGATTTTCAAAAGCATAGGATTACTTTAATGACCACAAGTCACCAGGCTAGCATAATTCGGGATGGAGGATTTTATACGTGTTTCGAAAACTATAGTTAGGTAAGTTTTTTCAAACCAGCAGGTTTTCTCACAATATTTTCCTTGCCATATAAGCAAATGATAGCCATGTCGAAAATCATTTGCACGTGAAATCTCAGAAGTTTAAACCCCGGATTAGAACCTATTTTATTTGACTATCTAAGCAAATTTGTGGGCTATAAGCCCATGATTGATGTTACCCATTAATTTTATATGTATGTATATACGATATGCTATATATAGTATAATAGTACCTATGTATGTAAAATCAATGGGTAACACTGTTTAATTATTTTAATTAAAGAAAATTATTATAAAACTCGTTAATTTTAAAATAGAGTATTTACAAATAGTTTCTAAAAATTGTTAAAATAAAAGCCATTGGGTGACGCCAGGTGATTGAGTTACAATGTTTTCAGCGGCCTTAAATAATTTATATTTTAATTAATTAAACGTACCTACACAAACAAGGCCTTGATATACCTCTGCTATAATATCAATAATGAAAATAATTTTAGGGGAAAATCAACATTTGTTAATATTGAATTAATAATTTTATTAAAATTTCTATTTGTTCTCATTGAATTTCTTCTAATTATGGCTATCACCAATTTACATATACATAATATGTATGTATATGTATGTACTTTCATATGCAGAAACATTAATATCGATTAAATAATATATTACTTTTGTTTTCTACCATTTATAATATATATTAAGTAGTAATGGCTAGTTTTTTCTATGAAATCAATTATATTTTTTTTAAAGTCTAGTGAAACACTTTTTTTGCTCTATCTATCTTTTTAAGTGCATAGACTTCAGCAAACAGAGTACATGCATATTAAGCTAGAAGCACGTCGTGATTTTATTAGTTTTTTTTTTTTTCATTTCCTTTATTTGAAAAAACAATGTATTTGATGCTTACCATTCTCCTTTTAATTTAAAATTAGTTAGGCATAACAATTATATACTGTGTACAAGATACGGTGATTTATCTCGTTTAGTCGAATAATCGAATTTACTGGTTCTTATTTCAAATAATGAGTTTTTAGTAGGTTTAGCTACTAATTACATATTTTTATTTATTAAAATAGCTAAAATTATTAACTAGACGACCAGGACCGGATTAAAAAATGTGGAGAGCAATTTAGGAGTGGATGTCCCTAATAACAGCAAGACATCAAGGCATCTAACGACACCTCACACCATGGGGTAGACAAGAACAGAAAAACATCCCCACATTTCGTGGAAAGAAGGACCCTAAACATTTTTTTTTCAAGATTTTATTTTACCACTTTGTCGGCATGACATTAGTTACGCAGTCATCATTAGTTTCGTATTAATGTATATCTATGCCATATTACAGCTTTCTAGTACTAAGAGTCTCTGAGCTATGCTGCGGACAGACGGACGGACATGAGCCATAAGGTATGTATAAAAAGTAAACCTTATTATTGCGTATAACGTTTTATCCCCCCCCCCCCCCCCCCCCCCCCAAATGTAGGATTATTTTTTTGGACCAACCAAGATAAAGTTTAGTTTTGTAGCTTTGCTTTTAAAATTTAAATTTATCCTCTATGTAAAATTAGCAAGTCTGCTTAAGCTTTATTTAAGCCGAGATTAAGCTCAAAGCTTTTACAAAGTTGTCTTTCACATTTGTTGTCTTGAAGTATTTTCTATAATTACTCGTATACGGGCTAAATTAGGAATTTGTAGTTATGGAGTTACTGTAATGATGTAAATAATGACATTTTTTAAAGCTACGACACTATAGAGACGTTTGATTTTGATTATGTATTGAGTGAATTGAACGGCGAAGATATGATGATTTATGTTCGTAAAGTTAACAAAGGCAAAAGTAGGGAGTGCAAAGTAGTTTTAAGAAATATAATAAGGATTATCTTATACTACTAGCACCTACCGTGTGACTGTCTCGTTGGTCTAGCGGCTAGCATGTACGGTTGCAGATCTGGAGGTCCTGAGGTGATTTTGAAATATTTATTTAAGACATTATTTTTACATAAGCAATAATAATAAAGTAACAGTTACAATATGTATATATACATATATTATATTTTGATAGTAAATCATTAATTATTAGACTATAACTATTAACTGAATACCTATAGCCCAACTCTAACTCAATCTTTAATCTAATCTTTGAACAGCGATGATAAACCGAAACGCACGCCGCTCATAAGCCGCTAACACCTACCGCAGTTGTTTACGGGCTTCCACACTATTTGTGTACGTGACTGACGAAACCCTGACAGTATTAAAAATAACATCAACAAACGTATAACACGAAATAAGCCTGAAAGTACTGCTATCCAAATAAATGTTAACAATCTATATATTATAAATAAAAATGTAAATGACTGTTAGTGCAAAGCCGCTTGCGAATATTTACCTATTGCTTTATAATATTGATAAATAAACATACGAGTACGTGTTTTATGCGAAGAAGTTTTAATATTATTACTTTTAGTGTAACTCGCCACTAGATTGCGCTGTAATTCGACAACTTCTATACAATTTACCCGATCGATGAGGTAGCTGGTTAATGATTTAACAAAATTACTTGCCAAGACTACATATTTCGCTGGGTTATTTCGAACTTTATTAAAGACTCAATTTAAAAGCTCTTTTGAAAAAAAGCCAAAGAAAAGCGAAGCCGCGGGCTGCTAGTGTATTATAAAATCCTATAAGTATATAGTATAAGTATATACAGCTAGTGTAGCTTCTACGAGTATGAAGTAAGTAGGTATGTACAATTTAAGTGAATAATAAAAGTATTGACAACGACTAAAATAATATGTCAAATTTTGGATGGGAGCCAACCGATTTCGGTTGGTCGGTAGTAATGAGTTAAATACTTAGTATATCAAAAATACAACGCTTTGAAATTAAAAATTGTATAAAGAGTTAGAATAGTCGTCGGCTCGGCCCTTTGAGATTTTAATAATGTTTATTTAAATAAAGTTTATCCATTTAAATAAAAATCAATGAAAATTAAACAATTTTATAATCATTGTATCACATCGTGGCAGTGCAGTTGTATATATTTTTCTTTAAAACATGAATGCGAATATATTTATCTCGTAGTAAAAGATTTTTTTTGTTAAACACAAAAGGAACTATAACACCTAGAATGTGAGTTTTATGGCGGATATTTTTATAGAACTATTAAAAGTTATTATTGTTACATATTTGCGAAATATTTTGTTTATTTATATATAATCGTTTAAGCAGTACACGCATTTATAATTTATATTTTACAGTCTATACTCAGTATATACCATATAGCTGTTAATGTAAGAAATATCAGAATCGAACCATTAATTCTGAAGATATCTACTAGGCACAAACTTAAAAATTACCTCCATACAATATTAAATATAGATGTATATTTTCTCCGTTAAAAAGTAAAGTACAGCGGTACTTTAATCATTCTTCGTTACGCTTACACTACCACTAACAACAACTGACAAGTTAACTATTTGCAATAGGTATAGGTAGGTACTTATGTTTAATATCAACCAGAAAAAAATGTCCTCGTTGTTGTTGTTTCTGTGTTGTTGTATTCTTCCATGTCACGTTCCTCTTCATTAACTATGTTACTCAAAACATCACGTCGATCTCTGATACTGTATTAAAAAAATAAGACTTAATATATCGACAAAAACTTTTGCTTTTTTAACTCCCAACGACAAACAAGGAGAGTTTTAATTACAATTCCAATTTTAGTACTTTATCTGTGTATAGTATAATCAAAATGTTTATAACCAATTAAATACAACATAGTTTTATTTGAAAGCTTCAGATAGATTTCTAGGTTATTCCGTTGGGTTTTAGATTGTAGTACTGGCTTCTCGGGCCGGTGAGTCCCACACCACCTGTATGCATGCAGGTGATATACGTAAACTCCTAACGTTAAAGCAGCCTTCTGGTTGTAACATTGAAATAGTTCAATCCAAGAAATAAGTAATAAATAAGTAAAGTTCAAATAAAAAAAATGGAAGTGTAATAGTCAATATTAAAATAAATATTAAAAATAGTAGCTAAATATAGAAAAATTTTGTTTTACGGGCTTACCAATACGTAAGTCGTCATAAGTTTTTTGTAATATCTAGGTACTTAAATCATTTAGAAGAAAAAGTATGATAAAAGATATTTAACTATTATATGACTATGGAAGTACAAAAACAAGCTTTTCTAAGAGGCTCCTCTCCTAAGAGTCTTAGCATATTATTAGATAGCCTAAAACCGTCCTTAATGATATAGCTATAAAGAGCAAAACGATTCTAATTTGGATGTAATTTCACAGATCAGCACTTTACACAAACGAACAAAAAAAAACAAAAGAAACAATCTCTTCAGTTCATATGAGAAAATACAACAGATAATAAATATTAGAACTAAAAACTAGTAGAACAGATGATGGGACATAGTAATCTTGTTTAGAATAGATTATGTGATAATTTATACACAAGTTAACATTACCATAAATACAGACTAGATATCAGATTAGTGATTACACTACATATGAAGGTTTGATAAATATTAATGTGCAACTCCATTTCCAATCAAATCATATTATGTAAAATAATAGGTATGTAAATTTGATTGCCTAGTTCGAGGTTTAAACACGGGACGAGACAAATCATACCTATAGCCCAAGTGTTTTTTTACAGCATTGCGTACATACAAATATTTTTTTAGGAAATAAACAGACATCTGCTACAATATATTTTTCCCTTATGTTGAATTCCATTTCATAGCGGAGAAAATTTCTATATTCACTTGACACGCGCCGGTTAGACGATACTGACGACATTATCTCTGTAGACATGTGGAGGCGGAAACAAACCGTTGTACATTTTTCAGTTACGATACAAATATACAACGAATAAATTGTAACTTACGTATTAAATAGGTACATAGTAGGTAAAATTTAAAATGTAATACTATTAAACGTTTTTGCTATCCTCGTAGATTGAGAATAAAAGAAATACAGAATGCATTTCTTTTGTACACTGTAGTATGGTAATGTAGCTGTTTCCAGCGAATTTAGCCTTCGTGACCGCAATCGATCGTGATATTATTACTCCATTAAAATAAAAACAGAGCAGTTACTCAAAAAAACATATCGTATGGTGTATCTTACCAATACTATGATTGTAAGTATAAAATAAAGAATTATGAATAAAAATATAATACATTGTAACTTATAACAAATAATACTTGGATACATAAAGGAAGTATAATCCTTAATAATTAAATTGCAAACAGCATTTTTTGCGACGTTCAGGTATAGAATTCGCAATCGCTCAGTTAAAGATAACTCAATCGGAGTGTATGTACTAATTAAAACCAACCTATATATCCCAAATCGAGTCGATTTTACTAGTGAGTCATTGAAGAGTTCCAATATCCACCTCCTGATGACGGTATAAGATCGTTTCGATGATATAAAAATAAAGCTATTTTCATAAAAAATAAATTAATAAAAAGTCTCGTAGGTACTCTATTTCATAATTGTTAATGTAAGCTTGCTATTAAACACTGCGAGCAACTCACTTTCAATGTGAACTCAATTTGTTCGAGCACTCAATAATATAATTTAATTAATGAAACTGTTTTTCGTTCTGCCGCTGTTTATATAGAAGCCGTATAAAATGATGTTTGTTTCATTCAATATTGACTCCACAATTTCTAAGTAATTTTCGTTTTTATGAAGGTTCATATTATGCTAATTAACAGAATATTAATAAGTAATTAATAACATAGGTACCTACATATTCAGTATTTTCCTTTGATTGTGTTGGATATCATTATGTCTGGTTAGATTCAATTTTCAAAACAATTAATTACTTTCAGCTATTTCTTACTGCTTAGTAATTAAAAGTAGGCTCACATAATCTATACTGACTATACTAATATTTATTATAAAGAGGTAAAGTTTGTAATATTGTAAGTTTGTGAGTTTGTCATGTTGTAGGGGGTAATCTCTGGATCTACTGAACCGATTTTCAAAGTTCTTTTACCAATAGAAAGCCATGTTCTTTCTGAGTGTCATAGGCTATATATTAACCCGAAGAATGAAAAGAATTTTTCATGGTAGTTGGATTTCCAAAGTAAGTTGGAGAAAAAACGGTCGAACGAAAACGTTTCTTACGAACGCTGCCTTAACGAAGAGAGATATATGATTATGTTCTAGAGAAAACATGTAGAGCTTAATAATGCCTACAAATAAATAAGTGACAGCATATGTCTAAACTTTATATTTAAGTCACAAAAAGTAGTTTTTTATATTAAAAAAAATAATTTAAATCGGTAGATCATGTTTATTGGTCATATTATCAACAATTCTGAATTCATATCAAAATAAGTAAATTTATCGTCTAAAATGTTTAAACTAAAAGACTTTTCCCTTTTACTACATATAATTTGGACAAATGGTTAAAGAGATAATACAACGTATTCGTAGGTATGGAACCGCGACCGTGTCGTAATCTATTGAGTGATATTTCTATAAGATGGTTTTTTATATACGATACTAATAATAAACAACAATCTATATATAATAACAATAATATTATAAAGAGGTAAAGTTTATGAGTTTGTGAATTGTGAGTTTGTGACGTTGTAGGAGGTAATCTCTGAATCTACTGAACCGATTTAGATGAAATTTGGTAAGAAGATAGCTTGAGACCCTGGGAAGGATAAGGACATATTTAGCCCGGAAATCTATATATTATATATTTTTATATTTTTATCCGAATATTTATATATATTTATCCCGGAAACATCCCTTAAGGGAATGAAAATGGGCATGAAAGATTGTATGGGGAAGCAAGCTAGGGATGAACCCGAGCGAAGCGAGGGTGAGTCGCTAGTAAGTACCTATATAAAAAATAACATGTTACGTTTGCAGCGAATGAATTCATATGAAAAATAATACATTTTTTTAACAAAAACATTCCAAATTCAAATCCACAAGGAAAAATGTAAACAATTATAGGTGCTGTTAAAACAGTTCTTGTTAAAATTTAAATTTTAACGTTGACTTGTGCAATAAAATGGAAATGAAATAATTTGTATCGTAACTCCTGTAATTATATCTTTACATAAATAATATCTATATTATAGTCGTATTCCATTAATTACATTATTTCGAAAAAAAGTACTATTAAGATTTAGAATAAAGCTATGAGATATTATCGAGTATAAAACACGCGTTTTCCCAGACATAAGACTAATCTAGATCGATTTTTCACCCCCGGAAACCCTCAAATACCAAATTTCAGCGAAATCGTTTAAGCCGTTTCTGAGATCGCCGGTATAAATAAATTAATAAATAAATATACTAGAATTGCTCGTTTAAAGGTTTTAGAATTTATTTTACTGACATAAAGATAACTCACGCTCCGTAAAACCTTTATAAGTAAAAATGTTAAAAAATATAAGGAAGGAGTATCGGCTGAAAGATAAGGATAATTTGATGGATCTTTATTGATAGTATAAAATGACGAGAAATCAATAGCTCCTAAACATTTTTTTTATTATTTGGACTATCGAAATTTCTTTCAAAATTTATTTTATGGGTCCTAAAGCCTATTTTTTCTTTTTCTTTCTTAGCATGGGTGATTCATGTGTCTTTCCAACTTTTTTCATGAAGTATAATTTATTGTATTTTTTATGCCACACGAACCCTCTGGCATGGCAGTAATTATTTTGATGCGTTAATCTAAACTTATTAGCTATTAATTAAATTAAGTATTTATTATAAAATATAAGCTTGTCGGAGTTAGTTAATAAGTTTTGATTAAAGTGTTTTGATCATTGTAAATTGGTCGCTGCGTGATATTATGATAATATTACGAATATCGAGCTCTATCATATAAATAATAGCATGTGAATCCCAATTTTTAAATAGAAGCTTATTTTATCTTTTATAATTATATACATTTTTGTGTTAGAACAAGTGTAGTTACGTTATATTTTTACAACGAAATAGGCAAATATTATTCCTATTATATTCACTTCCAAAAAGGAGGAGGTTCTCAATTCCTCGGAATCTTTTTTTATGTTTGTTCACCCATTTCTTAAAGACGCCTGAACCAATTTGGAATATTAGAATTTTTTGTTTCAAAGGTTATACTTCCCAGGTGGTCCCATATAAATTTTATCGAAATCGGTCGAGCGGTTTTAAAAAAAAATCAACAATAATTTTTTTTTAAATAAATTCTTTAATCAAAAATGTTATTAAAAAACTTTCTTCGACAATATTTTAAGATATGAATATCTAATAGATAAATATGTATTTAACGTATCGAAATATAGAGAAAATATCTGATTAGGTATCTATTCTAAATGAAAACCCCTGTTTAGTTATTTTTTACATTTTAGTGCCTGAAAGTCGTTTTTTGTGAGTTTTTATTTTTTGTAACACACGCTGCTTACAGACAACATAAAATAAGAAATGTTAATATAAAAGATCAAAAATGAAAAAGAATAATAAGGTACACCCAGCAAGTATCCACCAGAAAAAGGGAGGACACACAGAATGTGTAGAACACTCGGGGATTATCTATACATATAATAAAATTCTAACTAAGTCAAATCTGTACATTAAATATTTTTTGGGAAATCTAATTGAAATAGACATTATTATCGATACAGAGTCCGAATACATAGTTTTTAGAATTTTTGTCTATCTGTCTGTCTTTCTGTCTGTCTGTCTGTCCGTCTGTTACCGCATCACGAGAAAACCACTGGACAGATTTTGATGAAATTTGGTATGATGATGGTTATCCGGGTCAACATATAGGCTACTTTTTACCGCGGGAAAATATCTCATTTCTGAGAAAAAATACAAAAACACAAAAACTGCATTGTAAGAGTATACTAATATGTAAAACCTAAGAATTAGGTTTTTGGTCATCTGAACGCGGGCGGAGCCGCGGGCAATGCTAGTACATTATACGACGACTCCAACGTTTAATACTGATATTCAGTGACTATCTAAGAGGTATAAAAATAAATAAATAATTACACATAAAAAT
This sequence comes from Brenthis hecate, assembly GCA_951806755.1. Lineage (NCBI taxonomy): Eukaryota > Metazoa > Arthropoda > Insecta > Lepidoptera > Nymphalidae > Brenthis > Brenthis hecate. Next base: position 6,456,629 of record OX638253.1, on the reverse strand, counting down.
TGATTTACATAAGAACACAAATCTGCTTTCTCACTTTAAACAAAATGAGAACGATTTTGAATTATTTATTTAATAATATTTGTGCTGTGCGCGCAATCTTTGCTACTCGCATCCGATGGGAGTTATTTACAAGTCTGTGGGCCTGTAGCCCATTACGGTGTATAGGTATACTATAAGCTTTTACATTTAACCTTTTTTTAGGCAACACGTTTGGCCCAGTTTGTAGTGACCCTACTTGTTGTCGCGGGTTCGAGTCCCGCTGGGGGCATTCATTTGTGTGATGACGAATGTTTGTACCTCAGTCATGGGTGTTTATATTTATAATATGTATTTATAGTTATATATGTGTAGTGTATCAACTATCTGGTATCCATAGCACAAGCCTCGCAGCTTACCATGGAACTAGATGATGCTGTATGTTAATGTCCCAACATATTTATTTATTTATATTTATTAAAATGAAAAGAAATATAGAAAGCAAAATTTTAGAAAATGAAGCGACAGCAACGCAATTTTTATCGTTACCAAGATGAATTGACTCTATTACTTGAAATGACAGTATTACAATTTAAATTAAGAAAAGAATTTGTGTTTTACGTTAAAATGAAGTGACACAGACAAAATTAAGTATGCTTTTAACATTGAAAATATTTTTTTTTTGTCGCTTCGGTATAGGCCCGATTTATAGCGAAAGTGCGACATCGCCCTGGTGTCGTGGATTTTGGGACTATGTGGTTGATTGGGATGTTAAAAGATGCGTCTAAATAAGGGCTACAAAATGAAAAAAAAAATGAAAATACTTAAAGGTTTTTTTTTAAATCGAAAAAATGTGAAAAGTGCAGTCGCTTTTCGCTCGGTTCCTATAGAGATATGATTTCGGACTACATTTAAAAAATATTGGAGGTGCATATCACTGATGGGTTATTCAGAAGTTGTACCTTTGTGACGCTGAGTTTATGCGAGGAGAGTGCGTGAGCGCGATAATGACGGTGAATAAATGTTTTGGAGCATGATCTTGTTTTTGAACCGAAGTGATTCTTTGTGAATAAATAACTAATATTTATACATATAATAAAACAGTAACTAAGCGAAATTTATACGTGAAATAATTTTTCAAAACAATGACTGTAACGTATTGTGTCCTACGGATCCCAAAACGATGATTATGAAAAATTTTGTCTGTTTGTCTGTATGTCAGTTTTCTGTATGTCTGTTTGCCTGTTTGGGTGTGCGCGTTTCACGAAAAAAGTACCTACTGAACCGATTTTAACTAAATTTTGTGTACTGATAACTTATTAGTCGGGTAAGGATATTTAAGATATCTTTTACTGCAGGAAAATAAAAGAAAAGAGAGAGAGGAGAGGCGCGGAGCGCAGAGGAGCGAGAAGAGACGAGCCTGTTGCTGAGATTTGGCCTGTCTTTTGCAGTTCTTTTTCGCAAATCTTCTTCGCCTCTCTTGTCCTCTCCTCTCCTCTTATCCCCTCTCCGCTTCTCTCCTCTCCTCCCCCTTTTCTCTTTACAAAAAAAAACAAACATATTATATATTTATATTTATTTATTTGTTTGTTTCTTTAACTGTTTGTTTGTTTAACTGTCAGTTTGATTAACGGATAGTTAGTTTAACTGTCAGTTAACTTAACTGCCAGTTAGCTTAACTGTCAGTTTGTTTAACTGTCTATTTGTTTAACTGTCAGTTAATTTAACTACCAGTAAGTTTAAATGTCAGTTTTTTTAACTGTCAGTAAGGATAACTGTCAGTAAGATTAACTGTCAGTTTCTTTTTTCTATAATGGCTTATAGAACTGCGAGTTTTATGAACAGCTAGTAAGTTTAACTGTCAGTTAATTTAACTGTCGGTTAGTTTATCCTCCAGTTAGTTTAACTGTCAGTAAGTTCAACTGTCAAGTTCAACTGATGTATGAACTAATACAGTTGCATTAAAATAATTAATATGTTAAAAATTTAATTCAGTTCATTTGGCAGATTCATTTTCAATGTACCTTACTCTAAGGTCTTGGCAGAGACGAGATCTGTGGATCTTTTTAAATTTAACTTTGTAATTTAAAACGTTTCAAAATTTTAATAACTACTCATAGCTAGAATCACAATTTCTATGTCAAATAATGTAATATCATACAACTGTATTTACAAAGCGTAAAAAGTAAATGAAAAGATATACGTAGTAACCAGCATGTTTATTGTTTGTATGTTAATTTGAAAACACCTGCTAACATAACAAAAGTAATCTCTGCATGATAACATATTATTACTACGGTAATGACATGTTCGTAGTAAAGCCGCATAAGGCGGGGATCCTCTTCCTTAATTTCGATCCTGCCTGTAAGCAATATACGCACGAACTTAACCACCTTTGTGAAATATTTTCTCTATTTTGTAGTCTGTAAATTTTAATTAATTAAATTTTACGATATACCTTTATATCTTCAAGAAGTAGTGATAGCATGAAATAATATTGGTTTTGTATAAGGCTCAGGCTAAGTAAAACAAAGAACATTGATTATGCTAACGCAAAAACTAAATATAATTCGTTTAATTTTAGTTTATTTCTGATAGAAAACCAAAAATAATTATATAATAAATATATATTGTGAAATTTTTTACAAACTTAATAGTGCTAATTTCTAGTTCAAAAATTACTATAAAATGTTTGTTGCGGGACAAAATATTTCGAATAAAAAATGTGGAGCACAAGATTTTATGTAAAACCCCAATAAGTTTTGTTAATCTTAAAATTATAAAAATCTCATACTTTGTTCAAAAGCCATATATCAGTATGCTTAAATTTACATATTTTTTTTTTCTTTTATATATAGGTATTTCGTATAGAAATGTACATAAGATTTTGTACTCTATAATTTTTATTTTGAAAATATATTTTTGATACTATCCAATAAAATTACTATTGGAGTTGTCCACAGTAAGCTTATATTAATTTAATTTTTATATTTTTAGTTTCAGAATATATACTTCAAAGTAAGGTTTTACTAAAATTTTAATTTTATGGTATATTTGAATGAATATATTTTCAACGAACTATAAAAAGGCGTAAGCCTTTAATAATAACTTTGAGTAATTGACCTCTTAAATACAACAAAATATTAAAAATATATAAGTATCCCACAATTTCATCTATACAGATAAACAAAATTGAAGTATCTGTTTATAATGTCAAAATAACAGCTTTTTACTAAATGCATATGGAAATTATATCCGGTATTCATAAGAAAAACACAATTTTTAAATTTTTTGTCTCTCTGTTTGTTTCGGCTAATCTCCAAAACGGCTGGGCCGATATTGCCGGGACTTTCACTGGCAGGTAGTTGATGTTGTAAGAAGTAACTTGGCTACTTTTATTTCAGTACAAGAATTAGGGTTCCGCTCAAAAAAAATAAAATGTATCTAGGAACGAACCCGAGCGAAGCGAGGGTGAGTCGCTAGTTTATTAATAAATCTTATTAAATTACTGTATAACATGTTTTGCAAGTTTATTTAAATAGTACAACCAGATCGTAATATAACGTAATTTACTTGACGGATACTTTAAATTGAAAGGAAAACTAATTTCATGATTGTTCATTTAATGTTATTCGCATTCCTATCCGACCTTTTTCAGGGTTCACGAAAAACAACTAATGTTCGGACATATAGATACCTTAAAAAGAATTAAAATGAATCAGTTTATTCGCACACCATTTAACATACCTTTTGTGTAAGAGTTCAACATACGTCGAAACTCTTTATGAACAATCTCTATTTCACTGAAGAATACTTTACTATGCTTTATTATAGACTAGCGACTCACCCTCGTTCCGCTCGGGTTCTTTCCTAGTTACGTTTTAACGTTTAGTATAGACTAGTATAGTATCATATGATCTGTGGTATAGATTTCTCAGAGATGAGATATTTTTCCGCAGGAAATGTATCCTATATGTTGACACGGATAACCAGTTATCATCATACCAAATTTCATCAAAATCTATCTAGTGGTTTTCCCGTGATGCGGTAACAGACAAACAAACATATAGATAAAAATTTTAAAAACTATAGATACGACCTCTGTATCAATAATAATAAAGTCTATTTCAATTTTCCAAAAAATATTTAAAGTACAGATTCGGCTTAGTTACAATTTTATTATATGTATAGATAGACTAACTTGTCTATAGTACAATATGATTTAGGGTACTTTGGGAGGTTTACGTAGCTCCGCCCAGTACTCTAAAAGTTATTTTCAATAACAAAACAATATCTCACAACAGGCTTCGAAAGCAATAAATATGTAAATAAATAAATATGTTGGGACATTAACATACAGCACCATCTAGTTCCATGGTAAGCTACGAGGCTTGTGTTATGGATACCAGATAGTTAATACACTACACACATATAATTTTAAATACATACATATTATAAATATAAACACCCATGACTTCAGTACAAACATTCGTGCTCATCACACAAATGAATGCCCCCAGCGAGACTCGAACCCGCAACCGCTGGCACAGCAAGTAGGGTCACTACAAACTGAGCCAAACGTGTCGTCAATGTAAACATCATATTTTTAGTAATTTTAAAGTTCTCAAAAGACATAATAACTGTTCATATCTTAAATATAGTTTTGATCGACCAATGATTTAGAAAAATCAGATCTTCATTATTAGTTAGCGTCTTGCACGCGTTCGCCTAACTGTTCTTTCTAAGTTTTTATAAGTTATCGTAGCGTTAGATCATATTCTCAGTTGCTCATACAAACAACTAACAAGCAAGAAAAGAGAAGCATAAGCTACAACATTTTCAACTAAAGTAATGTATGCAATATGTACTTGAATTATTCTGATGCTTTTTGTAATTTCTATATAACTAAAACGTTTTACTTCACTTTAGTTATTTATTATATAACTATTATACCCAGTTTAGACTACATTAAGTTCCGCGTGTTGAGTGTTCGTACCTGCGTGAAATAATTTTTAATGTTATTATTTAGATTGGCGCAGATAGCAAAATGGATTTTCGATTCGATTTTTAATTTTTTATGATTCCTAAAAGAGCTTTATGGTTTTCCTACAGAAAAAAATACAATTTATTCTTAAGCCCGTTATCTAATAGAATTATATATTCAAAACGCGATTTGAATTACTTTGTACAAAAGAAGAAATGTTAAAATGTTCCCCTTTATAGGTTTCCGTAGCCTAAAGGCAAAAATGGAATTCTAAAATTTCGTTATTTCCGTCTGTCCGTTTGTTGGTCTGTCACAGCCATTTTACTCGATGACTATTGGAGTTACATTACTAGTACATAGATGTCTCATGTAAACCGCAAGACAATTCTCCAGCCTAATTATGAGAAATAAAAAATATAGGTGGCGGTGAGTCAACTTAAGCGTCTCTAGATAGATTTTTATAATATAGATCACATAATAACTTTGTTTTTTATAGAAATACTTTGAAATACAACTTTATTTTTGCAGTAATCAAAATGAATATTGTAACTGAGTAAATATTTTATCTTTTAATATAATTATTATGGGTTTATTTTTCTATGAATATTACAAATGACGTATTTATCTATATCTATACTTAATATTATAAAGAGGAAAGATTCGATTTTTTGTTTGTTTGTACTGAATAGACTCCGAAATTACTTGACCGATTTAGATAACATTTGGAAAGAAGATAGTTTGAGACCCTGGGGGTGAAAATGGAGATTTTTTTTTTTTTTTTATGTCGGGAAATGCATTTACGCATACCACCTGATCCCCCAGGTGGTGATGTGGGGCTCACCGGCTAGAAGAGCCGGTACTACCCACTAAAACCCGACATTCCCCTCCCCTCCGCCTTAATGGGACGCCGCAAGATCGCTTGCGCATAACTACTACGGCGCCCCGGCGGCAGGTCTGCCGACGGCTGACCACCACACCGATGGGGCTGCTCCACAGTCAACTCTGCTACACCAGAGAGGTACCCGGAGCAGCCCCATTAAGCCGAACCTCTGCCCACCGAAGTGGGCCACCTCCAATCGGCTGCAGAGGACAGGGAGAGCGGCAACGAAACACCAACACTCCTCTTCCCCTGTAGCCCCACCGCGTCCGCCATCAAACGGTGGCGGCCCCGTCTAGGCCGCGGAAGGTAGGGAGAACGGCGCACCGAAATACCGGCACTCCTCTCCCACCGCGGCCTACCCCTCCGCCGAATGCGGGCCTGCGACCACAGTCCCGCAACCGGCACCCATCATCCGGTTGTGGGACCAAGCGGTCCCACCACCGGTGGCCGCAACGTCTTCGGCTCGAGGCCTAGACGAGCGGCCCCACCCAAGCCATTTGGTCCACGCCGGATTTCTCCGGTACCACCCGCCGCCCTAAGCGGGTGGCATTCCCCTATCCGCCACCTGGGGACGCGCCCGGTAGGAGTTGGCTTCTCCCCCGGGGTGAAAATGGAGATGAAATTTTGTATGGGGAATCAAACAACCAGAGGATAAACCCGAGCGAAGCGAAGGTGAGTCGCTAGTTTTAAAATAAATTTAGTGTTTCATGACATCGAACTCTCAGTGTGCAAGTCAGACTCGCACTTACCCGATTTTCTTATTAAATTATATTTTTCTCTTTTGTATTAACGGATGCAGGTCAATTTTGTAAATACTGTTTAAAATCGTCATACTTTTGAAATCGCACTTGAGGAAAAATGAATGCTATAATTTCACCGATGAAGTTATAATAATGCTTTCTATCATTTCCTGTTTTCATACAATGAAGGCCAAACTTATTATTATTTATTTTCTTCTTTTCTATTCTCTAAGAATAGAATTTGTTTACTACGTCAAATTATAATTAATGATGTCTAGAAAACGTTTATATTTCAAAACTTGATCACTTTTCACTATCATGAGGATCGTTTACAGACTGTTATTTCAAAATACTTTTAATCTTTGATAGTGTTCGTATTTGTTGAGTAACCAATAGTTTTTCTGTTATTCTGCGAAGATAAGTGTTTTGTGTACAAATAAAAAAGAAAATATTTATTAACACTGCAAGTTATTAGATTGGATACATAACTTAGTCATGTTTGTATTTATTTACGAGTATGTGGATAAATATCCAAGACTAAAATTTAGAATAAATAAATAAAAAAATAGAATATTTTTTCAAAATTAACTACATGTTTATTGTATTAACTACATGTTTATTGTAATAATTAAACATCTGAGACACCTAAGAACCGTCATTTTATTTTGCCATTAATCCATACTAATATTATAAATGTCAAAGTGTGTATGTTTGTCCTTCTTTCACGTCAAAACAGAGTGACGGATTGGCGTGGTTTTTTGTGTGGATATATTGGGAAGACTGGAGAGTGACATAGGCTATTTTTTACCGAGATTATCTCATTACCACGGGAAAACACTTCATAATACAACGCAAAAAATATTTATAATAAGAACTAGCGGCTCACCCTCGCTTCGCTCGGGTTCGCCTCTAGAAAAGCACAAACAGATCTATCCCACGGGAACCGATCATTTTTCGGGGATGAAAAGTAACCTGTTGTTTGACCGGCAATAAAACGTATCGGCAAACCAAATTTTATTAAATTAGGTGCGTAAGTTTTTGTGTACTAAGCTGTATAAGTTACTATATTTTTTTAACTATCCCACGGAAACTCTTTAATTTTATGGAATGAAAAGTAGCTGATTTGTTTTTGTCATGTATAAACTATATTATTGTAAAGTTTCATTAAAATCCGATCAGTAGTTTTTGTGTACTAAGCTGTATAAGTTGTTATAGTCGTTTAACTATCCCACGGGGACTCTTTAATTTTCCGCGATGAAAAGTATCTAAGATGTTGCCCGGGGATATAAGGTACCACCATGCTAATTGCTAAATTTCATTTAAATCGGTCCAATAGATTCGGAGATTAGCCCGTACAAACAGGAAAACAGACAAACAGCTCGCTCGGGTTCGTCCATACCTACGAATATGTTGTATTATCTCTTTAACCATTTGTCCAAATTATATGCAGTAAAAGGGAAAAGTCTTTTGTTTTAAACATTTTAGACGATAAATTTACTTATTTTGATAAGAATTCATAATAGTTGATAATATGACCAATAAACATGACCTAGCGATTTAAATTATTTTTTTAATATAAAAAAAAACTACTTTTTGCGACTTAAATATAAAAGTTAGACATATGCTGTCGCTGACTTTTTTTGTAGGCATTATTAAGCTCTACAACTTTTCTCTAGAACATAATCATGTATCTCTCGTCGTTAAGGCAGCGTTCGTAAGAAACGTTTTCGTTCGACCGTTTTTTCTCAGACTTACTTTGCAAATCCGACTACCACGAAAAAGCCTTTTCATTTTTCGGGTTAATATATAGCTTATGACACTCAAAAAGAACGTGGTTCAAAATTCTTTTACCAATAGAAATTGGTAAAAGAATTTTGAAAATCGGTTCAGTAGATCCAGAGATTACCCTCTACAACATCACAAACTCGCAAACTCACAAACTCACAAACTCACAAGATCACAAACTTTACCTCTTTATAACATTAGTATAGATTACTTGAAACTTGGCATTAATGATGATCAATACAATTAAATAAATACGGGATAAAAGTTTGTATGAAAGCTACCTTTTTAGAGCTTTTTTTGGTAATTTTAGTGTGAGCGAAGCCGCAGATTCTGCTAGTATTATATACCCTACAATCACGTTATCAAGACGAATCTATAATAACGAATAAATCATGAAAATCGGTTAAGCCGTTTAGTAACCATGAGGGAACATAGGATCGAACATACCTAGTGCATATACGTTTATATGTACATGCATAAAAGTCAAACACCCTCCTTAGGGCGTCGCCTAATCGCTTCGGGTAATAAAATAAGGAATGCGCCAAAAACCAATGTATTAACTGCGTGATTTCGTTATCGAGAGCGCCAGATAACTTTAAAGAGAGCGATTCGTATGGTAGGCTGCCTCACAACACGTTGTTTTACGTGTGAAACAAGCGATCTCGAGACATTGTATGATGTGTGAGTGGTGTAAGAGATGAGAAATTACGTCTAACAATTTACTGTTACTTAGACAAAACCTAATATCGATACCAATATGACGCCTTATTTTAATTTTTCCGATTTTTATACACTGACGAAGTGTATTTACTATATTATATGCTGTATTTTTACAATATTTTTAGCATATCTACTAAAGAAGTCGTACGTATTGTATGTACATTGTTCCGTTTAGAGCTCCTATAGAAGTACAAACTGAGTCGGTATCGATGTCAACGATTACTTTTCATAGATTTTTGGCGAAACACCAACCGAACGACACGCGATTGAATGGACGTCTCGATGCTATTTTATTTTAAATTGAAATCGAAATTCTCAATATTGGTATCATATCAGCAAAAGCACACATCGGAGCATCCCTGATTTACTTACACATATTATATTCGTCAAAATTTTGATTATATTTAAATAATAATTACAAGCTATATTGTATATTTATTAATATGTATTTCACACAGCGTGCGATATTTTCTTTTAATAATATACAAAGAAATCTAGTCAAGGTTAAATTGGACTTGTATTCGCCCCCCCCCCCTCCCCTCCCTCCCCCCCCAAAATGCGTTTACCTTGTCGTGGTGGGGGGGAGAGGGGAGGGGGGTCAGTTGTGCCCGGCAATCTAACCGGGCGCGAAGCCAATAAACGTACAGGGAGATGGCCCACTTCGGTAGGCGGTGGGAGGTGGCTCTCTTCGGTGGGCGGTGTACCATGCGGGTTGCTCCTGGTAGCAGAGTGAACCTTGGAGCAACCCGATGGTTGTTGTGGACTGCTTCGGCAGACCTGCCGTCGGGGCGTCATAGTTGAATGCGTAAGCGATCCTGCGACGCCCCATTAAGACGGGGGAAGGTTTTGTTGGGTTTTAGTGGGTAGTACTGGCTTTGCCGGTGAATCCCATTTTCCAATAATAAAAAATATTTATTCAGTGTTAAGCATAGGGCATTAATTTATTATTATTGATTGAGGATACCGGAAACAGAATCCATAAGTGCATAAGTTATTCTAACACTTAACCGATTTTTTTAATTTTATTACGTATATCTTCGTGTCGTCAGGCCCGCCTCGAGGTTAATCGTAGCAATTTCTGAGCCTGAGAGCACATTATTTTTGATCCCTCAGTAATTATAATGTTAGCTACTTATCATATTTTACGCGTCTTGTAGTAATTTGCATTACTAATTTATTTTTAAATTATTTTTTCAAATTGTGTTTTACTTAATTTTTAATAAATGTATCCAAAACAGGAGGAGGCAGGAGGGGACACGACTACAAATCTCAAACGGATTTTTTTTTATTATTTTATGGAAAACATCAACAATATTAATTTTAATAAAATAATAAAACTGATGCAAAATTGCGATGTTTTACTTATTTCACTAAAATAAATAAAACTATATTGGAATGTATGAATAAGTGAACTCGTTTAAATGTCATTTGAAGCGTGTCATTATTCTTTGTGTTAAAGTTAAACAAACGAACATTTTTTTATTTATTTTACCGTTCACTGAATACGTCCAAAACTTTATTTTCACTGTAAACATATTTAATATGAAAGAACTGACTATTATATTAATTTTAAAAGTACATCATATAAGTAAATATAGGTTTACTAGCATTGCTCGCGGCTCCGCTCGCGTTCAGATGACCAAAACTTAACTCTTAGGTTTTACATATTTGTATACTCTTACATTGCAGTTATTGTATTTTTTCTCAGAAATGAGACATTTCCCCGCGGTAAAAAGTATCCTATATGTTGACCCGGGTATCACCCAGTTATCACCATACCAAATTTCATCAAAATCCCTCCAGTGGTTTTTCTGTGAGACAGACGGACGGACGGACGGACGGACAAAAATTCTAAAAACTATAGTTTCGGCCTCTGTATCGATTATAATGTCTATTTCAATAAGATTTTCCAAAAAATATTTAATATACAGATTCGGCTCAGTTAGAATTTTATTATATGTATAGATTTATATAAGTACTTTTTAACTTTACTCTTTATTTGAGCATTAGTATTGTATGACGTGTAAAGTACTTTAGAGAGTACAAGTATTAACCTGTAATATCATACATAACAATATATAGGTATTAGGACCGGGCACATACATAGTCTGAAGCCACCTAATATATACTAGCCACCTAATATATATATATACTAGCGACTCACCCTCGCTCCGCTCGGGTTCGCCCCTAATTACATTTTAACGTTTAGTATAGATTTCTCAAAAATAAGATATTTTCTCGCAATAAAAAGTGTCGACCCGGATGAGAGCGTGTAATTATACCTTGGTACAGATAGCCTCAGACCACGATAATTAGATATACTTGACCGATTCAAAGAGTTTTAGTTATTTTTGTAATCAATTAAGCTTTACATCGTAACGTAGTAGTTTGATTATTAGTAATTGTTTCGCTCCCAAGGGTTATAGAGTACCTAATATTAGATAACTTATTTATTTTGTACCTCACAAATAACTATCACACAAGCATATTTCTTTCCATGAATAACTTTTATCCCATTATTGACATGATATCAATAGTTACGTCAAGATTAAGCCTGATTTGTATCCCTTAAACCCAAAAGTTTGCTGCAAGGTAGGGGATGAAAGTTTATCAATATTCTATTTTTATGCCACGTATGTATCTCACGTATTTCTTTCATAATAACAAAAAATCCAATGGCTTTCTTCTTTCTCCTTTATAACATACCATTGGCGGTTTACGCAAAAACTAATTCACTTGTTTGAAATAAATTGAGGCGAAGGTAGGGTTAGATTAGTGGTAACGCGCTTGCTTAGGAAACCAAGTGAAGTGGGCTTAAATCCCGGATCTTTTACCACTGATATTTTCATGTGCGAATTATTTTCCATATTGATACCACAAATCATACGATGAAGGAAAGCATCGTGAGGGAATCTGCATGTCTGAAAACCTAGCAAGTTTTCAAAAGACATCTGAAGTCCGACAACCCGCACTTTGCCAGCGTAGTGGACTATGATGGTCTAATGCCCCTCGCATTGAAGGGAGGCCTGTGCCCAGCAGTAAAATTAAAAACGTTTGTATACATATATAAACCCAATGCCAATAGCAAGGTGTTTAATTTTGTATAAAGTAACTAGCGTGTCACCCTCGCTTCGCTCGGATTCGCCTCTAGTCAAACAAATGCAAATCTATTCCCCGGCAACCATAACTTTTTCCGGGATAAAAGTTGCCTATTTGTTATTCTGATGTATGAACTATATTATTGTAAAATTTCATTAAAATCCAATCAGCAGTTTTTGTGTACTATCCCACGGGAACTCTTTAATTTTACGGGATAAAAAGTATCTAAATTGTTGACCGGAGATATAAGGTACCACCATACAAATTTTCATATAAAACGGTCCTTCAGTTTCGGAGATTAACCCGTACAGACAGACAAACAGATAGAGAAACAAAAAAAATGAAATAAATCTGGATTTGTTCTATTTTTCTTCTTACATCCCCCTGACTCGGTTTTTAGCATTTTTTTCTATGTACAGACATTCGACCTCTACAGTTTTATTATATGTATAGAATTGCATAGGTATAAGCACACAAACGTCCTTTAACAATAGCAGTAGGTATATATTATTATTTTTCGAAATCAATAACAAGGTATTATAATAAAGTATTAATATAATTTCTCTATGTTATCTATGTAAAGTATATCTAATAAACCGGTTAGAAGATTAAAGGTTAGATTACTATTTACAAACTTTAGTACGTACTGATATGAAAATAAACCTTGTTTAATAAACATTGAGACTATTGTAAGCAAACAAAAATAATTACATAACTGAATAATACTTGCGTATTATTCATATTTTATTAGACGTTTACTTTCGAAAATCTAATCGAATTCTTTTTGAAATTCTAATGGAGATTTTCTCCAATATCCAATTAATGTTAAGTGAATTGCGTAGATCTATACCTACTATTATTATAAAGAGAGAGAGAGTTTGTTTGTTTGTTTGATTGAACGCGCTAACCTCAGGAACTATTAAGCCGATTTGAAAAATTCTTTTCCCATTAGTTAGCCCATTTATTGAGGAAGGCTATTGTTATATATTGTCATGCTGCTACCTTAGGGAGCGGAGCAGTAGTCTGAAGGGAAAGAAGAGTTTGCTTTTGAAAAGATAGTTTGTACTTTGAACACGGCCGAAGTCGCGGATTTTGCTATTATAATATATAATAATAGCGACCGTAGAGCTTTGTAATTTCTCACTTTGTTCTTAAAAACGTCAACTGGTTTAAAGTCACTTTGTATAAGTTACTTCGTCATACTGTAAGTTATGGACAATAACCATATATTCAACCAGTATGGAAAACGAACACAGGACTTCCAGATAATTGGCAATCTTCATCAGAAAAACCATTGATTATATTTTCCAAACAAATCCAATAACATTAGTAACATTTGTAAGATCCTATTCAAAAGTAATTTTTCTAAAAAAAATATTCCACACAGTATCAAATATCATTTGTTTAAGTTAATCCTTGTATGGTTTTAAATATACATATTTACACGATGAAAATGAGATCAAATTAAAAAATATATATTCATATAACCAGTATTTTTTTGCATTTATTTACAAATATATAAATTATATTTTTTTATCTAAATAAAAAGCCTGAATATTTTTATCTATGCAATTAATAAAAACGAAAACCTAAATAATATTTACGTACTAGCATTGCCCGCGGCTCCGCCCGCGTTCAGATAACCAAAAACCAAATTCTTAGGTTTTAAATATTAGAAAACTCTTACATTGCAGTTTTTGTATTTTTTCTTATAAATTAGATATTTTCCCGCGGCAAAAAGTATCCTATATGTTGACCCAGATAACCAGCTATCATCATACCAAATTTTATCAAAATCTGTTCAGTGGTTTTCTCGTGATGCGGTAACAGACAGACAGACAGACAGACGGACGGACGGACGGACGGACGGACGGACGGACGGACGGACGGACGGACGGACGGACGGACGGACGGACGGACGGACGGACGGACGGACGGACGGACGGACGGACGGACGGACGGACGGACGGACGGACGGACGGACGGACGGACGGACGGACGGACGGACGGACGGACGGACGGACGGACGGACGGACGGACGGACGGACGGGACGGACGGACGGACGGACGGACGGACGGACGGACGGACGGACGGACGGACGGACGGACGGACGGACGGACGGACGGACGGACGGACGGACGGACGGACGGACGGACGGACGGACGGACGGACGGACGGACGGACGGACGGACGGACGGACGGACGGACGGACGGACGGACGGACGGACGGACGGACGGACGGACGGACGGACGGACGGACGGACGGACGGACGGACGGACGGACGGACGGACGGACGGACGGACGGACGGACGGACGGACGGGACGGACGGACGGACGGACGGACGGACGGACGGACGGACGGACGGACGGACGGACGGACGGACGGACGGACGGACGACGGACGGACGGACGGACGGACGGACGGACGGACGGACGGACGGACGGACGGACGGACGGACGGACGGACGGACGGACGGACGGACGGACGGACGGACGGACGGACGGACGGACGGACGGACGGACGGACGGACGGACGGACGGACGGACGGACGGACGGACGGACGGACGGACGGACGGACGGACGGACGGACGGACGGACGGACGGACGGACGGACGGACGGACAGACAGACAGACAGACAGACAGACAGACAGACAGACAGACAGACAGACAGACAGACAGGCACGCAGACAGACAGACAGACAAAAATTCTAAAAACTATAGATTCGGACTCTGTATCGATAATAATGTCTATTTCAATAAGATTTTCCAAAAAATATTTAATGTACAGATTCAACTTAGTTACAATTTTATTATATGTATAGATTTACACAGTAAAGTAGAGCATTCAATATCGTTATAAATTATTTTTGATTTGATTTTAAATGTTCAGATCTCTTTTCGGTCTGCATTATCTTTTATATGAAAATATATTCTGGCAATTTTTCAATAACTTCTAATTTATAACCTACTAGCGGCTCACCCTCGCTTCGCTCGGGTTCGCCTCTAGAAAAACACTAATAGAGATCTATTAGTTCCCACGGGAACCGTTCATTTTTCCGGGATGAAAAGTAATCTCTTGTTTGTCCGACAATATAAGCTAGCAATACTGCTAGCTTATGCACCTAATTTAGTAAAATTTAACATACGTTAAATTTTACTAAATTAGGTGCATAAGTTGTTGTGTACTAAGCTGTATAAGATACTATAGCTTTTCAACTATCCCACGGGAACTCTTTAATTTTATGGGATGAAAAGTATCCAAGATGTTGACCGGAGATATAAGGTAACACCATGCAAAATTTCATTTAAATCGGTCCAACAGTTTCTGAGATTAGCCCGTACAAACAGACAAACTGACAAACAGACATACAGGCAAACAGACAAACAGACAATTTTTTTAATAACTATTGTTTTAAGGTCTATATTGTGTACATAATACGTTACAAACAAACAAAAACAGATCTATCCCACGGAAACCGTTCATTTTTTCGAGATGATAAGTAACCTGTAGCATAAGTTGTTGTGTACTAAGCTGTATAAGTTACTATAGTTTTTTAACTATCCCACGGGAACTCTTTGATTTTCTGGAAAGAAAAGTATCTTACATGTTGACCGGGGATATAAGGTACGACCATGCAAAATTTCATTTAAATCGGTCTAATAGTTTCGGACATTAGCCCGTACAAACAGACAAACAGACAGAGAAACAAAAAAAAAAATTCTTCTTACGGGATGTAAGAAGATAACTGACTCGGTTTTTAGCATTTTTTTCTATGTATAGACTTTCGACCTCTACAGTTTCATTATATTTATAGATAGAATAAATAACGTATATGATGTAATGTGTCATAATAAGTATAAGGCAGAGGTAGCCCAGTGGTAACGCGCACGCTTGGGAAACCGAGTGAAGCAAGTTCAAATCCCGGGTCTCACACCTCTGATATTTTCATGTGCGAATCATTTCCTACATGATTACCACTTGTCTTAATGATGAAGGAAAACATCGTGAGGAAACCTGCATTTCTGAGAGAACCTAGTAAGTTTTCAAAGTCCGCCAATCCGCACTTGGCCAGCGTGGTGGACTATGACCTGATTGCCCTCATACTGTAGAGAGGCCCGTGCCCAGCAGTGGGACGTTAAAAAAAAAGGGCTGAATACAAATAACGTATAATAAAACAGTAATAATGAAAATAGTTATAGCGTACACTACCTTAGGAGATAGACATATACTATTGAAAACTTTTCTATCGATCTTTCTAAGACTTACAATTTTCTTGTACAACGTTTTGATCTATCTCTTAAGATTGAGCCAGCGTTAGCCATATAAATTTCTAAGGACAATTCGATAGAACAGTTATTGTGTTTTCACGTGCAAATGAATAATTTGCCTGTCGTAAAAGGTATCCTATGTTGACCCTAATACTAAGTTATCACTATACAAAATTTAGTTAAAATCGGTTGAGTACTTTTTGCGTGAAACGCACACATCGATTTGACTACCTTAGTTTTATTATAGGTATAGATAAGAATAGATATTGCTTAGGAGATATACAATATACATACGTATACTATTCAGAACTTTCCTGTAGGACTTTTTAAGACCTACAATTTTTTAGTATATTGTTTTGACGTATGTATGTCTTAAGGTTTAGCCAGCGGAAGGTTTTTAGCGAGGACTCGATAAAACCAGTTATTGTATCTTCCCGTGAGCAAGAAAGATTTTCTTGAAGTAAAAGGTATCCTAAACGTTGACTCGAGTAATAAGTTATCACTTCACCAAATTTCGTTGAATTCAATTTATTACTTTTCGCGTGAAACGTGCATACAAAAACAGACAAACAGACATACAGGTAAACAGACAAATAGACAATTTTTTTAGTAACTATTGTTTTGGTGTCTATGTTGTGTACATAATACGTTACAAATAAACGAAAACATCTATCTTACGGGAACCGTACAGGGAATAAGTTACTATAGTTTTTTGACTGTCCCACGGAAACCCTTTAATTTTCCGGGATGAAAAGTAGCCGATTTGCTATTGTCATGTATGAACTATATTATTGTAAAGTTCGTTATCAGGGCTCAAATCTTCCTCCGAGAGTCCGTAAATACATATATTACATGTTTACATCTCACTCTTTATCAAACAATTATTGCAAAGGGCTCAACGTATATTGCTTACAAGTCTTTTAGACAATTTCGTAAGTCGTCATCTCAGGGGAGTAATTTACTGAATAATCCTATGACCCTGTTCGCAGTTCGCTCCGTTAGTTCAGCGGGAGATTCGCGCTCGAGTGGTAGTGTCGTACGTTGAAGTCTAACAAAATACTTTCGCTCAAGTTTAAATTATAAGTGTAAAAATTTTATGCTATTACACTTGATTCATTATTACTATCATTTGGGCACATTTGAATGTAATGAGAAGAAATATGTTTATTCTCCTTCTATCTGCGTTTTTGGTTGCAAGTAAGTTATATTAAGTTATCACTTATATATCCAAAATTTCAAGTTGCTAATGCACATAACATTATAAATTTTAAACTATTCTATTCTCACTCAAATAGTAAACACACGAAAAGTATGTACGTACTTCATTTTAATACATATATGTATTACTTAGTTGTTAAAGTCTCATTTTACTTTGTAATGATTTGGTATCTAACAAACTATTATAGGTAACAATACAAAAGCATTCTAAAAAATGTACAATTCATATAATAATAATTTTTAACTACACTTCATTTAAAAATAAAATATTTTTATCAAAATTATACATAACTAGCGACTCACCTTCGTGACGTTAATTATTGTAATGAGGTTTTATAAAATAAGGATCATGTCAGGTACAAAATGACTATAGGTAAAGTTATAGTATTTTTTTATGTTTAAGAGGCATTAAATCCAGTATATTCAAGAAACTTTTTTTTAAATATATAACAAACTTAATCTTTGGTAAGAAAATTTTGACCTCATAATGTACTAACGAGTAGAGACTCACCCTCGCTCGGTTTATTCGCTAGTTAGGCTATAACGTTTAGTATGTATAGATTTCTCAGAAATGAGATGTTTTTCCGCAGTAAAAAGTATTCTATATGTTGACCCGGATAACCAGATATCATCATACCAAATTTCATCTAAATCCGTCCAGTGGTTTTCTCATGATGCGTTCCCAGACAGACAGACAAACAAACAAACAAACAAAAATTATAAAAACTATAGAGTCGGCCTCTTTATCAATATATACCTAATATAATCTATATACCTAAATAAAAATTGATCACCGAAATGAACGCGCATGACTTCGGATCGACTGCACAAAATTGGTTTTTTTTTTATGTTTTTTATTGTCATGCAGTTTTGTATATAAGAAAATTAAAAGAAATTTTATTTTTTACTAAAATAAGTTATCTTTTAAATCTCATGATATGAAAGTGAGTGAATTGCTTTTTATGTTTGAAAATGGGGATGAAAATTTGTATGGGAAAGCAAGCCAAACTACTAGTATTGCCCGCGACTCCGCCCAAATTATTAAGTTTTTCATACTAGTAAAAAATCCAAAAATAGCAATGTAAGAGTACATTGCAGTTTTAGTATTTTTTCTCAGAGATAAGATATGTTCCCACGGTAAAAAGTATCATATATGTTAACCCGGATAACCAGCAATCACCATACCAGATTTCATCAAAATCCCTCCAGTGGTTTTTCTGTGATGCGGTAACAGTCAGACAGACAGACAGACAAAAATTCTATGAACTCGGACTAGATTCGGCCTCTGTATCGATAATAATGTTTATTTCAATAAGATTTTGCAAATAATATTTAATGTACAGATTCGGTTTAGTTACAATTTTATTATATGTATTGACTATTCCAATAAGATTTTCAAAAAAATGTTTAATATAGGTACAGATTCGACTCAGTGAGTCAGTTAAAATTTAATTTATTTTTATTTATTTAATTTGTATATAATGTTCTAAAAATAGCCAAAAATCACATGAAAGCTTTTTACTACAGTATCTACAAGTAGTACGAGAAGAGTTTCAGTGTACAGATACTTTTCATGATATCCCTACTAGTTCATAGAAAAGGCAATATATTTCAAAAATATATTTTAATTAAATCTTTTGTTGGATTTATTTTGACAGTATTTTTATTTTCATTTATAACTTTATCGTTATACTTATTTTGAATAAGATTTTTTGGTAATTGATTTGGTGATATCAACCTATGTAGAACCATTCATAGGTAATCTAAAATCCAATCCCTGCATTCAGTTAATTCTATCTGTATACTATGATAGAAATATTCAATAATTATAAATTTAATGCCTCTGTTCAGTAGGATAGAAAAAATGTATAGAATAACAATTGAAAATCTTAAAGATCATTAAAATGAAGAAAGGCCTTGAAGAAAAAAAAATATCCTATCTTAGCATAGATGTATCTATTATACCTATATATGTTATACTTTATATAGGCTAAATGTATATTGCTATATATGTTATATTTACACGTTCATCGGAACTCTAACTTAAAGGAAACGGGCACTATTAGTTAGTTTATTTTAAGGGTCTATCCCTTAAAATACCAAAATATTGGTAAGTAGGCCTAGTACACACAGCACTTTTATTAACTGACGTTTAAACTAATTGGTGATTAGACTTTTCTCTCTAAAACCAGTTATGTGTAGGATACCAAAAGGATCCTTGTACGTCCTTTTTACGTTATTTTTTAGAAATCTGTTTTTATATGTTTGTATTAATAATTGTATGTTGACAATACCAATTCTATTATTAAATCAAAGAAGAAGATACTCAGAAACTATACAAGCACTAACCAAGGATTTAGGGAGCTTAAAAAATTGCAAAATCAAACATTCTTTGACCCTAAATTCATCAAAGTCATCTAAGAGATAAAATGACTTTTTAAAAGTTGCTTTGTTTATTTCACTCGGACGGTGGATTAATGTTATTATTTATATTATTAAAGTGTGGCACATTTTGTATTCCTGTCCTGTAGGTGGCGTATTTTATAATTGTTGAAAGTGTTAGAGAAGTTTTAACCAAAATTATTCTGAAAGGAAATTAAAACTTTTATTCTAGCACTAAGGAAAATAACAATTTAAACCGTATTTAAGGGCAAGATCTAACACGTATAGGTTAACTGTTAAAGTGTCTAGCATGTGCGGCTGCATATTTGGATGTCCTAGGTTTGAGTCCCCAGGTCGGACCAAATTCAGCTACTGAGTATTTCTGTCAAGAAATCTCATGATTTATTGACAGAAATAGTAGCAGCCAGGAGTTGGGAATTTGTTGAAGCCGTCGTCGTGCGCCTTATCTCTCACCGGTTATGCCGAATTTTAGTCCCACCGGAGTATGAGAGTGAAAGGAATAGAGAGTACTGTTGTATCTGCGCGCATACTTGTGCACTATAATATCGCCTTCACATTGGCTGCAGTGGCCGTAATCGGTCAGGAGGGCATTCATTGCGGTTATATTTCACCCGGTTTTGGTCAGAAAAAAAAGCTATCTCGAAAACGAAATGAGATATCGAAAAAATAAAAAAAACCTAGAGATATGAGTTTAGCTATACTACTATAAAAAATTAAGGTGCGTTGCACTGATGGGTTATTCAGAAGTTGCATCTTTGTGACGCAGAGTTTACGCGCGGAGAGCGCGTGAACACGATAGTGACGGTGAATAAATGTTTTGGAGCATGATTATGTTTTTGGACGAAGTGATCCTTTGTGAATTAATAAATATGTATTTAAATAAATAAAGTATAAAGATAGATCATAGATAAAGTTATTTAAACATTTTAAAATTTCGACTACAGTTCATTGTGTCAAACATGTGGCGCTTATTGTTCTAAACATAATGTTTCTTCAACGCGTGTACAATGATTGTGTCTTAGCTCGTAAAAAAATGTAATAGTTTTATTAGATTAATAATTTACTATACTACCTACTTCGTCATTTTTTTGATAAATAATTATTCAGTCCATTTGGCACATTCATTTTCAATACATACCCCCGAAGGTCGTGGCAGACACGAGATCTGTGGATTTTAATATTGTGTACCTTTTTACAAAAAAGAAAATTACAATAAAGAAAATTACTAATATACTAAATTATATATACAAAATAAAATATGTACATTGTACGCAATTAATTATTACTGTACAAATCATGTTCGCGTTCCCGCATTCCCCCGTTGAATGGCAATGCAGATTCTTTGGGCGAAAAATGAGCCAGCTCTCCTGTTACCAGTAGAGGCGATAAGACGAGGTGTTATGAATTTTAAGATGCTAGAATGAGATTAGATGCTAGCTAGCACTTTGATTCCATTGGCCAAGGGTTCCTATAGCAAATGGTATAAAAACATATTTTTGACAAAGTTAGGCGTATTTACGCAACTTGAATAGTAATAGCCACGAAGATTAGTTGAAGGTAGGACGTGCAGCCAGTGCCCCGAAATTTAATTTATTCTTATTAATTTAAGATTGATTTAAAATTTCGATATATTATACAATGTACCTACTCCTGTATGTGGACATGGTTTTATTAAAGGTCCATAACCCTGTAGGTACCCCAGAATATACAGGAATAAAATATATATTATTTGAAAGTTTAGACCTTTATACTAATCAATCTGGACTAAAGTTATAAAGGTTGAAAAAAAAAATTGTATTCGCTACAATGTTATTCTATTACGATTATCGTATGCACAATAATCGTATTATGATCGCGACCTTGTAGGGGGTATTCTCTGGATCTACTTAACCGATTTAGATGAAATTTGGTAAGAAAATAGTTTAAGTTAACTTTGTGACAAATTATCTCTAACAATGTCGTACATTTAATATATTTTATCTTTATCTTTTTTACGTAGGCGGAGGTGATGCGCAATTAAGTGAGGAAGGTTGTGATTCGAGTGAATTAAAAATATGCGTGGATATGACACCTCGTACGCCAGTGGGCTTACCTCGTACCAGAGAAGAACTAGACGCACATTGCCTGTAAGCTACAATCATAAAGGATTACTATTACCCTTTTAGGTTTAGAGGAAAATTTGTTTGTTTTTGTATGAATCTTAACTTGAATGGAAAAGTTTATATTGTTATGTATTGAATAACAAAGTGAAAATGTATTTAATATTTATAGATAATTATAGTGAAATGCTTACCTGTAAATAGATATATAACGTTATCATATTATTATACGTGATGACTGGAATAAATAATCCATCATCATAAATAGTTGGCATGATTCCTACATTCATAGGGTTAGTCCTGCAATGACTTATTTAAACTCATAGCTATTATAAAATGTACAAATTATGAGTTATTTAAAATGAAGTGTATATTTATTATTGTTTGTCTCATAAATTTAATAATAATCTTGGCATGTCTTTAGAGCTTACCAGACGGGCATGACGTGTATGGATGCCTGGATCAAGCGTTGCCTGCCAACTGACGGCCAAAAACTAGTACAGCAACAAATTGGCGGCGCTCGTGCACTCATGCGCTTCCTATGCACTAACGACACATCACTTCGAAGAGGTAATTCCTATTTCTAAGGTTCTGTATATCTTTGTGCAAGATGTTTCACACCCGTTCTTCCAATATCCCTACGGCCTCAACTATCTCTGTCACCTCCACTCATTGACATTGAAGGAGCAAAATCCCCGTAAATTGTTATCAACTTTGAACGAATTTCCTAAGGGTTAATTTATCCAAAACGAAGAATTTTATGACCGCACGATATTCAAGTTTATTCATTTTAACGAAAAATACGCAAGACGTTTACAGCTAAAATACGTGTAAACAAACTACTCGAGAGAACAAGTTGAAACGTGCCATACGAACTAGTGACACATGCACCTAGGCAGGAAACAAAAATTTTCGATGCCCAGAACGCCATTTCTATATCAAACCGTAAACTTCACCTTGCCCTAAAAAGTTCGTTGAAAAAAGGGAATGTTTATAATAATAAATTATAATATATACATAATAATGAAATAATAACAATCCCTTTATCCTTTGCAAAGTTAAATTTAGAAAAAATACATATCTTTTTGGTAGATATCTGAACTATTTTTTGATACATATCAAAATAAAAAAAATCTCATGAAAAAAATTAACTGACTACTTATCCGTCTGTTTCACTGCAATTGATAACAACAATTGATGTAATAGAACTTTAATGTAAACAAAAGCATCACATCACACTGAGCTACCTTTCCTCCCCATCCTACTTACCGTGCGAGCAAAGCCGGGGGGCATAAACTAATAAAGATATATTTTAATTTTATTTCTTTAATATTTGAGCTGAATATCGATGTATTTACATTTTATATTTATATAGATTTCTTGAAAGAACCAAAGTGCTGGGCATTAGTATCGCCTGATTGGTCGCGATGCGTGGATGAGTTGCAACTGGCAGTGCGTGACATCTCCGAGCAATCCCATCATATTGTCTACTTCAATAAGAATACTGAGCTATGCTGGTAAAATGTCAATCTTCTTATCTTAAAGATTTCTTAATCTTACGTTTTATATTATCAATATTTGCTGCTAATAGGAACATTTTCCGTTACATAGCAATGCGGGTTATGTCATCCAATCAATAAAGAATTTAATTACTGACAATGTTAAATTGCTTGGATGTCAAGTTTTGGATGGCTATATATTTTTTACAAAACATAATTATCATATTATATTATAATTTCATATAGGTTATACTGTCTTCCGAGATATAAAAAACCCTAGAGATAGTAGTTTCTTCAATGACTTACATATATTTAATTTAAAGAAATTGAAACGCGACAGACATTGTCCTGTGCAAATTTCCATTTTTTTGTGGTCTTTTAGTAGTAGTCTTGTAGTTTATACAAAAATTCTATACAAATGAGAGGCACTTTCAGATTTCCCCTGAATTTTCAAATTTTTCAATTTTTTGCTTATATAAAAGGCACGTGCACTAAATTATCCATTGCCCAGTTCAAACAATTGTTACGAGTATCGACATTTTTCAATCGCCCTTGATATTATTGACGGAAATAATTATATTTTCTTTTAAGGCATCAGTTGTTTATTTTACCACTACCCAGACCCATGTCTTACTGTAACTCATCAAACTACAGCGGGATAAAACAGTCTAAAGGGAAATAAATCATATGATCTCGCCTTTAAGAGACGTAAGCTTTTATGTGAGCCTCCCATTTGATCAAGTTTGATTGTTTACTGGGCCGTTGAGTCAATTTGTTTCTCAAATAAAGAATATTCGACTGAATATGTTCATTTTAATTATCATAAACATGCCATAACGCACAAAATGATTGAGCATTATTTCAATGATATTGTTTATTGATTTGCACGCATTACTTAAGGATATAACTATAGTTGTAATTTAAGGATCAAAAGCCAGTACTACCTACTAAAACTTTATAAAATCTCATCTCATCACAATGAGAATTGTCTTCTCTTTAATGCTCTCGCATTCAAATACAATGCCGTTACGACTAGCCTACCGAGGCAGGTTTTCTTTTTAGCGAAGCTGCCCAACTGCTGTTAGACTTTCCAAGATATTAAAAGGTTACGTTACAAAAAAAAATTATAGTATGCAAAAATTTGGGACTGTATGATTATATTATTTAGTATGTTATTAATTATAATGTATAAAGTAGCTAAAACAGATTCACACCCGAAGCCATTAGTTCATAATATAGTTGTACTTATAAACCTTATCTTAGTCCTTACAACCTTATCCTAGTCTTACCCTCGCTTCGCTCAAGTACGTCCCTAGGTACGTTTTACATACGAGTACATCTTACGTCCATATTTAATATTATAAATTTGAAAGTGTGTTTGTTTGTTTGTCCTTCTTTCACGTCGAAACGGAAAGACGGATTGACGTGATTTTTTGTGTGGAGAAGGTTAGGAAGGTTAGAGAGCTGGAGAATGACATAGGCTACTTTTTACTGCGGGAGATTGTCTCATTCCCACGGGAAAACGCATTATAATATAATATGATAATGATCAGAATTACTTGAAACTTGTCATTAATACTCTTCAAATAAAATTATTAATATATTATATATTATGTATTATATAAAACAAAGTCGGGTCTGTTTCAATGATGATGATGTTCTCCTGAACGAGTCCGGCCACGGCGGCCAATCTCATTGAGACTAGCCAACCGCACAGGAGATAATATAGTGCACAAGTGTAAGCGCAGACGCAGACTATTCCTGTCACTCTCATACTCTGGTGGGACGACCACTCGATACGACCAGCGAGAGTTAAGGCTCAGGACCGATGGCTTTACGTGCTCTCCGAGGCACGGGGGTGAACACCGCCAACTTCCTAACTCCGGGCTGTTACTGAGGCTTAATATACAGAAAGACTCAATAACTAAACTTTACCCCAGGACCTCCCAGCCAGGGCCACCCAGGACCCGAACCCAGGACCTCCGGGTGTGCAGCCGTACATGCTAGGCACTACACCACCGAGGCAATTGTTACAATACTTATAACTGCTGGACCGATTTTTATGATCTTTGTTTTGTTGGATTCTTCTTCACCCCGCATAGCAAAATAAATATTATAACGTTAAAATTCACGAATATATATATATATATATATATATATATATATATATATATATATATATATATATATATATATATATATATATATATATATGTATGTACACAGATAGACTAGAACTGGCGTTAATAGTTTAATATAAAAATAAATATATAAACTTAATGTTAGGCACCTTTAAGGACGAATCCGACTTAAGCGAGGGTATTTCGCTATACTGTATTCGCCGAATGAACCAAGCACTGATATTTTGCGCTTGCACGTGATTAGTTGCTGATAAGACGCTTAAGCCGCGATTACAATACAAGTCATAATTATTAGTCCGTCGGTGCATTCCCTACCGTTCAGACGTCTGCCGTGTAGTTACCAGATTTATTATCAATGTAAAAGATAACAGTGATACGTCGGAAAGCGTAAATTAATAAATAATGTTTACAAATATTTAAAAATGCCGTTAATTTTACTTTAAGGTTGATTTTATTTGAATGTTGATTTTATCTTCTTATAAATTACTAGCGGACCCGACAGACGTTGTCCTGTCTACACGTCTTTAATTTGAAAATTTCAAACTTTTTTTAATAAGCTAAAACATTCTGGACCATTTTGATGAAAATTATTATTCAAATGTTATGACAATATCTAACGTCATTACATGTAAATTTATTACAATTAGACTAATCGATAGTCATATATTTTTTTATTCATTTATATTCAATTATTTAAATTTTATTTGCATACTATTTTATTTTCCCTTAAATCTCGAAACAGTCATAAATTAATGATGCCGATAGTACACAAATAAATTTGTAGGTTAGGTTAGTTATTAACTAACGCACGTGTAAATTTGATAAAAAAAATTATAAGAAATATACTCACTTCGATTCTGCACTAAATTCGCAAAATGTATAGTTTTTTAGGCACACTTCAAAACTCTTCTCAAAACACTCAGTACCTTTTAATTTAATATTTGATCCAGCACATGGTCTACAATAACACAATGATAACAAAACTTTTTTTAATTTGATAGCAGCGCTAACTGTCGGGACAGACTAAAATTAAAATTCGAATATTATTTAAAATTTGACACTGCGATGGTAGCGCCGTCTGTCGGATCCAATGTAAAACATTCCAAAATCAACAACTACTAATAAATTAAAAATTAATTAAAAAAACATTGTCCAGCGGACAAAATTGTGAATCTAAACCATTCCCAGATCCCCTTGAACACACACAAAAAATTTCATCAAAATCGGTCCAGTCGTTTGAGAGAAGTTCAGTGACATACACACTCACAGAAGAATTATATATATAAAGATTAATAATTCTTCACTAAAACATTAGCAACATGAACGAGCCTTATGTTTTCAAACCAGTTGCAAGTGTTAGTGGGCGGAACTAGACAGTTTTCTGTCCTTATCAGTTTGTACGCAAATGTGGGACAGAGAAAGTGCTTTGCATGGTTCACTCCGTGAACAGAGTATAGTAGTATAATAATGTAGTTGTACTTACAAAACTTTGACGACAGTGCTCGCGACGCTTTTGTGATGTGTGTCTCGCTGGCCGGGCGCGCCTGTTCGCCGTCTGCTGCGCACTTGCTGCGGCGCATGGCGTGGGTGCTAGCGCAGGACGTGGCAGCGTGCAGCGCACAGCCGCGTGCGCACTGCGGGGCCGCGCTGCCTCCCCTCGCCGCCCCCACGCTCGCCGCCCTGTCTAGCGCAACCGCTCTACTCTACCCACACAGACTATAATTTTTTTAAAAATAAACTGTTAATTTACTATTTTTTATGGTGTCCATATAGAATGTGATAAGGTAATTACTGTTTATAATTCCTATTTTAAAATACCAACTATCTATCTGTATAAATTAAATGGAAAAAGCGTTTACTTTTACAATGTATGATTTATACAAAGTAATTTCCAATTCTAATCTTTTATTTAGTTTCATATTGTAAATCGTTGTATGTAAGAGTATGTAAAAACTAAAAATTATTTACAAGTTTTAGTTTTTTTTTAATTCTTCAAGCGTTTAGATTTTAGTTTGTTGCTAAACTTGTTTTTTATTTCAAGCACATAATATGTATTTGTCTCTCAGTTCATAGCAGAGTGTCGCTATGCCGATGGCGAGACTTGGCACTTCCTCTCTGGAAATGGATGTTGCGTAACATGTATCCATCCATGTTTATATATTGTTACGAATTCAAAGGTTCTTAGAACCTTTTCTCATTAAGGCGCTTTGTTTGTAAAGTAATTATGAAATATAAATTTATTTGGCTAATATGTACTACGAATAGTCATAATAGAGTGAATGTAAATAGGTTTTATGAATTAAATTATATACATATATTATATGAACATAAATTTGTTTTATTTATTAAAGAAAATTGGATATTGCTACTTTGATTCCCTCACCGAGGGTTACGTTCTACCAAATATTTGTGTTGTTTTCACTTACATAATTGAAAAGTAAAATGAAATTGTTATTTATTTATTATATTCATTATATCGTTAGCATAAGAACGTCTGTTTTCATAGTTGTGCACAAAAGTAGTGTCTATACTGTAAAGGTAGGTATTAAAGGTATGTTACTATGGGTATAAAACTTAAAACTTGAAATAGAGTTCGTTTGTTTGAACGTTCTTATTTCTGGATCTACAGGTCTCATTAGAAAAATTCTTTTTGCGTTTTACAGCCTATTTGATGATGAAGGTTATAGCCTATTTTACATCATGGTATGACATATGAGATAGGAGTAATCATACAAAATCGAATGCGGGAACCGCGAGAAAACGCTAGTATTAATAATAATTATATCTGTGGCAGGTAAAGTAACAATGTGTGGTCGAAAGAATGTAATTTCTCAAAAACTACTCAACATAATATAAAAATTCTATGAAAGTGATTTGGAATCCTACGTATTACTTAATTTTTCACTTTAAATGTTAGAAGGACACAACTTTTTTTTATTGATGACAAATTTCTCGTTGGGATTTCAAGTGGAAGCGGAAATGATCTCAAGTATTTTAATAGAAGATTTACCAATTCATTTTGAATAGGTAAATATCACAATCTTAGAAAAATAACCAATGTTTGACTTGATATACTTACTTACAATAAATTATTATTTACCTAAATCTTAATAAAATCCCCTAACATATTACAAACATGCGAATAAACCTAACAATGAACGCGTAGCACTTTGTATTTAATAATTTATAGAGATGACCCTACCTTTTCAAAAACACTTGATTTATAGGTTCGAGGCTATGCTGTTATGTTATTATTTTGTACTTTTGATTTGAAATTTTATTTAAATAACGAAATCAAAAAGACAATAAGATTTTTGTTTTTATCAAAAAGGCATTTTTTACTTAAAATAATAATCCTTAACTACAAATCTTATCAGCTGACAGTTTAGTCGGATTAGAATAGCGCAGACAACGGAAACAGCAAAACTAAAAAGAAATAAAAACAAACAGTGTGTAAAAAAAATGTAACACTTTTGTTTTAATCGTCTTAATATCAGTAATTAATAAAATTTATATATTGTATTGTATTCAGCTCTTTTTAACGTCCCACTGCTGGGCACGGGCCTCCCTTCAATACGAGGGGGATCAGGCCATAGTCCACCTTTATCATTCAAATAATTCACTAGGTAAAACTATGCTTGAAAAGAGTAATCAAAAATCGAAAATGAATGTAAAACTATCTTAACATACTTCACTGCTCTTGAAAAAATTAAAAAAACACGGTAAGTCGTGAGTATTGTATTTTTTTTTTTGACAGCGTGGATGTTTTTCAATCTCCTTAAATTTATAATGGTTCGTCAAGCTACGCCATTATAAAATGGTCCGAAATCAGACCGAGCCAAAGTTTAGAACATGTTGAATCAATTAGAAAATCTGTGCACATAAAAAATCTTTAAAACTGGTAACCAACAGTTTAGTTGGCATTTTATGAGTATTGGTGGCAAACAATTTTATTGGACGCTCAAGGATATCGAAGTTCTTCAGAAAAAATAGCAACCACATGGAAATAAATGATTATACTGTCTGAAAATTAAAAAAAGATTCATTTCATCCAATCACAAAATAGACTAAAGGACACATACTCGTAAAATAGAAATACTTCCCAAAAGAAAACAAATATTGTGACAATGCTGTATGCGATGAATTATGCAATGCAATTCGTTAATTTGAGCACAAATATTGATATTTGTTATTGTTTCTTTATATCAAATATCCCCATGAAATTACCGTTTTATGTTGGAAGTTGGGACATTTCAAGTAACTAAGGTAATAACTTACATTAATTAACAAATAAAAATATAGAAAAATCAAACTAACTAACAATTTAAGCTACGTATAAAAATAATGTAAACTCTCGTCCACTATAGCTCTTTCCAAACATATTAACAACAAATACATTATATTAGTAATATGAAAACATATTGAACACTATCAAATTTCACTATAAAACTAGATTAATAAGCTTTTGTGTGATAGAACCTTGGAGAAGAGATGGGAGTCTGAATAAGACGTCGTTATAGTTAGAGCATTATAACAAAAACTACTAACGACAAAGATATCTAAACTTAGCATATTAGAAGTTGAGAACTTTGCGGGTTTAGTTGCCAGTTTATTGTACACAAAACCTGTCGACTCAATTTTCCCAAACGGGTAATAAACATAACAATAATTTGTAAACTTTAATATTGATTAAAACCCTGACTAAAACCAAAATGAAAATTTATTATGTGAAAGCTACCTAAATATTGCCCGCCACCTGTATTATCTTTTTAACTTAACAATTTTAAGGCTTCCATAGAAAAAGACAAAAAGGGAACGCTTATAATTTGAACAAGACCGGTTGTCAATATATCACACATATACTGGGAGGATTTTCGTTTCCAACCAACTTCAAAAAAAGGAGGTTCTCAATTTGATTGTATTATTTTTTTTGTTTGTTACCTCAGATCTCCGTAATTTATTAACCGATTTGGAAAATTTTTTTTTTTTGGTTGGACATGTATACTTCCTTCAAATTTACTCTCTCATTTGAATTATTAGAAAAAATACGATCAATTTAAAGGTGGAGAAAAATCATTGACAAATAAAAATCAAACACAATATATGGGAATAGCTTGTAATTATTACTCAAGAGTTATTTTGTTATAAATTATATTCATCGTTATTACAAATTTTCTTACAAATTACCTGCTTATTACGTCTACGTACTTAGTACGCATCGAAATAGTTTTGTTTTGCTTTGCATCTGCTGGAACCGACGTCGAAAATATCTGATTAGGTATTTATTCTAAATGAAAACCCCTGTTTAGTTATTTTTTACTTTTTAATGTCAGAAAATAGTTTTTTTTTAAGTTTTTATTAAATCTTGATCTTCGGATGATTTTGGAAAGAAACCAGTTAAGTCACCTATACTGAATTTGTACACTAACTACTATTATGTACAATTATTTAAAACTCGAGTAATAAAAGCAACATCGCGTTGCAGTTAGTCTTAAACTGCATTAGCGATTGCAATACTATAGAGAAAAGAGATAACAAATCTTCAGTAGGTAGGTACTTTGTATTTCTTCCAAAGTATTTACAAACTGCCAACACTTTTCCTAATTTACGTTGGAAACTTCACCTAAACTTTAGATAACAGCTTACTAACAACTACAGAAAAACACTAGGCATCCTCCTTGATTGCTTTTCTGTTGTCTAAGTTATCATCATCATAATATGACAACTTAGATACCTAACTGAAGAGAAAATGTTTATTATGGTCAAAATCTTTAATTTTGAATTTTTAAAATTCAAAATTTTTCTTTCAAACTATTCCAATAAAACTTCCTTTTCCTACCATAAAATGTGGACTTTGTTTACATATCAATTTTACAATACTTTTTGAAAAGTCACAATAGCACAAACTTATGGATATCTGTTATACATTCGTGAAATATATATTTGTGAAATATATATTATATATATTCGATAGATTAAAGTATACAGGATACAAGTATCTCAGCAGTTTTGTCTTTACCATAAGGACACATGGAGTAAGGGCCTAGGCCCCCCAGCCTCTCGGGACTCACAAACACAATATATTCGTTTATATGAAACAGAAAGTACCGCAATTTTTTATGATTTTCCTTCCTGTGTGAAGAAATCATGATACGCATTTTGCAAATGATATCTCGTTAATTTTTAAAGTCGAACGTAGTAAATCAAACTATAACGAAGTAATCATTGCATTGTCAATATACTTCGGGAGTTTGAAGTTGCACTTAATATTAAATCCCAAAATTTTTGTGTAGTAATAGCTTATTACTTCAGTCATCATTTAGCATATCTTTAACTACAGGAAAACTTTCATTCCCGGGAAAATACGAAAACTGGATCTTGTCCTTCATACAAAAATTGCAATGATTTATTACACAAAAATATTACTACCAGTAGCAAGAGTATTTACCAATGAACAATTGAGTACGGTAAGATCTCTCATTTTCAAAATTCAGTTGAGCAAATCTTTAAATAGTATAAAACAAAGTCAAAGCTTATTTCTTGCAACACAAAGGATTTTATACGGTTTCAATAAAAGAAAGACTTATAAACGAGGGAAGTTTGTGTGTATAATTTGTAAATATTTTGTACAATTAAATGGCTGAATGATTACGGTATTTTAAAAAAAAACTGTTTTCCTACGGTACGCTGTCATGGCAAACATAACAGTTATTAGACCTTAAGAGATACTCGTATATCAAAACAATGTACTAGAAAATTGTAGTAGGTACTTAAAAAGATAGAAAAATTCGCGATAGCATACTATCTCCTTAGGTATCTCACAATAACTATTTTAAGGGTTCTGTAAGCGACGCGATTTATTATCTGTAATGTTCTTATATAAATCTTTATGTTGGTAATACTTTTAAATATTGTGTAGTGGTAATACTTTTAATAGTGAGAGATTCGTCCATTGACCGCCGCTATGAGAACATACCTCAAAAGAAAAAAACTTATAGAACCCTTATAGGATCACTTAGTGGTCCGTCTGTCTGTCTGTCTATCAAGGCCCTTTTTCTCAGGAACGCGTGGAGGTGCCACGTTAGAATTAATATCAATACTCACGTTTGCAATCCCTTGGAACTGTGAAAAACTCAAACTTCTAACTTCTAAGTGAACATAATCAAAATATACGGCCGTTTACACCGCATATTTTAACACTCACAAGGACCATGCGGTTCGCTCCTGGTACTCCGCTGATAGCAGAGAGGACTGTTGGAGCAACCCCATGGTTGCTGTGGTCTGCTCCGGCAAACCTGCCGTGGGGGCGTCGTTGTTGAATGTGTATGCGATCCTGCGACGCCCCACTAAGACAGTGAAGGTTCTGTTGTGTTTTGCCGGTGACTCGCCCCTGGAGAAGTGAATGGTATTTTTAGATAGAGGAGGTGATAGGGAGTTCAAATATATAATCGCCTCCCCTATCTAAAAATACCACCCACTCCTCCAGGGGCCGCGTCCCATATAGTAAAGTGCAGCTCTCCCACATAACCACCTGTATGTATGCAGGTGGTATGCCTAAATACATATGCCAACGTTAAAAAAAAGGGGTAAGGTGGTAGGGTGGACGATGGAGAGTTCTTAATTTAAACACATTGAAGAAGCAGCCTAGAACAATCGGCACGTTTCGGTTATTTGAGAGCGAGCTAACCATCATCATTGGTAAAGCCTTACAGTACACTTCTGTAGATATTGTTGTATTTGTTCAGAAATTGTACAATCATCTTTGTACATCTAAAATATATAAATCAATATATATTATTTATATAAAAATCAATGCGCGTATATATGTTCCATATGGACTCCAATAATAGTTATATTATATCTAATACCTACTTGAAACTAATGTTATTTTAACAACACTTTAATTCTGAACTTGATAACATTGTCCATGAGTGCTGAAAGAAAAGGTGACGCCGCGTTGTTGACAAGCATTAGTAAAATTATTTTTATTCAATGAATACAAAATTAATGTCATAAGAACTTTGGTAAGGAAGATAAAATAATAACAGTAAAAAAATGTGCTTTGACTTACAAAGTTCAATTTTATCATATTATTAAAATTTAATATTTTTACTTTAAAGAAAAGTAATACTATTCAGCAATCCTTTTAAGTTACAGGTAGACAGTATGTCTTATTTTTCCACGCCATTTTATCAGATTGAACTGGTAATAAATAAATTCGCCAGAGTTGTAAAAAACAAGATATTTACTGAATTTGAGCTATAAAATGTTTACACTGGAGTTTTTCCTTAGTAAATTGAATCACTTGTCTTATTCGCACAATATGTGCATACGATAGTTTATGTATTGTTATCACACTATCAATATGTGTATGTTTAGGGATTTTTTATAAGAGTTATACGTTTTTATTAGAGTAGTGGACTACGGCCTGATTCCCCTTGTACTGAAGGGAGGCCCGTGCCCAGCAGTGGGACATATATATATGGGATAGATTTATATATATTCCAATTCAACGTTAAAATAGGGGCCTTATAAATAATAATTTAAAATGTACGTTTGACACTACACTGCAAATTTACGCCTAGACGCCATTTGGATTCAGCTTCTAAAGAGCACAAATGTAGAAGCATAGACAGATATTAGATTGACAAAAGCTCTTTTGGTATATAAGCGCAAGCTCAAATATACCTTGTAGTATGTCCACACTCAGAAGTAGGTTCTGAATTGCAATGCGCACACTACACTCTGTATACTTATACGCATAACTCTTTGACTTTCCCAAAGAGAGTATATTTTATTCTAGCAATAAACTCACAGAAAGAATTGAAAGTCCAGTTTCTCTTCAGGTAAATCAAGATTCTAGTCAGTTATAAATCGATGAAATTTCTATCATTTCTATTTAATAAAGTAAACACGACTTTATATTTCAAAACAAAGTAGAAATTCGAAGTCACTTTAGAAAATTGAGAAGTTACTCAATGTCCTCCTATTTTGGAATCGGTGACGCAATAAATTTTATTAAAAATTAGCGCCCTACCTCCAATTCCATAAAGCCTTTACGCCGGGTATAATCCACGTCGCACCGGTAAAGTCAAAAATGTCAGATTATTATTTAAATGTTGGTTCTACAGTGATTAAGGATAATTCACCTATATTTAATTTCACATGGGCCATTAAAATACCTACAAATTTTTAATATAGGCTATCTATTAAATAAAAGAGGTACGCGAGCTCAAAACGAACGATACAGACTACAAATGTGTAAAAATCGTATCACATCGTATCATGCCATCGTTTATTTTTATTTTCTGTGTACATAAATACTCTATATAGGCATTAAAAAAGATGTATGTATGTGTGATGAGGTAATGAGAAAATACATGTCTGTAAGGGGTTTTTAGTGATACATAAATATTTATGAGTTCGATATAAGCACGGAAATGTTATATGTAAAATTACCGTGATATAAGGCTCTGATGGCGTCAAAATTTTACCAATCAATGCATATATATTATACATAATGAAGTTACCTGAAAGGGTTGTAGACGATTCTAATCTGAAAGGATAGAAAATAAATGGTGTCAAATTTTATCAAACTCAAACTCGGATACAGACCCGGCAGAGATATGGTAGGCGTCGCGGTCGTTTCATTCGCTTCGCTTCGACCACCTACCTATAGTGAAAGTTAAATTAAAGCTCGGTGACAGTCCTATACAATAATACGCTTTAGTTCGATTGTTAAGTTATCAGTAATACAAATGGAATAAAGATAAAATTATCTATTACTAGAAGAAGCTTCGCTCGCGCTAAAACTACAAAAAAAAACTCTAAAAATGTAGGTTGTATATAGATTTTTATTTCCTATTTTATTCCCTTTATCAGATGAATTTGGAAAATGCTAAAAAACGTATTTTTTTAATTGTATTGAAGAGCATTAATACCAAGTTTCAAATAATTTTGATTATAAATATTTTTTTGAGTTTTATTATAACGTGTTTTCCCGTCGGAATGAGATAATCTCTGCGGTAAAAAGTAGCCTAGGTATGTCACTCTCAAGCCCTCCAACACGGTAATGTAATGCATATATTGTGCCTCCAACTATCTCTACACAAAAAATCACGCCAATCCGTCACTCTGTTTCGACGTGAAAAAAAAGGACAAACAAACAAACACACTTTCAAATTTATGATATTAATATGGATTTATCCTTTCCGCTTCGACTTTCTCACAGAGAAAATTCCTATTAGATTTTATAGTAATATTATAAGCACTTATTATGTGTTTTAGATTTATTTTTAAGAACTTTTTAAGAACTGCTGAATGATTTTTAGATTTTACTATTATTTATCTAAACAAATAAATAGGTACTTATCTAAGAAAATATCCAACGTGATAAGAAGGCCAACGACATAAGTTAACGTTGCCCTCCTTGTCTACCATATTCTAATTGGATCTGTATTCACCCGAACTTCATAAATATGAGAAGGTTTGGCTCTAAATCCAAAAGAGGAAAGAATATCTTAACCCAGAGTAAGAAAACAATATTAAAAAATAGTATACTCCATACTCGTAAGTATCAAATTAAAAACACGAAACGTTTGCGTAAATGTCGAATAATCGTCATTTAACTACAAAAATCATGTTCTAGTCCTGTCAGCCACGTCATTTAAGCTTTCACATAATGAAAAATGAATTTATAAAAATAAAAAGACCCGAGTGCGTAAAAGCAAACTAAAATAAATGGCCGATCAATTTGACAAAGAAAGGGAATAAAGTTGCAGTTGGAGTAAATAAATATATGTAGGTAATACCACGGTAATATTACATAACATTACCGTGGTAATACTCACAGAACCCGGCCGCGGCTTCGCTCGCGCTAAAACTACTAAGACGCAATGTTTGTTCGAGAGATTTTATCCTTTCCATAGACCCTATCGATTAATTCGATAAAATAGTGATTGTGCCCTTTTTTGTATTTTTATTTGGTTTGAGTTCCGGTTCAGGTAAGCCTTTAAAAATAAAAATTGAATGTAGTTATTATTATTTTTAAAAATAAAGAAATGTTTCCTTTTAAGTACATCTTGATAACTTCAATATTTACAAATCGATGGGGCATGGAAGAAAGGTACCTTACCTTTCTTCCATGCCCCATTGATTTGTTCCAACCTGTATAATATTCCACGATGAAGAGCTCGCAAACAGGAAGCATTCAGATTTCAGTATCATTTATTTAACATTTCTATAGACCTCACTCTACACTAGCGCCTCTAGTCCTCATTGTGTCTCTTTTACAAAAATTTTTGTAGGTTATCAACGAATAAGTTATCAAATACTGAGATACTCAGTATCAGCACTTTATTATTATTATTGAATGTTATAATAGAAAATAAAATAGACTTTTTATGAGCAAAAATATTTCCTTTCTTATAGCTTAAAAAAATTAAACTAAATAAGTAGCAATTGCGTAAGATGGAATACGAAAAAGTAGACAACAATAGCAACAAGTGGCGCTAGTGTTTATTAAGAAATATGTAAGGCAGAAAGAGAGCCTGATATCTTCGGACTTGTTATAAATTAACCAATCATGTGATAACAATTTTTATTTGCATGTTTCCTGTCAAATGCAAAATGACGATTGACGAGTGACGACAATGACAAGAAGTGGGCAGTTTACAGATAATTACTTCGCAAAACAATAATTTGCATTATTTGTTTTTCTTTCTCGTGCTTGTGATTTTACAACAAATTTTAAATTTGTCGTGGTTTTTTCAATGGTGTTTGTATCACGATGAGCTGCCTAAGTTGGATTCGAGGTATGTACATATATACTATTATATTTATTTTCTTGTATGTTAATATTTAAACATAATATTGGACATTTTTGTAATGTTTGCAAAATGCTATTATTGAAAGAGTACATGTACTTATTAATCATTTTCCTTAAATTTTGCCAATAAGTGTATATATCCGAATGTAAAAAAATATTTACTGGTTTGGAATAATACTCATCTTTTAAAAACGATATATTTCAATGTCTTATTGAAATACCAAAAACTTCTCGTTATTATACTCCCTGGTGGTGGTCCCCTCTAAGCATTGTCTATTTTTAACTTACATCATCATTGATAGTTCAGTCATATTCTAATTAACATGATGTGGGAAAATTGCCTGGTATTAATTAATGTGTTAGATGATTTTTTACATTATTTAATTACATAATGAGAGCTATTAACAACAAGAAAATATAATTCAATGTGAGTTCTATAAATAACATTATTTAAAAAATTATATAGATATTCTGAGTATTTAAGGCCTTTAATAGAATTTATCTATTTATCACAAATAATACATTAAAATAAAAAACAAAATAGACTAATTGTAACATTCTTTTTTGGTTTTAGTAAAACACAATATTTTAACACTTATGTAGCAATGTCTTTTATCTATCTATTATAGATATTGTTAAAAAATAGAATTCCAATTACATTGTTAAGATTAATATACAATACAGTAAATTCTGAAAGTGTGATACTTACTAATAAAAAGTAAAATACCAAAGAAAAATAATATGATAATTAACAGTTCTAGGATAACATTAGTTGATATGGCACTTATTATTTTAGTTATATTAATATTGTGATGATAGAAAACTAATGTGTCAAGGTAACAAAATTTTTCCAAGGATTTAATGTCATGGTCATAGTTATCATAGCAAATACATAAAGCTTTATAACCTTTGAGTAAACAATCAGAAATAGACCATACTGGACGTCTTTAATTGTAAGAGGCTCTTCTATGTATAAGTTGTACTCTTTAGTAGCCCTTATTTGTTGTTATTGGCATATGGTTAAATTAACTTTTTACTACTTGAACAAAAAGACAAAATGATTTTTTTGACATATTAGATACCAGGACAACACTCTTCAACTACTTAATCAGTGTTCTTTTACTTTATAATAAATGATTGTAAATGAGAAAATGCAAAACTAATGTTTCTTTTTCAGGTTTGAAAATTACATTGCCATTTAAAGACAAGGAGTTAAATAAAATAGCAGCATTTTTTAATATCTCTACATTTTTACTAACTTGTGCAGCACTTGTCCAGCCAAGTTGGTTTAGGATTAAAGGATTGCATTGTACTCAAAGTCTTTCACTGACACAATTCTTTTCATTTGATGAAGATGATGATGACAATGACCAAATAGCCATACACCAAGATAGGGAATATGATCCTATTAACAGATCTGATTTTAATGGTAAGTATATTATTATTAAGTTAATACTTGTGTATGTAATGACTCAATTTTTTGTAAATGGTTTTTAATAAGCATGTGTGTGTACACATATGTTCACAACATTACAATATTTCCCTTCAAGTACACTGAGGAAACTATATTACCCTAAATTCCATCAAATGTACAGCAATATGAAATCATTTAAAATTGAGTATTAATTTCTATGTGCTTATTTTATGTTTTATTTAATTAAAATAAATTTAGATATATAGATTAACTATGACAAAGTAAATTTTTTCATTAAAGTCAGAAGTTTGACAAACAAGATTAATGCTATTTAAAATTAATATCCCAAATATTCTCTCTCTTCTTCAGGTCTTCCGCCTTGTACAACAGCAGAGATTATAACACTCATGAGAATATTAATATTACTATGTTTCATGGTGCTACTATGTTCATGTATAGGAGTTTTAATTAATCTTACTAGTTTAAACAGCAAAGCCATTAAAATGCTTAGAAGGAATGCAGTTCCGAGCATTATGTGTGTGTTTTGGGTGATCGCAATTGTTGGAGTGTGCTATTACACAACTGTTGTGTTAGGCAATGTAAACAACAGTGACCCCAATACAATTCAAGTTGACTATGAATATGGATTTTATACAATAACAGGAGCAGGTTTGTGGGATTTTATATGAACTATATTCTCCTAACATACATTTAAAAGTTATTTTAATATAGGAGACAACTTTATGCATTAATTTAGGATTTCAATATAAAACTCTTTCTTAAAGGACAAATTTTATATTTATGAACGTAATTTACAGGTGCATTAGCTCTTTTAGCTTCAGCAGCCAACTTATGGGGGGCACCATTATCTAATGATGAGGATTTACAAAGAAGAAATCTTATGGAGGACTGGGATGGTTATGAAGCACATAGTGTTGGTCCAACACCAGCTGTGCCAACATTACCACCATATACACCAAGCCCTAACTATGTACCAACTGCACATCCAACATTTGCTCCACCAGTGCTAGGCGCACAACAGTATTTTCCATTTGATGATCTCTCCATTCTACCACCCCCACCCCCATATACACCATAAAATTATTTTATATTTTAATTACATATATTTATATTACTGATATTATCAGTCTATGAGCTCGATTATATTTTAAAGTTGAGTAATTTGTTATCAAAGGATAATACATATATATTTCAAATATGTATTTTAGTAAGTTTATGCATATCTTGCTAGTGATTTAGAAAAGGAAGTGCTTTAAAAATCCTACTATATCAACTTTTGTAAAATATCTATATAATAAGTACATTTGGAATGGCAGAAATTAATTATAAACTTACAGTATTTATTTGATATTGTTACTGATGTGTCTATAGTGGAAACATTTGAGTCATAAACTATGGTCATGTTGATATATGCTGATATTTTTGTTTAGTTAAACCTTGCATTGCGCTATTGGTTGATTCAAAATATATTTCAATAAGTTCTATGTCAACATAAATTGCAAAAACACTTATTAATTTTAACAATTGGAAAATAAAACCATCCATAATAAAAAATATTGACGTACATATTAGTATTAATAATTTAGTGTCATTCTATGAAATTAAAATAATAAATATATGTAACAATTATTGTTATTCCAAGCTTTAGTTGTTGTAGAATGATGTCACTAATTGAGTAATATGGAACTATTATTGATGCCAATAGACCTCGAGGATTCGATTAGATTTGATTTTACAAACTTTAATGAAGTTTAAAGTTATAAAATTGTATTTACACTACTAAAAATTGATAATTATTTTCTTCTCGACTGCATCTGTTAGTGGCGCCATCTACGTATGTTTGTTTTTTGCAAAAATGGTTTATTAAACCCTAACAAATTGTTTTTTTTTAGATTTCATATGACCTACAATAAGTGAAAATTTTAAATTTAACTATGTTTACAGGTTATAGAAGAGACCATATTAGTTGTAGGTGTTTACTTGATTATCGAAATATATGTGTATATGAAGATTTGTAAAAAAACCTAGTTAGTGTTATTGTAGTTATTAGCCTGAAATTATGTGATAAATTTATATCAATATATGAGAATCTCAACTAAGCCTGTTGGACATATCCATAGAAAAATCATATTTGGAAATAGACTGGATAATTTTTAATATAGAAATCCATACAATCAACAAAGTAACAAAAACTTCATAAGAAAAAAAATTACATTTTATTCTCTGTATGTGGTTGTGATTTAATTCATAATGTTCACTTTAAAATGTGATTTGCCGTTTTAGTGCCTGTTTTATCGTATTAAAATTTAAAAGCTTTAGATGAAGTAAAAAAAATAATTAAAAATATATGACATAAATAATGCCCAGACATAAATCGGGTAAGTTCATTTGAATTTTGTAATAAGTTTCATTTAAGCATAATTTGAATAAATTTGTAGTTTGTAGAAGTTTAATATTGGTGTCATCATAATTAGATGTGCATAATTATAATTTTGCTTATTTAATCTATTTAAGCCTTTAAAATTAATTGATTTTAATAATTGTTTATTAAAACCTTTAAGAAAAAATGTTATTTTATCGTATTTGCAATGTGTTTTGGAATTGATATTAAACGGCGAATATAATTAAATTATACTAACAAAAATATTAAATAAACATTATTTTTCTAAAATCAGTGATGCCGAGTACATTTTTGTGCAGCACAACCAAATATAACATGAGTATTACTTTTGGAATATGATTATTTCAAATTATAATAAATATTTTACTAACGAAAATTGTTTTAATAATATTAAATCACACATTGCAAAATTTTGGTTTTCATGTCAGTATAAAAAATGTGTGTATGATGCAATGTGAAAATTTAGTCTGGAATAATTCATATGAAAATTTTAAAATTTGTGGAATGAAGTAAATAAAATCAGATATTATAAAGTAACGCTTAATTAAAAGAAACAATGATTTTTTGTGTATGGTATTAATAAAATTATGTTCTAAATAAAAAAAAAATGTTGGCCCTGTCTAATTCACATAAATCCAGCATTTATATTACTATGTATTGTGAGATTATAGAACTTTCTATACATATTAAGTATCTGCTGTATACAAAATATATCGTGTTACCAAAAACTATAAAACGTTAATAGGTATTGTTTGTTGAAGTAATGAACTTTTAGACCTAAGAATAGTTATTCCTAGTTTCTACTGGGAAGTTTATTTTTACATTCAAAATAAGAGTAATGTTTTATTTTTATGTAAGATACATATCTTAAAAAATATAATGTATTTTTCTTTTTTTTCATTATACAATATTTCAAATGTAACACACTAAACATACATGACATAATAATTATACTGTACAGATCCCCCGTCTGCCCTTTTATTAAAGTCCCACTGCTGGTCATTGACAACTCTTCAGTGCGAGTATCATGCCACAGTCCATCACGCTGGCCAATTAGTGCGAGTTGGCGGAAAGACCTGAAGTCTTTCGAAAACTTGCTCGGTTTTGAAACGCAGGTTTAATCACGATAATTTCCTTCACCGTATTGACGAGTATATAACAGTGGTATTTATGTTGCAAATGATTCGCACAGGAAAATATCAGAGGTGCGAGAACCGGGATGTAAACCCATTTCAGTAGGCTTCCCAAGCGAGGGCATTACCACTGGGCTACGACTGCCTTATCCCCCGTCGCGTCGCTACAAAGAATTGGACAGCACTTATAATTCCGGCTATTTTGTTTGCTTAAATAAAGATAGATGGCGTTGATTTGTATTATATCTGAATATGTTTTAATGTTAATACATAATGCCAATTGCCATCTATTGAAATTAATTTCAACTATTTTTCATTCTTCCTAATCATCTAATGAGACCCCATAGGCTATGGGGTCTCATTAGATGATTAGCATATTATGTAGATTAGCTTATGCTATGGCCCATAGCATTTAAGGTAATCTACAGATTGGAGAAGTGATTTCAAGTGTCACCCATGAACGAATAAGTCACTGGACCAGACATATAAGCGGACGTACCTTTATCTGTCTTATTAGTAGCCAGGAAATTTCAGCCTTTGTCGTTTGTTTTTTGCGTCAGTCTCAAGCATTTACTTGTCAACAAACAATCTGCCAAAAATGACTAAATGTTCTGTTAAATGGTGTAAAAACTATAGCGGCGGAAGCAGCACTGTTTCTTTTCACTTGTAAATACATTATTTCATTACATTTATTGTTATTTATCACACAATTTAATAAAATTGTAAAATAAAATGTCATATTATCCAACTATGTTAAATATAGTCGATATTTCTATGTATTGTTGACATCTGACAACCATCATAAAATCCCTGGATTATACCATTCAGAACAAATGACTAAACTGTCGAGTGAGTCCATTTGACATCGACTAGTGCTTGACAATGTCGAAAAATATATCGATATTTGACGAAATAACTGAACGAATTGTGTTATTTGTACAGTACAATAACATAAAATACTTTTATCACAGTATCCTACAATCTGATGACAATAAATTTATAAAAATATTTTCTAAGTCACATAAAAATATAAATGCAAAAATTATAATTAGTATGTGTACTTAATTTTTTATTTTATTTTATACCACATTTATATACTTTGGAATATTATTCCATTGTAATAATAATAAAGATCATTTTATTTCAACACATAAATTACACAAAATCAAACAATAATGTTTTAGCACTAAACTTCTGGGTTGGCGATTTGTAATAAAACACTTTACTTTCACGATCTATTTTACTTTCACGATCCAACACTCACTTTAATTTGCAATCACTTTTTCTTTTTCCTAATTTCACAAATGTTTATTAAGAACTGAGCAATATTAGGACAGTGTCACATTTTTATAAGCTACCCGAGACAATCAATTGCCAATTAAAATAATTCAATAACAGAATCAACAAAATCACTTTATTTAATTAAATTAGCTTAATATTTTTTTAATCTTTAAAAAATAATTTTTATTATATATTAATGGAATATACACCCGATATTCATTTGTTCATTAACATTATTATAGGCCAACAGAATGCTGCCATCAATGCCATCGTATTTATATAAATCAAATTAAAAAATAATTATTATTTGACACATTATTATTGCCTCTTTAATTCATTTATTTTAATTTATTATAATAAATACAGATATTTTAAATTAAAAGATGTAAAATATGATGACTATGCTAACCAATGTCTAAAATGTCATTCATTGGTTCATCGATATATGTATTTTA
Source organism: Brenthis hecate (assembly GCA_951806755.1). NCBI lineage: Eukaryota > Metazoa > Arthropoda > Insecta > Lepidoptera > Nymphalidae > Brenthis > Brenthis hecate. The sequence continues at coordinate 6,412,280 of OX638253.1, read as the reverse complement.
TCGATTACGTTCAAGCACTAGAAATATTGTATTGTGTACCTGTGTGTATAATAATGTAATAAAATCTTTGTGTGCGTTATGCGTCTTTTGGTTGAACGAGTTTTCATACATTTGTATTTTATGTCTCGTCCAGTGGTTTATTCGTTCATGGTGTCACCATAACCAAAATTTGTCGTGATTTCGTGCATGAGCTATATATTTTACAAATTGTAGTGCATGTTTTTTAAAAAAAGATAAGCGACAGCTTATGGGCACTTGCTGTCTAATGAAGAATATAGCCAGAGTTAAAATGATTGTGTCTTTATATTATAGGGTTAGTCTGAGTATTATAGGGCATGTCATTTTATCCTCCATCACATTTGCATATAAATTTTTAACATGATGATGTTGTGGCCGATTCCGGCCACAGCGGCCGATCTCATTGAGACTAGCCAATTGCGCAGGAGATATTATAGTGCACAAATGTACGCGCAGACACAAGTGCACTCTATTCCTATCACTCTCATACTCTGGTGGGACGACTGCTCGACACGACCGATGAGAGTTAAGGCGCAGGACTGACGGCTTTACGTGTTCTCCGAGGCACGGGGGTGAAACACCGCCAACTTCCCAACTCCGGGCTGTTACAGAGGCTTACTATACAGAAAGACTCAATTAATAAACTTGGTCCGACCCCGGGACTTGAACCCAGGACCCCGGGTGTGCAGCCGTACATGCTAGCCACTACACCACCGAGACAGTTTTTAACATATTTTTAACATACAATAGATAATAATATAATATTCGAAACATTAAAGTAAAAATAATTGTATTCTTTGATATATTATGCAAGTACATTGAAATCAGCAGACCCTACTAAGTCATAATATGAGGTGTATGTGTTTGGGTGAATTATTCTTTTAAGAAATGTTGTCCTTTAAGAAATTTTGAAATGAGTTAACAATATTTTGCACAAATCTACAATTAATTGAGTGTCATGTTTGATTATATTTGACAAGGGCTTTATAAAATTTTATGAGTTTTTATTGTAAGGATAGTTTTATTTTAATTGATAGAATTTGGTTTGGGAAAGTTCAAACTCTATTATTATCATGTAAAGTAAGAGTATTTTTTGGCGGCGATCAGAGATAAAAGCTAGGCCATAAATATATTTAATTTATTTATTAACAGTATTATGTACAAGCAATGTATATAATTTAACATTATACATTGTATATAATTTTTTTATTCAAAGGCATTTAAATTAAATGGTTTATTTAATGTTGGATCTTTTGAATTAAATTCTTTTACAAAACCATCACTCAACAAACTTAATGCAGAAAAATCATTTCTCTCCATTGATTCATCTTGAGATTGGATATTGAGATATTTTACTCTTTCTTTCTCCAGATAATTAATTCTCTCTTTTAAAGTAATATTATCATCTTTCAATACTTCAACTTGTAGCAAAAGTTGTTCCAGTGTTGAATTTAAATTTTGATTTACATTTTGAAGTTCTTCAGTGACATCTTTTTGTGATTTTTTCATCTGCAGTCCATCTACTTCATCATCTCTATTAACAATATCCTTTATTATTCCTCTTTCAGATGCCTCAGATTTATTAGACAAAATGTTTAAAAGATTGTTGGATTCATTTAAAATTTTATATATAGCAACTTGCAATTTAGTTATATCATTTCCTTGAAGAAGGTATTTAGGATCATTACTTAAACATTTTATATTTTCAAGAGCTTTCTTGACTCTTGTATATTGTTCTTTTTTGTTTTTAATTAAATCTTTCCGTTTAAGATGATAGCTATGCTGTAAAGTAATTGATTCTAAAGCTACTGATGAGGTTGTAGATTTCATAGCATCTAAGAGTAATTCCGCGGCATTGTGATGACATTGTATGGCTTCATCATATCGATTATTTTTTAAATGGGTCTCAGCCCGTCTGTGCTGTTGATGGGCCTAAAACAATATAAGTCATCCTAAATTAAATCATATCCTTAAAGTAGTGTCATAAAATTATAACATATTTTGTTAAACTTACTAAATTTAGTGGATGAGATTCCATAGTTGGTAAAATGTATAGAAAATAAAAATTGTAAGATAACAATTTATCTATGTTGAACTTAATTTGTTGAATTTAATTTAGTAGACATTTATCTTTTTTATAACTAAATATATTCAATTTTTTGTGCGTAAATTCTTTGTTTACGCTAGAAATTCAATTGACATTTGACACTTGACAGTTTATTTCATATTTGTCATCCATGATTGACAGTCACGGGCACAGATTAAAATTTAAAAGTATTATATTAAACCACAGACCTTTATTTGTCATTCATGCCACAGACTAAATCATAAAATAATAAATAACATGGACAAAAAACACACACACGTGAGTTTGATCATCATCATCTAACAATTTATATTTTATTCATCCGCTCCCGATAAAATTTCCTCATAATATGATATATTTCATTTTAACCTTAACTAACAAACAGACTTCTTATTAAAGCACACGGTTTACAGTTTACACATTGTTTATAAAATTAAAGTTGAACAATTATATTATATAAGTAAATACTTAACGATTTTATGTCTATTGTATACACAATAAATTGAAGTTACGTAACTTTGGGTACTCCAGATAGCTCAAAAATTCTATCTCTATCTTTGGGGTGTATTATAGTTCCGCGTATGAAGTGAACGACATAAAATAGGCCTCAAAAAATCTTATCCATTGAACAAAAACCATAGTTTATTTACACGTATACAAAACCTTTAACGGAAACAGAAAAAAAGAACGTGTGTGTACTTATGTACGCACGAAAAATAGCTAAAGATTTCATCCCAAATCACAACTCTCTATTTGTAAAAGGAATGCAGCTTGCCAGCGGTTGCGGATTCGAGTCCTGCTGGGGCCATTCATTTGTGTGATGAGCACGAATGGTTGTACTCCAGTCATGGGTGTTTATACATTTTATAGCATGTATGTATTATAAAATTATATATGTGTAGTGTAACTGTCTAGTATCTATAACACACGCCTCGTAACTTACATGGAACTGGATGGTGCTGTGTGTTAATGTCCCAATATAGTTATAAAAACATTAAGCTGGGCTTATCTATTAGTTTTTTCCTCAAATCGCACGCACATTTTTTTTGCGATACCTATGTATTGTTGATATTCTTAATCTGTTGTAATATTTCACTCCATGCATTGTTTAATATTTTTGTCGTCAGTCGTGTCTTCCTCACTGGCAGAAAGTATTTGATACAATACGGAAAAAGATATGTTTGTCGTACCTTCATATTTATATATTGCGTTTTTAATAAACATTAAAGGTCTGTGATTGGACTATGATTAATCAATATCGAACATGTCTTTAAAAAAATTATGTCAGTATTGGCAAAAAATGTGTATAAGATTGTTAAAACGACCAAAATTGTCTTCTTCAACAAAAATTTTGATATATAAATTGCTTCTAAGACCTTTACTTATATACAATTGGTTCGAAAGTAACTGTAGCCAAATAAAATATCTTGAATATTATGCCTTAAAGCTAATATTTAATAACTCATGTAAAAAACATTTATATAAAAAATATACAGATGTTAAAGTAACAGCATACTGTGCAATTCTTCAAATTGAATGTAAAAGAGTTTCAGGCTTTAATCCAAATATTATTCGAAAAATGCTTCAGTCATGTACAAGAAACGTAGAGACACATATTTACTTTAACAGAATTAAATGGCGATAAAAAATGTTACATGATGGTTTAATATCGAATATGTTTTAAAATTAATATATTTTTTATAATATATGTAAGTATATCAAATTATATTTATTTGGAATAATGTCACAAAACCAATAAAATATATAGTACTAATTAAAATTATAAGGCCACGTCTTTAGCAATGACTTTAAAGTTTTATGAAGTTTGATCCCACCATTGAATCCTTAAATTTCGATGTCTCACAGCACGTTTTTCACATTGTAATAAATAACTCCATCTTAATCGTTGCGTTTTGACATATTCTATAATATTTGAGTCTCGAAAACGATAGTAAACTGACTCAAAGGTTGGACGCAATCTTTCTGGGTGTTTTCGTGGATACATTGATTTAAATATTTCTAAAAGAATAGAGTATTCAAAACGCAATAACTTCTTACAACAGCGTTTGTTTAGATTCCACACCTCGCATCCATAAATAAGTATTGGTCTTACAAATAATTTGTACATTAGAAATTTGGTCTTGCAATGAAGTTTAGGATTACATAATAATGACCAATGGCTTCTACACCAAAGGAGAGCACATTTTACACGTTTCGATGTTTCTAATAACATTTGCTTCCCATTTAATTGAAATATACCAATTTTTTGTAAAATCCTTTTTTCATTATGGGTCATATCAATTAATAATTACTCGATTCTTGAAATAAAAAATCTAGACGAATTTCTGCCAATGTCAAATATTGATTGTGATTATTTTACACTTTTATAACTGGTGACAGTTTATCATCATTTACGCAATTTTATCTAAAAAACTACGAATAAATAATAAGTTATTATTTATTGGTAGCAAAAATATCAATATGCAATTTCAAGATTCTTGATTCTGTACAAATTATAGATATTCTATCTATGTTTACCAAAAATCTATCCGTTAAAATATTTGCTTCAAAACCGAGTCAAGCGGATGTAAGAAGGAAATAGAAAAAATGCGGATTTTTCATTTTTTTTGTTTCTCTGTTTGTCTGTTTGTACGGCCTAATTTCCAAAACTATTAGACCGATTTAAATGAATAGTGGTACCTTATACCCCCGGTCAACATCTTAGATACTTTTCATCCTGGAAAATTAAAGAGTTCCCGTGGGATAGTTAAAAAACTATAGTAACTTATACAGCTTAGTACACAAAAAGCACTGATTGGATTTTAATGAAATTTTACAATAATATAGTTCATACATCAGAATAACAAATAGGCTACTTTTTATCCGGGACAAAATGTACGGTTTCCGTGGCATAGATTTGTTTTTGTCTGTCTAGAGGCGAATGAGCCGCTAGTTAATTAATAAATTACATATTCAAAAATAGCTACGTCTAAAACTGTAGTGGCACTATACTTACTTTTAGACCAAATGGATTGTGCGCTAGCCATCAAAAGTCTGAAATATTACATAAAGAACCTAATATCTAAAAAAAATTCAGCGCAGGATCAAATTACATGGCTAACGTAATTACGTAAAAAGGTTTCATTTGAATACAATACATGTTTATTGAACAAATTTTGTTTTCATTTTAGGTGTGTATGTAGCATGAAACAAGTAGCAACAGCGAACTACATATTTACTAATAAAAGTTATTCGATACTGAGATTGGTTTTAGTTTGTATCAAATATGAAAGCATTGATGATTAAGATTTTAATTTTACCATTTATTTTGTATTCTGTCTCCTGTATATCACCACAATGTTCATTATTAGATGTAAAAAACATTTTAGAGGGCTGCGAGCGATTAATAGGCTTAAACATTACGAGTGTTGGGGGCACTATAGTAAACGACCATAACTGTGACGTGCTACTTCCTAAACAAGTATTTATGGAAGAGCCGCTTTTTCAGTATTCATTAGCAGATTCAGTAAGTAATCCTTTACCACATTTTTTTAATGTCCTGCGACCAAATTTCAATCACAGGGATCTCATAGTCTGATGGGACGAATATCTATCTTCACTGATGCTCTTGCACCAGTAATGTCGGGTGATAACCCAGGACTGACATCTTTACATGATCTACAAGGCACGGTGGGGAAACACTGACTTCTCAACTTTCCAACTTCTAACTGTATATCCGTAACTACTGCGAATTTCTTGACAGAAAAACATAGTGTTTATTTTTACGCGCCCCGGCATTTAAACCTACCACGTTGTTTAACATTGACCATGTACGGTAACTCTATAGGACTTGGAGGTCACGCTGAACAGCTGCTTTAACGATTCTCCAAGACAAGCCTTTTTTTCTGTCAGGAAAATCTCTGTTCCCGGGTACCCGCTCGCCAATGGGGGATGCGAGACAGGCATTCCCCTATCCGCCTCCTGGGGATGCGCCCGGTAGGAGTTGGCTTCTCCCCCGGGCTCCAAGGCAAGCCTAACTCTTGCGCCCTGTATACATTATATACTCTGTTCCTTAATTTTACCTGATTAATCCAATGAATAAAATTGTTTTAGAAAAAATTTTACTCTATAATCATAGTGGATCCGGATGCCGCGCCGCAAGCTGAAGGTGAATTTTATTTACACATGATAAAGTCTAATATTGCCGTAAGTTTAGATTCATTTTAATACTATAACCTATATATATCATAAACAATAAATTCTATACAATTTAAGAATGTAATTTTCTAATTTTCAGGGTCTAGCGCTAAAATCCAAAGAAGCCAGCAAAACTGTTGGTATAGATTATAGAGGTAAAATATTTAGCATTTCCTTTTTAGTTTAGTTATAATAAGTATACGCTTAGCTCGTGTATATTTTTAAATATTCTCTTAATCCGTCGCATAAGTATATAATGAACATATGTATTATCAGTATGATACTTGGTTTTTTTACATATCTTGATTCTTGGTAATAAATTCCAAATTTGTCCTATGAATTATTATAAACTAGCAGAACCCGCGGCTACGCTCGCGCTAAAACTACAAAAAATCTCTAAAAAGATAGTTTCATACAAACTTTCATCCCCTATTTTACCTCCTTATAGGACGAATTTCGAAAAATCCTAAAACACGTAATTATTTAATTTCATTAAAGAGCAATAATACCAAGTTTCAAGTAATTCTGATCATAAATATTTTTTGGGTTGTATTATAACGTCTTTTCCCGTGGGAAAGAGATAATTTCCCAGGGTAAAAAGTAGCCTATGTCACTCTCCAGCCCGCCAACTATCTCCACACAAAACAATACGCCAATCAACCAAGCCGTTTCCAACAAACACACTTTCACATTTATATTCTGAATAGTATAAAAAAAAATAATATTAATATGGATATTATTGTAAATTTTCATTAAAATCTAATAAGTAGTTTTTGTGTACTAAGCTGTATAAGTGATTATAGTTTTTTAACTATCCCACGGCAACTCTTTAATTTTCTGGGGTGAAACGTATCTAAGATGTTGCCCGGGGATATAAGGTACCACCATGCAAAATTTCATCTAAATCGGTCCAATAGAGTCAGAGATTAGCGCGTACAAACAGACAAACAGATAAACAGACAAACAGAGAAACAAAAAAAAATAAAAAAAATCTGGATTTGTTCTATTTCTCTTCTTACATACCCCTGACTCGGTTTTTAGCCTTTTTTCTATGTACAGACATTCGACCTCTACAGTTTTATTATGTGTATATATATATAGTTTATTATATGGTTATTAGTGCTTAAGTCATATTAGTGGTGCAGTAACTAGCATGTACGGCTGCACATCCGGAGGTCCTGGGTTCGAGTCCCAGGTCGGGCCTATTTTAGTAATTGATTCTGTTAAGAAAGTCCCTTTTTTTTTTTTTTTTTTTATTGTCGGGAAATGCATTTACGCATACCACCTGATCCCCCAGGTGGTTATGTGGGGCTCACCGGCTAGAAGAGCCGGTACTACCCACTAAAACCCGACATCCCTTCCCCCCGCCTTAGTGGGACGCCGCAGGATCGCTTGCGCATAACTACTACGGCGCCCCGGCGGCAGGTCTGCCTAAACGCTAGGCAGGCAGACCACCAAACCAATGGGGCTGCTCCACAGTCAACTCTGCTACGCCAGAGAGGTACCCGGAGCAGCCCCATTAAACCCCCCCAACCACCGCCCACCGAAGTGGGCCACCTCCAATCGGCTGCAGAGGACAGGGAGAGCGGCAACGCAACACCGACACTCCTCTTCCCCTGCAGCCCCACCGCGTCCGCCATCAAACGGTGGCGGCCCCGCTAGGCCGCGGGAGATAGGGACGAGCGGCGCATCGCCATACCGACACTCCTCTTCCCCCGCGGCCCCCCTACCGTCGGCCCACCTCCGGACCAAGATGGCTGCCGACACCCCACGCCAGACGCAGGACCAGAACTGGCCCCGCTCCAGCCGCCGCACCAACGGGCCAGCCCCGGCAGCGCGGCCCGCGCAGCGCCTCCTACCGCGAAACGGCCGGAGACACCGCGCTACCTCCAAGAAGGAGACGGCGCCCTCCTGACGCCGCTCCCCCCTCCCCTCCTGGCTGTTGGTCCGCGCCGGATTGCTCCGGTACCACAAGCTCCTGTCGGGTCCAAACAGTCGCGAGTGGTGTTCCCCTATCCGCCACCCGGGGGACGCGTCCGGTAGCAGTCAGCCTCTGCCCCGGAGTTAAGAAAGTCCCTGTAACAGACCGGAGTTGGGAAATTTGATGTGTTTCACCCCAGTGCCGAGGCAGAGCATGTAAAGCCGTCGGTCCAACGCCTGATCTCTCAGCGGTCGTGCCGAATTATCGTCGGAATTTGAGAGTGAAAAGAAAAGATAGTGCACTAGTAACGCCTGCGCGTACACGCGCTGCACTATAATATCTCCTTCGCTGTTGGCTAGTCTCTCTGATTTTCAGTGAGGTGAGGTTCGGAAGAACATAATCATCATTCGTCATCATTGATAATAATTATTATATATACGGCGTTAACAGAATATAGGCTGACTGTAGAACAGTTAATATTTGTATTGTGATTTGTGAACCTTTTTTCTTTTAGGATACAAACCACCAGCGCCACCTCGCGGCACAGGCGCGCACCGTTACATGAATTTATTGTACGAACAAGTTGATGGCAATAACTTTTTACCTAACGTGCCTTCCTCTCGCAGCCGCTTCCACCTAGGTGGCTGGCTTCGAGGCAAGAACCTGTGTGGACCAATCGCTGGCACACAGTTTCGAGTGCAATACTAGATGGCGCTACCATATACCATTTATACAAATAAATTATATATTCACATATCCTTTAAAAATGTTCATGTACTAGTGTTTATACTTAAGTGGATTTATTATATCCCACATATTTTATGGAAACACTTTTATTTGTTAAATTCTACATTAAAAGTATTCACGTAAAGAATCTTTTGTTCTTTTAAAAACTTACATTTTATCATTCATTATGATTTTATCGGAGGAATCGATAAGTAAATATGCATTATAATTTTGTAATTTTTTTAATGCTTTTTAAGAAATTAAATGTAAGCTCAACCACACAATTACTAGACCTACTTACTAAGTGTATTATAAATTTTCAAGTAAATTTCAAATCAGAAAGGAATTATAAATCCTACCAGAGACCTTTAATTAATAACAAATAGATAAGCGCAAGACTGGCGCCAGTGCTTAATTTCGACAAGGCAGTCAAACTAAGTAGAAAAATAAAGATTGCACGAGCGCGTAGGCTGCGCACGCGACACTTCCCTCTCACCTCCTGCCCACGCAATACGTTTAATTTATATAAACAAATTATTCTTCCATCTCACACTAACTACTGGTTATAGCCCTTTACTAATAAGCCAAGTGACATTTGACCTGAGATTTACCGACTCGACATATTTATTAATGCTCGTAATACTCACTTTTAGTTATTCGTACAAATTTCTTAAGGGCACTTGTTAATGATAACAAATTATTGAAAACTATTAATACAGGTTACCTCAGTTATTGAAAGGATATCTTATTTTGTAACACGTAAGCAGCAAGATATTTAATTATTGTACTGACTTATTCATCAACAATTACATGGCCATACCAAATTTGGCGCGTTCTGCAATCCTAATTCTGACAATGGATTACGAAAATAAAGCAAGTTTCGTAAAGAACAATCTTTTAAAATTTTCTTCCTTTTGGGTGGTCTTTGTCATTTTATTGTGACAATGAAAAATTTGAAGCATAAAAACTTTTTAAAATAAGTCGTGTATAGGTTTTTATTATGGAGTATTAAGTATACTTATTGGTATAGGCTATAGTCATCATACTGTAACGTGTATGTTACAGAAGAAATTGGATGCTATATCATATTTGAACCCGTTAAGCCTTAATACTGACCCCGGTAGCAGTATTATTCTGTACACCCGGAACTTCTCGTAGTATGTATTTATAATACTCTTAAAATTTAGAAAATGCTATGTGATTGTTCATGAATAATTATTTAAACAATAATGCTAATGCTAAACTACAAACTTTACCAACATCTAGCAAAATTTTTATACATACCTAGTTATTTTCTATTTATTTATAGTTAAAAATGTGTTATTTAGGTACACTTGAATATATTATGACGAGATGAAAATGCCCAAATTAGCTGCACCCGCTATTAATAACTCGCTCTACCTTCACATCGGTGAAACTTTTACGCCCCTGTCGTGTACGGTCATGAAACTATACAAGAAACCTTCTTGGGCTTATATACAACAACTGACCAAAGTTTAATAGCAATGGGACGAATGATTTGATAACGCATAATATGCTACCAACAAAGTCATATAATATATATATATATATATATATATATATATATATATATATATATATATATATATATATATATATATATATAGTTAACTCCCTTTACGTAAAGGTGAATATAATAGACTAATATCACAAGGGAATATATTTTTTATCCTGATATAATGAGCAGTTTTAAAAATATATCATTTTCCGGACAATAGAATATATTTCTATGAAAAAATACTTCTATAGATAATGTTGCATAAAAGAACTTTTATATTTTCCATATTATACTACATACATATGTACATAATATAATATGTATGTATACCTAAAGAGTAAATAGTAAGAAAGCTACATATACATAGATAGATCACTATACAAAGTTTGAAATATTAAGAACAACTTTAATACGTAATTAATATTATCCACAGTCGAGTTTTAAACAAAATATGAATAATTCCGAATAATGAAGCATGATATTCTTAGAAAAAATAATTGTCTCATAGGTGATTAATTTTGGTTAACCGCATACTGATAACTTCACTCCACTTCTTATGCTCAGACTATTTATACAATATACCTAATTTATTTCAATAACAACTGATTCATTGTTTTTTATACGGAAGAAAAATATGTTAAACATTATTTATTACAGACTAACAGCTTACCCACGCTTCGCTCGGGTCCGTCCCTAGGTACGTTTTAATTTTTTTAAAGGAACCCTAATTCTTTTTTTGTAAATAAAAGTAGCCTTAGTTACTCCTTATAATATCAGCTATCTTCCAATGAAAGTTACGTCAAAATAAGTCCAGTAGACAGACAAAAATATTAAAAATTGTGTTTTTCTCCGGGTTCGAAACGATAATTATCATTAATAATTATCTTTGATAAATATCATGATACATATGGGTTGATAATTATCTTTGATAAATATAATTGAAAATATTTAATTTGCAACTCTTCAAATTGTCGATCAGCTAACTGAACTCTCTCAATCAGCTCAAAAAACTCAATCAGCAAACTAAGTTAATGCAGTTGAGGAGGATGAGGATGATATTCCAATCATTAAGGAGTCTGCCTACTACACCGTCTCATATCATGACCGTACTATGAACGTATCAGGCACGAAAACAAAAGACACGGACAAATAATAGTCCGTGTCGCCCACTAGAAGTTAGAACGTATCATTCGCGTGTCAAATAAGTATACGTACGTTCAAGTTTTCTCAGTCGTAATAGTTCACCTGTGTTTTCGCGTGAGGCAGCCGCATCAGAAAGAGCGAGTGATTATTTTTGTTACGAAAATTATTTCCTATACCTATACGATGGCTATTAGAAACTTGTTTTTTTTTGTATTGAAAGATAGGCTTGCGCTTGACTACAATCAGCGCTGGGAAGCACTGATGAGGTCTAGGTTGAAGCGCGCTTGCCTAGAAAAATGCCTGTTTACTCTAGCTTTAAAGGTACTTGGATTGTAGGTGGCAGGAATCAAGGATGCTGGAAGGGTGTTCCACTCCTTAGCAGTTCGATTCGGAAACGTAGAGCTGAAGTGTTTCGTGCGTATTGGTTGGATTTCTACCACATAAGGATGCCAGCGCTCACGACTTCTCGCAGTTCTGTGGTAAAACGGTGAAGGGGCACAAGGTTGTGAAGTTCCTGCGCGCACTCCCCAAAGTATATCCGATAGAAGATCGATAGACAGGCGACAATGCGTCGATGCTGTAGACTAAACATTTTCGTCTGCGTTAGTGTTTGATTACCTATGATATGGCGAGCTCGGCGATCTATCGATTCTAATGCATCGAGTTGATACTTGGCAGAGCCATCCCAGAGGTGGCAGCAGTATTCCATAGCTGAGCGCACTTCAGCTTGATAGAGAGTCAGGCGCTGCTCAGGCGTGAAGTACCGCTTCACCTTGTTCAGAATACCAAGTTTTTTTTCTATTAAAGAAACTTGTCCGACAGAGAATTAACAATGTTAGCCATTGTTTTAGACAAGGAAGAAAGAAAATAACATCAGTCGATCACGACGTTACTAGGTAGGTCACGCCGATTTAAAAATAATATTTTAAAAGAAAATATTATCACTAGAAGACAAGTGACAACACGTTTATAACGGGCTTAGAACGGTCATCATACGCAGTTACAGCCCGTGTGCCCGTGTGCGTTCGGCAACGTCGCGTGCCAGACACGGAGCGTATCGGACCGGCAAAATATTCTTGCTGACAATTATTGTTAACTTTCCATGCACGGCACGCGACGGTGTTGCTTGGTGACGGAAAGGTCTTGGTCGGTGATGGAACGGTTTAGTAGGCGTAGTCTCATATTTTTCGATACAAAAAATATTTTTTTGCCTGACACGGTCCTAACACTGTCATGGTATGAGACGGTGTAGTGGGCAGAGGCTTTAATTTAATTAAATAGTGTCTATATAGTTGGTTAAATTTATTCCATTTTTATTTCCAAGTTTGTATATGTCAAAATAATGAAATAATAATAATAAAATACTACCTTGATTGTTAAAAGTGTACAATTTATTATAACGTAAATTATGATACGTAAATAGTCAAATACCAATACCTACACAAGGATTGCTAAGTTTATATCTGTTTAATAATTATCGGATAATTATCTGATAATTATCTTGATCATTATCGCGATAATTATCAAAAGAAATATTTAACTTGATAATTTCATACCCTGGTTTTTCTTATAAAAAAGCTGTTATTTTAATGTTACAAACAGATACTGCAATTTTATATATCTGTATCTGATTCATTGTTCTTTATACGAAAGATATATTTAAAATTATTTATTACACAGATGCTCTAGGTAGAGTAAGGAAATGAATAAATTACTAGGTAAGTATCTATACCTACGATTATTGACTACAACATGTAATTTGTTAAAGTGTATTTGTTTAAAATATTATTATTATCGTATATTATATAATTAATAATATTAATTATTAATCAAACAATCAACATAAATAATAACTATAGAATATAATAATGTCTACAACAAAAGTCTTTCACGTGGAATTTCATTAATATTAAAAAAGGTGTGTCTAAATTCCGCTGTCCGAGTCGTTTTACGAACTTGAATTATTTTATCACAGGAAGTTGGTCTATCGTAAATTAATCAAGAGTTCTTGTTCCATACGTACACAAAAGATTTCAAAGTCTGTCAATACTTAAATTTAAAAAAGCGCTAATAATTGGTTGATTTGTGTTAATCTAACTAACCACAAAAAATTAAAGACAGGCAAACATTAAAAATATATGAAATATTACTTCACAATGTTTAGCTCATAAATAAATTGAAGACCATGCCAGATTTCTTATAATCAAAGTTCAAAAATAAATAATCATAAAGAGTGGAAAATTCTTAAAATAGAGATAAAAACAACAAGCCTTATTATATATCAAAGTGTGCGCAGTTTCTTCCAAGACCGGTTTGGCGTGTGCTGTGCTGACTGTCACCGGAAATACTTTGAACGCAACTGTTAGCACATGAAAACAACTTAAATATTTAATCAAAACTAGAAAATACTTCCTGGCAGCAAAGAATTACAGATAAATGATTATTTAATGTTCTTACTGCTACAGATTTTTTTAGTAAATATTTATTTAGAATATTTGGCACTTCTATTATTTTATGCGTAATAGGCACTGGTGTGTGATAAACTTAAAGTCAAACCAAAATCATTTTACTTATAATAAAAAATACACAGTATCAAATGTTAAACAATTATTATTTTTTTAAATACAAGAGAGTAGGTAGGTAATAAGTAATAAAACGTGCAATACTTCCCACAGATAAAGGTCGTATTTTTCCATTTTGTAGTATCTTCCTACACTGGAGTTAAATAAAGATAACGTTAAATGTCACAAATTCTTAAGTATCAAATGCCAAAATGTCATTAGCTAAAGCAGGTCGAAAGTTAAGGTTTCCTTCCGGTAACCCACGCCGCCCTCGCGTGCCCTCCCGCCTCCGCTTATTTATAATATCAATCACTAAACGAAATAGATGCCATTTTCATGATAGAGCCTTTGATATAAAGGTTAATAATTGCACTGCATTTAGCGTTTATTGCACCCGATAGCGATTTCTATATTACCCACTAGTGCCTTTACTTCCTCAACAGCCATTTCAGATACGAATACATACTTCTGTTATAGTAAGCCGTACATTTTCCGTATCTGTGGCAATTATGAATTAATTTAGACATGTTTTAGATAAATTGTTCTCTTTAAGTAAAAATTATTATAAAAAGAATATTTTCCATAATTCATTGTATTTTTTTTCGTACGTATTTCATCCTAAGGGTATTAAAGGGTTTCATTATTATATAGCTAACTATTAATATACAAATATAGACAGGTGCGTTATGTAAAACGAGATAAAATAAGCTCTAATGCAGTCATTTCCAAAAGGAGTGCAACTTGTTTCTCAATGGCCAACAGCCGACACGACTACGTCATACTTAAATCTGAGCGAAGGCTACGTGGAGGCGTTAACAGTGCCAAAGCAATTAAATAAATTGATTATTTCCTTTCAAATTCACTTGAATATAAACTATGGATATTTATCGTCTGTCACATTAGCTATCTAAATCTAAATACGTATCAATTTATGAACAATAGATATAATTTTATAATATTACATTGTAATTTCTATTGGGTATTGATAGCAAGCATTAATTATATAAACATGCCCAGTAGATAATCACAGAATTCCTTATCTGCATCGAGTGCGCCTTAGACAAGATTGTTCACGTACCTACCAACATGAAAATCCCACTTTACTTAGAACGAAAGCAACTTTAACAATAATTGACTTAAATATAACTATAAATTACTCGATTTCACAATGTGAATTATGAAATACCTACATAATGTATTTTTTATATCGTATAATAATAATGTCTCCAAAATCATTACAAAAACATGACATACTTATTTATATTGGTATCGTAAATAATGTTTGTTTTTCGCATATTCGCTGTACAGTAATAATATCCATGCAAATGAAATATTTACATAGGGAGTTATCGCCAATCCATGGCTTTATTAAATACATCCCACGCAAGCACTATATTGGCAGATACCTACCTAGTACCTAGGTACCTATTGTAACATGTAACTGAATTTACAGTTACCTATGTGCTATCTTTACTAAGAAATAAACATCCAACGCCTAGATATCAATTTTCTAAAGTCATTAACATTTAATGAGTTGTTTGAATTTTATCTCTCAAAAGAATAATTATTGTATGTACCTAGTTAAAAAATCGATTAGATAATTACGAATTACACAAACATGATTTACATATACATGATTTTGAACTATCAACATATTTCCGCCATTTAGCTTAATGCATGTAGGTATACGAGTATACGCAAAATAATATGGTAAGTGGTAACACAAAATTAAGAAATGATACAACCATCTTTGCTGTAACATTTTATCTGAATTATTAGGTACTTCTACAGAAAGGTTATAAATGTCATCAGCCTTTTAGTTTCGACACATTTATTCTTTAAAAAATGGCTTAGTATGCCCGTGTTGACATTTTCATTAGCAAGGTTCGACAGGGCCGGCAGCTGGCCGTGACACGGGCGTGCGTACGCCACGAATTCGCCTTCCATTGATAAAAACCGTCGCCCACTCGACGCTCCATTCACCGGCGCCAGTTTGCGCAACACGCATGCGTGAACACCACTCGCCCCTCACCCCTTGACATCGCTCAGACATTCTCTGTCTTCCACAACAGTTGTCGTTTGACTTCTAGGTTACATGTCTAATGCTCACCATATATGGCTGGCTGAGATTCATTCACAACACCGTTAAGTAACAACTCATCAATATTTGAAGTCGTGCTTTACGTGCTACTTTAGCAAGTATTAAGTTAAATACTTAAAACAAGCAAATACTAATTCAGACGTGACTTGTAGTTTTATTTACTTATCGAAGGAATTTGAGAAGGTAACGACACAAACAAAATAATTTTTTTAGAATTTATTGTAAGTTTTAGACTTACAATAATAGGTTTTATCTACCATCCTATAGGTGCTATAAAGGAGCGATAGGAATCCCAATTGAAATTATCGGTTTACACGGTGCAATATAATGCTATATGGATTTACAAGCAGAAGCCACTATTACATTAATGTCTTTAAGAGTACTGCGTAGAATCAAATTAATTGATGTGCAATTTCTTAGGATTTACGCCACCTTTAGCAGCAACGCTTAAATATTGAAATATCGAGTATAAGCACTACTCCCATATCTATAAATCACTTCTGTCGCATATATTATGGATGTAAATATTATTTTATAAAGATATAGTGGTACTAAATATAGAAATATAAACATTAAGATAAAATGAGATTGAGATTTTTTGTTGAGCAAACTGTTATTACAATTAGAGCTAATAGAATAAGCCATTGGATGAAATAATATTTATGTAACAAGCAAGTTTCATATTTGAAAAACAAAAGCTTTATAGCGATGAATTTATGCGTAACAAATCTAAATATGTAAAAACAAAACTGTTTATTAAAATACTTTAATTGGCTCGTAAATAAAGTTGTCTGTATTCGTTAATGTATTGCTTTTATAACGCTAAGAACATATACATAATGTTCACCAATTTCAGAGCCATTTTTGGATAACGGAAGTGAACATTGTTAATAATTTTCCTCCTACTGTTTTATGACATGGCAGATAAACGAATTTATCTTAATGTTTATGTTCGGATATTTCAAACATTAGAACGCGTAACAGAGCCCGGGAGCGGGTGCAGGTGAACGCACCTGAACCAGTTTATAATTAAGAACACATTTAAATTCATTAAAAATCGTTAAAACTTTCCAGCGAGCCGACACTTAGTAAACGCGACACGTCTAAGTGGAGACACCAGTTCTGGACGCACGCCGCGTTTATGTAACGTTTTTAGATAAATTGCCTATCTATGTCGTATAATCGACAAAGAGCTTATGATTAAAAAGCTAAGCTCTAAAAATAAAATGAAAGTACCTACTCTGTATCTTTTAAGTTATAAACAGCTATATTATTGAACTTTCAAATGATGAAATTAATTGGTATAGGTAGAGGTATCTTTAATTTTTAGTAATTGATCCAAGCAAGGATGAAAAATTTAGTACGTATTTTTTATGCATTCACGTTAAATTTACATATATAATTTATATAAAATGAATTACATTTGTATATTTATTAGCATATATACTATAAAAATATACTATTATATCTTGTAGATGGCGGTAAATGTTAAGATTGACTAAAATATCGTCAATACACAAATACATAACAAACACTAATCAAAACTTGACAAAATTTTGAAAAATTACAAATAGGTATTCACTATTTTATCATAATATGGTATACATAACTTATTAAAAAAAATCAAGAGAAACCAGCTTAGATACTTAAATTTAAATCTATTTCTATCTGAAGTGCACAGTATTTATTACCCATATAAAAAATGACTATTTTGAAGTCTTTATGCAAAGACTGTTTAGGTATAATAAATTCACAATATAATTAGTATTTATTAAAGGTGACACTATACAACTCTCCAATACAAGCGCATTTCACTTACATAAATTAATCTTACGTAAACATCAGATGCCTTTAAGTCCTACGAATATTATTATGTAAGTCCTACATTATTATTAATTCAACGGATTGCAACGCTGTGATTAAACATTGGAAGACGCTATAACACAGAGTCACACTGTTTCGATTACTGAACTACAAATTATTCTACGAAAAATTAAAATATATTGTGTTCTGATTACACTTGTTTACAAAATAAAAAAAAAGTTATGTCCTTCTAGTGAATTTTATATTATTTTATTCAGTTACAATTAATTACTAAACGCGAACATATATGTTTTTAATTGTATCATGTCAAAAACTAAAGCTATCATTACATTTTATTTTCAAGCTACCCACAAGTTGGTTTTAAATTCATTGCAAAATGTTGATGCTGTGTAGTGTTTAATTTAATGAATATGTGTTTTTAAAATGTCAAAAAGGTTGTGTAAAGTAAATCCTGACCGTTTTTGTTACGTTTGTGGTGAACTCATTATATTTAAAAAAGAATATCCCATAACGGAATCACTCAAAGAAGCATATTTTTGTTATTTTATAATATCAGCCTGTCACCAAGACAAAAATGGAGAGGGTTTACACCAAGACTTTAATTTTTTTAAGCAAAAGTATCAAGGCTACTGGGACCAGGCTTTGTTAAGTGACTGTTGCTGGTCTATTATAAGAGATACAGATGCAAGTAAATACAAGAAAAAAGGTAAGGCAATTAATTTTTAATTTTTTAAATATTTTTATATGTATTTTTTTTGTAAATTTTAATTTACAAAAAAAATACATACAAAAATATTTAACTCAATATTTAACTCAATGCACCTTAATTGTTAAGAAAAAATACTTTTCATTTCAAGGACAAAAACCATGTAAACTAGTGTAATAATTATTTATCCATCTTTGCCGTCCTTATTTTTAGAAATATATAGTTAAGAAGATTTTATAATGATATTTATTTTTATCTCATTTCATTTCCGGGGCAAGGCTGGGTAAACTTCTTCAGTTTTAGTACGCGTCCTTCTACTAATCTTAAAACATTGCATTGGTTAATTTCTAATACTCAATACCTATCTTCATACTCAGACCAAGACAAATATAGGTAGATTTTAGATCAATAATACCTTCGACTTACGTGAAACTTACGTGTTCTTTGACCTCTGACATACATCAGAATAGTAAAATCAGTCATCGATTTACTCGTGTAGACGTAAACAGTACTTACGTATTCTTAAAAATACTCTTCTTAAAATCAAATATACAAATATTAAGTAGTACTACAAAAATATTACGTCACGAATCGTAGTACAATTATAATTTAGTAAAATATATGTACATAAACACACATTTTAAGCATTACCTACGCATAAAAATTTTTAACTTTCCATAAATAGAATTATTATGATTGAGAATATAGCGTATATTGATTCTACGACATTTTAATGTCATAGTGTAATGTTTTACTGGACGTAGAAGTGCACATATTATCTAGTAATTACCTATTAAATACGATGAATATTGGACGGATGATTTATTAGACCCTCAAGTATTTTACTTACATGTGTCCTCGCAAACTGAAAATGTCAAGGCATTGTTTTTTATAGCTCTTCTAATAATCAATATGTGGTAACAGTAGACATCTCAAATTATAGCCTGAGTCAATCGACCCGCATTCGAGCGGGTCTCTCATAATTACCTTTAAAATCAACGCCAGAGAACCTAGAACATTATCTTCTCATTTCAAATTTCACGACTCGTTTACATATCTTTGTAAATAGCTATTTAGTTGTACATAATCTTAGGAAATATCTCTGTATGTAGTAAAAATGTTTGTTTTTTAAAATGCTTTATATAATTTTGATCACTATACCAAGGCATAAAACAAGTTTAATACTTTTCTATGTCGTACTTCTACACGTTTGGCGACAGCGATCCAATAACGTCCTTTATACTAATCTTTTTTTGTCAGTTAGTTAGGCATAAATTATGCAGATAGGTAGATAGTATTGTAAATTGTAAATAAAAAAATGTGATCAACAATAGTATTCGTAATAAACAAAAGTGTTTATCACTAAAACATTACAGAAATATACAAATAAACATTTAACATTTGCTTTCCTCTTTATGGCTTTAAGTAACTTAAATATTAATAAATAATATTACATACAGGAAGTGAGAGGCAGCGATGGTGCCAATGAAACAATACGGCGTATTGGCAAATAATGCGTTTGTTAGGCGCGTGCTCGCGGGGGCGTCGCATGAATGGACGCCGTGATTCACTGCGCCTCATTCATAGCCGACGAACGCTCGACGCGTGCGCACCTTTGATTTGAACAAGTACGTTAAGCTAATGAACGTTTTTCTTTATGCATATAATTATGATTGTACAAAGTGCTTCTTAAGTTAAAATAGAATTGGTTCTTTGATTTGAAAATTTAAGTATTGGTTATCCATTACTTAAATTTATCAATTCAATTAAAATTAGTTTATAGTTCTATACCAGATATAGTCGTAACACACTCGTCGCCTTTACGATACATATGAAAGGTCCTAAAAGCGGTCAATTTTAAGTTCGTACCTTAATGCAATCGAATTGTCTTGAAGGCAAAAGGTTATGAGATTTTAACCCATAGATATGCTGATAGCATTTAACTGGACGGATAATTGTTTGTTGAACGAGCAATTAATTTTATATAATGGTTTACGTTTCCATTTTCTAAGAATTTATGTTTACGAGCAGAGATGGGGTATTGAAAGTGCTACAAATACTTATATATTGAACGATTTTCTTACTTTTGTGTTCTATTGATTTAGAGCTTAGTAATTAAAGCGAGGTAATATTAATTATAAAACATAATTTATGGGTATATTAAAATATTACACAACAACAGCCCACTAAATAAGTAAATCACATTAAAATTGATACCATATTGGTACATAATGTTATTGCGATAAATGGAAACTGAGAGATAGCTAATCGGACAGCTGGTGATATATTTACAACTTGCAATTTGCATGCAAAAACAATCACAGGTAACACAAATGGAAAATATTCAGAAATCAAGCTAACAAGATCTGTCGTATATAAATAGTGGGTTAGATAAGTGATTAGGGAACAATAAATAGCGTAACATGGCGTCTAATATGTACTATCTAGAGATAAGAGCCTTCAAGCGAATGATCCTAGAAAATTCTTGTAATGTTAACAAGATCTGATTAGATTCCGATGATGATCTAGCTTTATTTATTAACAGTCATCGTCAAACAAATATTATGTGTTTATATTTAATATTATGAGTGGATAGAAGCGACATAATGACAAATAAAGAGGATATTTTACATTTTCCGATTCCCATAACTGATTTGATATTACTATAAACAGTAATATAATTATATAAAAGCTGCAATAGTGTAAATTGTTTATTGGACAATATATATATATATAATCTCACTTATGTTCAAGAGTGATAGAAAAACGTATAGGTATACAGCTGAATAAGTGTTCGTAACTGTCATATCCTATGTAAATTTTTGGATAAGTCTTAGACTATACAATATATTTCCTTACTTACGTAGTTATTATGTTAGAAACATAAACGAGCGTGTGCACAATAACTTACTAAGCTTTCATCGCAATCCGATGAATGGTGAAGGAACGCATACGTTACGTGATTCATTAATATTTTTTATTTTTGGCTGAAACTAGAAGCTCCATCTTAACTATTACACAAACCTTTACTAATTAAGTAATACTGAAATTATATACAATACCTAAGTAGTTTTATATTATATTGTTCTAATTTTTATATATTCTTTATTATTTTAAGATAATTAATAATTTAATTTAAATATTTATTATGTATTTATATAAAAGTTGCTTATATTTATGAATATATTTCATTCATAAATATAAGCAACTATTTAATATGGATAATTGATCTGAAATAAATACTTGTTATTGTTATTATTAAATGTTAATAAATGCTTTTTAAACGTACTGTAGTCTGTAAACTACAGTATAAACTTTAGGCCAATTAATATTGAAACTAGTTAGCAATAGTGGATATTAATTAGCATCAAATTAGCATTGTGTCTCCTGAAGTCTAGATTTACAACTATTTTGGTTAACGCCAGCCGAAGTTTATTAACCTAACAACTGATTAAATCTGAATTAGGTGTTAACCTTTTCTTGATATGTACCTATATATAAATTGCATGTGAGTGAGTATTTATATGTAATGCTTATCGACGACTTATTTGGCAATTTTATAGAGTAGCATTGCTTAACTTGCAATGTATTATTTAAAAGCCTCGATTGCCAAGTTCGTAGCTGTTTTTGGTCTTGATCGTGACATCGAAGGTAAACGAAGCTATAAAGTTTCATAATTCACCGTCTTATTACTGCGGCGTCGACTCCATTCTGTTCCTTGTGCAGGCTAAAATGACTCGCTCGGCTAAATTGGCTTATATTATGCCCGTCCATCTGTTTGGAAATATGAACGTGAGCAGCTCTATAAAGAAGCCCTGGTTATCGTAAGATGCTTATCGTGTAACTAGCTGTCGGACGTTAGCAACACGCTCAGCGCCATCCAATACAATCTCTATTGCGGGTCGCTTTTTCTACTTAAAATGTATGTAGGCTAGATTGAAACTAACATCGGTGTCAACTTCTCGTAAGTTGTAATTAGATTTGATATTTAATTGCTTACTTTAAATATGTATTCTGTATCCACAAACTGTTTATTGATAAGTTCTGTTTGGAAAAGACTGATAAGGGGTTAATTAATTACGTACATTTTTAAAGATTCTAATTTAAAGATTATTTTCAACATTCTTTAAAATAACTTCTTAGAACGTTACAAAATTATACTATTTGTTCCTAGTCTGTAATTGACAGGTTACTAGTGTTGACATGGAATGATAACAATCTGATCGCTACGAGTTATCAAGGGTTAGGTTTGATTAATCAACGACCTTAGTTGAGGATGATTAAAATCAGCTGTTCAAGTTGTTAATTGGAACTAGAGACCATAGCGATGAGGGAAGTACGTGTTATTGATATACAGTACACATTTTAAATATTAAACTGAATGTATAAACGACTTGAGTTTAATTAAGTTATTAATAATAAAAGTGGGCATGTGTAATTAATTAAGAGAAAGAGCGTAAAATATAAAATTAATAAAAAGAGATTCATAATACTTTATCCAAATAATTGTGTAGGTAAAAGATAACAAGAAAGCAATAAGCTTCTTTGCCCTGACTTTGAAGTAGTATCATATAATAAAACGTGTTTACTTTGTTAATATGAATAGCGCAATACACCCACACGCTTGGTTTTGTGAATGGATCGCATCCACCGAACTGAGGCAGCTTGCAACAGCCGCCTACGTGTTGATTGGAGGTCGCCAACTTTCATTCATACTTTGTTTTGTATTGCACGTCCAAAATTTAAGCTATCTGCTTAAATAATCTCTATCAAAATATTAGTGTTTTGATGACCTAATTAAATGGATAATTTGCTATATAAATAATTATAGTTTTATTCCGGGGTTCCGCAAGCGTTCAGATGATCAAAAACCAAATTCTTAGGTTTTACATATTAGTATACTCTTACATTGCAGTTTTTCTATTTTTTCTCAGAAATGAGATATTTTCCCAGGGTAAAAAGTATCCTATATGTTGACCCGGATAAACATAAGCTATCACCATACCAAATTTCATCAAAACCCCTCCAGTGGTTATCTGTCATGCGATAACAGAGACAGATAGACAAAAATTCTAAAAACTATATAGATTCGGCCTCTGTATCGATAATAATGTTTATTTCAATAAGATTTTCCAAAAAATATTTAATGTACAGATTCGGCTTAGTTATAATTTTATTATAGGTATGTGTAGGTGTGTTACTCTGACGTATAAACTGTATTATTGTAGAGTTACGTCAGAATTCGCTCAGTAGTTTTTTGCGTCAAACAGTAACAAACATTCATCCATCTATCCAACCTCCGAAATTTTTCCGTTTATAATATTGGTAGAATAGGCTATAAGAATTATACCTTCATAATGATCAGATGATGCATTTGAACAAACTTATTTCTTAATTTTTTAAACCCTAAAATAAAAAATTGTTCGTTAACTGTTTCCTTTATCTATACATACCTACTTATAATAAAATTGTAACTAAAAATTTAAATTCATTCTTAATTTCTTTCTGAATCTGTACTTACAGACGCTGTAAGTATAGATTCGAAAATATAATCTATAGTTTTTAGAATTTTCGTCTGTCTATTTGTGACCGCATCACGAGAAAACTACTGGACAGATTTTGGTGATGGTAATTTGGTATGATGATAGCTGGTTGTCCGGGTCCACATAAAGGATACTTTTTACTGCGGGAAAATATCTCATATCTGAGAAATCTATACTAAACGTTAAAACGTAGTCGCTAGTCCTGTATAAATGTATGTACCTTAGTTCAATTATTTCTACTTTCTAGTATTTCCAAGTCAAGAGCCTGTGCTAAACAGACGGATAAACGGACACTCGAGTAATTTTTTTTGATGTTTTTTTTCGATAAGACTTATAATTATTATACCGACTACGCCTATTTAATTGTTATACTAACTTTTAGGAATAAAACTGTTAAAACAACCAAAATAAAATAGAACAAGTTCTAAAAAGATGACATTATGTGAAATTGAAAATGATTTTACAATTCCTTACAAAATAGAAATACCGTATCATTATGTAGTACCTAACTAACCCGTGAGAGCAAGAGCTTAGCACCGATGTTACTTAGAGTTAATTAACTTGTAGACATAACCTACATTGTAAAACATTCAGATTCGTATAATCCACTTTCTCAATTTACTTTTTACATTAAAACACCTCGCACTAACACTTTAAGAAAATACGTACAAAAATGTAATGATTTCTTCAGGTGCCTGAGCAAACTGTATTACATAAGTAAAAAGCAATTAACTTAAATGTGCTAATAGATACATTCGAATGCTTGTGTTTTAGCACATGCCGTTACATAAAGTCTTTGTTGCAATATTATAACTAACTGTAATTTATATCTTTTAAGTTTAAACTCAGACATTTTAAATAGCCAGAATGAATCGCATGCAAATTGATTTGCTAGATAATTGTTGATATTAGACGGAATGGCTTACAACAAAATGACTAAATTATACTTTACTATCATAACCTGTCATCGAGAGCTATTAATTAGTTTAGAACAATATTTGAACGATCGCCTATTAAAGTGTTTCAATCATCTAACCCGACAACTTCGGTCGGATGACGTCCAAAAGATTCCCGTCGTTCATTGACACGTGCTAAACCTGTTTTCGGGCGAGTTTTTTTGAATGGCCGCTTCCTTTGTGAGAATAAACATATTCAAATGTTGCGATTAATTCATAGCTAGATAGTACCTTGCTTTTATGAATGGAGACTGCGTGTGCATGTGTGCGTGCGACGGTAATATGTCGGATGCAAGTTTACACATGAGGACAAAAATTTGCATACCGGCCTGGACGTGCGGCGTGCCACGTGCTGCATCGGCCTCGTATTGAGCACAGTTACCTCCTCAATATTCGAGAAGTTAATTTTAAATGTAAATTATATTTGAAAGTCAATTTCTACACATTCATCATAACTGTGTATAATTAGAAAATATTGATATTTTAATATTCGATGAATTAGCTCCGATGTTGAAAGATATCACAGTTAAAAATAAATCTTAAGCTGGATTGCTTTAAATTATATACCAGAGTTGTCGTAAGGTGATTGTTTTATTTACATGCATATAAAGTATTGAGTATAAGTATATTGACGCACTAATATCATAAATGTGAAAGGTTGTATGTAGGTAAGTGAATGAGTTTGTTAATTCTTTGCTAGGTAATGACAAAACTGATTAGAGTGAAATTGAGTATATGCATAATATATTTCCTGGATTATTAGACTGACTACTTGTTTTCGACGTATTACGTGCGATTCGCGGGCAAAATTACAAAATTACAAAATATATTTTGAGTTTTGACTTTCACATTGCCTTCCTAAATTTGTCACCTAATCAGTTTAAATTTATTATTAAGCGCAACGCACTAACAATAAAATGTATATTCAAAACCATTTCACTTTTATTTACATTGTATACTAATAAATTTTAATGGCTCCTAATGTTGAGTCTCTCACCAGCTTTTCTCAACAAAACTACAATATTTAGATAATATGGAAAATTCCTCATAGACTAAGTGGACTGTATTGACATTATTAACTTAATTACCTAATTGAATTGAACATTCAGAAGTGTCATCAACAAAATTGACTTAGACCTACGTTAAATTAACCATCCAAAGTTATTTGAAATTTTATATAAAAAGTAATAATTATTTCTTTTATTTATAATCCAAAGTGAATTGGACAGGCGCCAGACGTTTATAAACCAGTAACGGCCTTATGTTAAACATGTAATAATATGCGTGGCGCCAAAACCAAAATTTGATGTGATGTTGCGACATCAAACATCTTACCTGACCTACTATTTAAATACACTAGAAATCATAAAGTTTATAATATAATAAAATTGTGTAAATAGCCTAAAGGTTAAGAAATTAAACTCACGCTCTAGAAGATTGTTTAACGTGTCGCACAAGTTCCAGGTGCAGCTTAATTATACGCAAGGGGCTATTGCTTATAACGACTCTATTGAAATAAACATTACCATTTAAGATAATATAACATAACGCACAACTATCATCCAGCTATAAAGAAATACAAATTTATTTAATTTACTAAAATTCCAGGCAGGTACATTTTTTTACAAAAACATTTTTAAAATTCAGTAAAGGTACCTGAATTTTTAATGGTAGCGTAGACTCTTAGAAGATAAAATAAAGATGGAGATTTGAAAATACGTAAATTTACATTTCATTTTCATTGCAAAACTAGTAGGCTTTTCCAGACTCCACGCACTTACAAGATGCTCTTAATCCATTTTTAGATAAATTTTAAAAAATTTAGAATCTAGATCTAAACCTGTTTTGGCCTGTTTTATAATCTATGAGTCTTATAAGAATTTGTATATCTATTAAGAAATGTTAAAGTACAACAACTATTAAATATTAATTGATAGCAGCTGTTAAATACTATAAAGAACCTTATTTGATAAAACAACTAAACTTTACATTCGTTTAAAATTTTTTTATAAATGTTTAAACATTTATGAAAACAAGAATATCGAGTAGAGTGTTGTAAATATTTAATGCTGTACAGGAAGAAGGGACTCGATAGATGAGATCGCGTGCCATCATAAGAGCGAGGCACGAGTCATTTCCGTTGCCAGTTGTTCGACTGGTGAAGCAACCAAGAAGAATCGCTGCTAATTTATAATCGTCACTTTCAAAAATACTGACTCACGCATACACAAAACAAGGCTGCTTAGGCTCGTGTTGGTGGTTTTAATGTAATATGTGCCTTTGCGTAACATCTATACGTATAATAAAATTCTAACTAAGTCAAATCTGTACATTAAATATTTTTTGGGAAATCTAATTAAAATAGACATTATTATCGATACAGAGTCCGAATCTATAGTTTTTAGAATTTTTGTCTGTCTGTCTGTCTGTCTGTTACCGCATCACGAGAAAACCACTGGACAGATTTTTATGAAATTTGGTATGATGATAGCTGGTTATCCGGGTCAACATATAGGCTACTTTTTACTGCAGGAAAATATCTCATTTCTGAGAAAAAATACAAAAACACAAAAACTGCATTGTAAGAGTATACTAATATGTAAAACCTAAGAATTAGGTTTTTGGTCATCTGAACGCGGGCGGAGCCGCAGGCAATGCTAGTTTCCCTATAAGTAACTAATTTAAAGTGATAATTAAAGTGGCGCTTCTTTATTTTGACAGTTTAAAGATTTTTTGTAAACAAGTTTTCTTCATCTATCTTTATGTGCGATATTTAGTTTATTTAATACCGTGAAACTAAAATATATACTTGGATAAAATAATTAATGGTCTTTTGACAGTATCATTAGAGAAATATTTATAAGAATACATTTTTAAGACAAAGGAAAATTCCTTTTCCGTACATGTCGCAGTACTCTGGAACAAACCAAAACCATCCACGAGACAAATTAAAAAACTATTTATTATCCCAAATATAGATAAGTATCAATCAGCATATTTTTCTGTTTTCATATTTTATATATTAAATATATGTATATACATACATATGTATGTTTAAGTAGAGTCCTTAAATTTAGTATTATATATGTATAGTATTATATATTTTATAAGTAATATATGTATATGTGATTATTACTTTTATTTCTAGTATTTTTACATATTTTAATTGCACTATATTGCCGCTGACATCTTCCACATCCAGAGGTTGACTGGAAGAGATCTCTTTCAGAGATAAGTCCACCTTTGTTAACTAAGTTTATTGTTATTTTTTCTGTATTACATTTAAAGTGCAATAAAGAATATAATAATAGTAATAAAATGATTTTTTTGGATACACGTGACTGGATTGCAATATTCTTGTAAGCATGTAAAAACCTGTTTTCATCACCGACATCGGTCACTTGACATAAACTAACACGCAATGGCGCCGTTCTCTTGACTATCTAAGTATACCTACCTAATTTTATGTCTTCACAAGTCTTAAATTTATGTTGTATTTAACTTATTTAACTTTTTTATTGCTTAAACATAATATTCGTTTTAATTTTATGTGTGTACCTTTGCTACGTTTAAAATTTATGAACGTAAGTACATACCTATATGATACATTTTCAATGGCTTAGGTTTCTTATTTAATTACTTTTACCGAGTAAAATACTCAAATTAACTTTTTTTTAAATAATATGTATATTAAAATATGTTATCAGGTATGAACACAAAAAAAACGGGCAATGGCAAGTCTAACTTGCAAACCGATGGTTCCGTAGCATGAAACGTTGTTTTGTTATCTACTAATTTCTTACGTTAATAAAAACTTTTTAACAAAAAAATAAAAACCGACTTCAAACAAAAGCACTAAAAACTAAAAAATAACTGATTGGTAGTTTTCATTTACTATACATATCTAATCAAATATTTTCGAAGTCGGTGTGCTTTGCTTTGTATGAGCTGGCACCGATTTCGAAAATATTTGATTAGGTATGTATTTAATAGGTAGGCTTTAATTACTTAGCCAAAGCACACCGACTTCGAAAATATTTGATTAGGTATGTATAGTAAATGAAAACTACCAATCAGTTATTTTTTAGTTTTTAGTGTTTTTGTTTGAAGTCGGTTTTTATTTTTTTGTTAAAAAGTTTTTATTTTTCCCTTTTTAGTGTAGACAGTAGTAGCAAAGTAAGAATTCCAACGTGTTAGGCTTGTCAAATCAAACAAAATAAGCCCAAACTCAAAGTATCTACTATTAGCCGTTGAAGAGTTCCACCTATCCACCTTCTGGCCTTACCATCAGATCAGGTCAACAATACCGAACCACTGTACTATCAACGGAAATAAAAACACTTGCAAATTTAAAGTTAATATGACAATTAGAAGTAGGTTAAATTCATCATTAGCTATTTTTCCACCCTTAGGGGTGGTATTTTTTTTTTGAAATTTAAACGTGACCAATCTGGAAGTATACACTTTCAAACAACACAAAAATTGTCCAATTCGGTTAATAAATGACGGAGTTCTGAGGTAACAAACATAAAAAAAAATACAGTCGAATTGAGAACCTCCTCCTTTTTGAAGTCGGTTGAAAATAGAAATCACTGTTGTTTTTTTTTAATCGTATTTTTTAAATAAAAACATAAAGAAGGTAGGCTAGGATTATGTATAAAATCTTGTGGACGTGGAACGGAAAACATATTTGATATTTATATTTCAATAACTACCGTTAAGCTCTCAATATCTTCTTTAGTATAATTCTTGCTGAAAGTATTATGTATGCTCTATTATATCAATTTTAATTATTCTTTATATTATTTCAAAGTGTTTTCCTTCATCGTAAGACAAGTGGTAATCATGTTGGAAATGATTCATAGGTACCTACATGAAAATATCACAGGTGCGAGACCCGGGATTTGAACCCGCTTCCACCCCAAACCACCACTGGGCTACTATCAATGAAAATGGAATAGAATGCTCTGGCGATCTATCAAATCTCAGCAATATAGCTCTAATAGACGGCGCAATTATAAGGATTCCGTTTTAACCATTTGACTGGGAGATCCTGAATCCCAATAAACGTACAATAAAATTGGAGATTATATTCTGTAGAGGTAGATAAGCTTAGCGTGAGTCAGAATCAGAAAGAGAAAAAGAGACGTGAATCAAACTTGTCCTACTTTTAGTTTCTATTGTTTTACGTATTTTATGGCGACAAAGGTGACGCTTATATCTCCGAGAAACACGAGCTTATAATTATGATTCGTCTTGGTGAAGACTTATTCCCATTTTAATTAGCGGATATGATAATGAAAAAAATTAAGCAGTCTGGAATGGACTTATGAAACAATAGCACCATTTGTAATTTGTTTCTCCTAACCGACTTTTTAGATTTTAAAAAAAGTTATAAACAAAAATAAATTAATAAAACAACAATAAAATAAACAATCAAATA
Organism: Brenthis hecate; assembly: GCA_951806755.1. Lineage (NCBI taxonomy): Eukaryota > Metazoa > Arthropoda > Insecta > Lepidoptera > Nymphalidae > Brenthis > Brenthis hecate. The sequence goes on along the minus strand of OX638253.1, from coordinate 6,381,536 downwards.
AAGATAAGACAAATATTAACTGATATAAAGCAGAAGGGTTAACCCTGTCTGGGAGCCTCAACTTCCGTATCTGAACCACTTTACTGTTCCAAAAAGTCCCCTGCCATATTGCTTGACTAATGTTTAATTTAATAGTCATTTAAAGTGTTTTAAATATATTTAGTCTTATATATTGCTTAGATAAATTAATTAAGCAGAATTAAAAACAGACAATAAATATTCTTATTTAAAGCCAACTAGAGCCAAGAAACAGATCTTGCGAGGCAGATCACTTTACGTGGGCGAATAACGGCATCAAATGGCGCCAATTCCAACAGAAGTACCGTACATCTTCCTATTAATACAATGCTTTTACGTATTTTAATAAAAGACAGATTGTTTAAAATATTACTTAATATATTCATGTAGGTCCTTATTTCTAGAAGTAAATAATAAAGATTTTACTTAAGTACTTATGTTAATCTACTGGTGGAATCTGATCGATTCCAAAAAAATATATACCTGTGTTTTAAATTTTAATATTACATATATCCTTTGATATTGGTAATCAAAGAAAAAAGTGGTTAGTATATTATTTTGTCGAATTATTTTGAGTTTTCCGTTCTGACACGACATACCCTAAAGGTATAAAATTAAAAGAAAATAAGGTTGATAATAAAAACCAAGTAGGTATGTGTTTGCTATCTGCCGATACTTATCGTTTAGTATTGTCGATTTTTAGCCTCGAACGATGGAAGTTTGGCGCTCCCATATTGCGAATTTTGAAACGGTTCATTCGTGTAATGAGTGGGGGCGTTACGTAAACAAAGAGTTGGGCGGACCTGCCACCGGGCGCCACCTCAATCCCCCTCCTTCCCCTGTCCCCTTCTTCATTTATTTCAATCATCCCGCACCTGCGCCGGGGCATATAATTGCTAATATCATTATAATTGAAACCTTGACTACTAGGTACGAAATTTGCAAGAAATTACTTACATGCTTCACACTTATCTATCGATGTTACAATAGGTATAATTTATTTCATCGGATTTTCATTAATTATATTTTTATAAAAAAAAATATATTTCTATTTATTATAGTATGAAATAAACATATTTTTACTTAGCTTGTTGTAGGTACAGTAGTACCTAACTACTTAAATAATTTAGAAAAAAAATGCCTATGATAGAATGAAACACGCTACCGCATAGGTATACCATAAAAGGCAGTAAAGGAAATTTAAGAAGTAAACATTAATAATACTCTTTCATTTACATGTAACATTAACAAAAATATACTCCAAAAGTCGACGCTAACTCGGCGACCACATATGGCGTCGATTCGCCGTCACCCACTAATTGAGAGCGACACTAGACAAATATATCTCCTTTTATGGTCACGGCCGGTATAAACTATACTGATTGGTAAATAAACATTATACAGGATCGTAAGACTTAGATGAATCAGCTCTCGATCGGGCCGTGATTAGAAGCGATTAGCATGCGCCTGCGCGCACAACGTCTACCAAACGACCCACGTGGGAGGTGGGAGGACCCATCGGGCTATTGTCTTACAACATGTTATAGCATTATATTACGCGTATTGCACACTATTTATGTAAATGTGTTTGAAAATTCAATTTGTCTATTGTTATTTATTCGACAAAGAATAATATAGCTATACGATAGTTTCACCTTAAAACCTGCAAATATATTTTCACTTTTGTCTCAGTGACTTAATAATAATAATTGCATATGCCGCAATTTAGGTGTCCCGCTGCGCCTTTCCTTCAGCAAAGCTATTTATTAAATGTATCGGTGAGTGATAAAATATTTTCCATCATAACAAAGCACAATATCGTAAGGTGAAGGTTCATGCTGGCTTCCATTTGTCCTTACTCTTGGTTACGGGCGCGTCGGCGCTAACAGATATCCTGTTTTATTGTTAACCTGTCAGTATAATATATGGTCGACTCGAGTCGATATTATCTCAATGCTGGACTTTGGATATCATCGACCACTGAAAGATAGCCGCTACGTATGGCTAAACATCACTCAGGGATATTAACGGTCACCCGCTACTTTGCCACGACGCGCGTGCCCAACGTTTCCGACTGTTTTATTGGTGTCGGCGCCACTGACAACTTTCACGTCTCGCAGACAATGACGCTCAAATTGGAAACTAAAATATTTTTTATAATGCGCTTCTAGCCTTGAATTGATTTATTGCGAACTATGATTTTTTTCTGTAAAGAAAATCAAGAGAGGTCGTCTATTTAACACGGGTGCGACATGTGAAATTATGTAGTCTATTTGATTATTTACTTGTTACCGCGTGAAATAAGTAGGTACTTCTAACGAAAGCATCCAAAAACATTCCCACAGTCGTCGATCACTGCGGAAAAAAAACAAAGTGTCTACGAATTAACACGTCTCTGCAGTGTGTGAGTATGAAAACACTCGCGGCCTCGCGGAGGGCCCTCGTGCTGACGAAGAGCTGTCGCCGGTCAGGCGCAACTTTACCTGACGCCACTGTACAACAATGATTGTGCGTAAGATAGTTATTGGATGTCTTTTAATTCCCATTAATTTTAAATACTCGTAGGTACCTAACTGCGACAAGCTTTGAGGGCCATTCACATATAGCGTATAATGAGAAACTTATGTCAACTGTTGTTTGAATATTATAAGGGAAGGAACTCTTTAAGTGAGCAATGAAAAATAATAAGTAAATGTTTAGTATATTTTTTACCACCTTTTTGCTACTGCGACAAAGATCGCAAGATAAGGATAATTATACCTAAGTTCTAAAAAATAAATCAATATTGCAAAGTAACATTAATATGTAAAATTAATTAATAGTTTAAAGTTCACAAATAGTGCAAAATTGCGAAGCAACATTTATACAATAATTGGTGTGATACATGTTGAAGTGCAATCCGCACTAAAGGTAATAAGTAAGCGTGTGCGACATTCGGAGGCGATCGTGGCCAGAAGGAGCAAATAAATCAGTATTTGCCGGTAGATGGACAGTTTAATTATTGATTTATTGTCGACTGCTCCAAGAGAGGCGGCCGCCTAATTGGTCATGGCGAGTTCTCGCGTGACAAAGACTACGTGGAAATTATTTAAATAGAAATATTCAGTGCTGAACAAAATGTACTTGAAATTAAGTTCAACACTATTTATAGATTTCAAATATTTCAAAGATACCCAAAAGGTGAATTGTAAGTAGTTTTAAGACAAATAATATTTGCATCAATTGTTCGGTTCGAAATATGTTATATATATTATACATATTATTATATTTATTATACACTCACAGTACACATGTTTAACTTGAGCATACTGTCATTTAAACATTTCGCACTGACCGGTAAACTTTACCAGACGCCGTGCCGTGCGGCAGTGAACCAAAATACCGTGGCACCAGAGCAAATACGACAGAAAGACATTTGCCGGAAACCATTTAGGTTCGGGCACACTAAATCGAATCGCAGTAAAGCAGATTTGAGCATAATATGTAATATTGATACAGAGCACTCAGCACAGCTTAATTCTGAAACTAAAATTCTAACTATATAATATAAATATTTTTATTAAGTATAACTATATTAAGGAAATATTTTCTCGGATATGTACAGTATATACTTACATACGTCATAAGCTATATTATAGCAATATTGTATCTTCTCTTTAGGTGAGCGGTATCGAGTTTGAGGTAAACGCTTGGTCGCAAGACAAGCACGCACTCGGCCCTCGTTTCAATATTTTAGTAGCGATCCAAGACAAATAGAACTCCTTTGTAGAGGGTCAAACGTGTGTGAAGAGAGTTTCCGTGTCACTCGCTAGCTCGCTTGGTTACACATTAGCGCTGACATCTCTGACAAATATTTTTTTGTTTTCCCATGATCACTATTAGCTAGATGGTAGGCTTGACATATTTTAGATGTTTGTTGTTATAACATTCTTTCCTGTGTGAGTTTCATCCATGTCGCCTTCAATGACGCATCTACTATATGACCAATAATGTTTATCTAAAAGTGCTAGTTCGTAAAGAAGTTACGACATACTTATACGAAACGGGTCATCTAGGTATAAGTATAAGAAGTTAACTATTCAGATATTTATATGGGTTTTACAGGAATCTGTTAAAGGCAGATGCGGCAGCTAACCAAAGAGTATAAAACCGCTAATGTTAAATTTACGAGTCGCGCTGTCTTGGAGATAAGCTATCGGTCGACATTCAGTGACATTATAAGAGCTGATACACATCTGAATCGTTTTGAACAAATATTTTGATTGGCCTCTGTGCTACAAATTACGCATGATAACATCAGCGGCAGTCGAGTTTAAGTTGACGAACTTCAAATAAAGAATATTCATATCGCTGTATAAATACTTATATTGGAAAGCACAAATCCTTAAGGTGGCCTATGGCCATATTACAGCGACAGTTTTGTACCAATTTTATGTTTCTCGATAAAACGATATCTATAGTTATAATGTTGATAAAAGTTGCAGTCCAATAAAGAAATCTTCAGGTTAATAAATAACACTGAATGTTGTGATACAAAATTAATATTATCAGAGATACAAATAACGCCGTGGTAATGTCTTCTCATAATCTGTACCACATGAAATAAAGTTAATGTAATCGGACATAGTTTTGATAATTATAATTAACTAGATATAGAGTTATTATTTACATTAATTTAATGCGTTTTAAAATATTCTAAATATAGGAAAGTAATCGAAATTCTAAAGCATAATTTTATATAAGTATATGATATGTATATTGTATGTACATATTTTGATAGAGAAATTTCTCTAATAGGTACATCTTTTCATATTTAAACATAAAACTGATTATGTAAGTGTATTTTATGCACTTAACATGTAGTGTCAAGAATTTTGCATACATAGATAAAGACAAGGATAAGACGCTCATCTGGAAATGCCATTCCTATCTCAACACCATAAATTTATTGATATTTTAAATGTCACAAATGATCTGTATGTAACTACGAAACATTTTACTATAACAAGAGGCCTAAGAACCCATCAATTGTAAAGGAATTTGTAACTTACTGTGACTAAAATAAGTTTGGACTTTGCCGAGTATTTAAAAGTTATGTACTATTATGAACTCTAGCATTTCACCAACGTGTTTTTCAAACGAGCGCCGTAGCTAGCCCATAAGTTATCGTGTGTAATAAAATTAAATGTAACACATTTCTCTTTTTCATATAATCTTCATAATTTATACACATTTTTAGCTTGCAACGGCAATCGGCGCCTCAGGGCACGCGTGGACATACTGTGGCTCACTAATAAACTGCCTATGCCTGTGTGGTTCCTACTTTAAGCGCGCTTCATTTGAATGTATACGATAAATTCATATACAAGAAACTTTTTTAAATTAGTATTGCTTTTGTACTAATATTTATCATTTATTGAATATCATCATTTAAAGTTGATTTTACTAATCATAAGGTCCTTATCATCAAATCAAGAAAGTTTGACATAAGATTAAAATGTGACAACCTCTATCGTCTAATTTGGTTCTATAATATTTATAAATATGAAATGACAACAAGATGAATGGAATGGAATGCATTCAGAGTAACATGTCTGCATTATTTTTAAATAGTCACAAAACGTGTTTAAAATATCACTCAGTATCTACCCATTTGTTTTTGATCAATAGCAAAAGTAGCATTCTCCAATCTATATTCATTTGCAATCTTGCTCCGACTTGTTACCCAACATCGCATAAGCATACATAGATATAGAAGTGCAAGGAATCTAGACCGAAATGTTACACTGTAATAAATTATACTGATTATGTTTATGCGCATTAATTAATGGCGGATTTGTGTCACTACCGGGTATGATCAGCAAAGCAAATTACAATTTAAACAAGTTAAGCGAAGTATTGCTCGTCACATATTTGAATAAATTAATAATTCAGTCGAGTTCATGTTCACGTATCAGGCTTCAGTAGTGAGTAGACACGGGAAATTTTCCATCTGCTCACTTCTTGTTATATCATGGACTAGCATTGCCCGCGGCTACGCCCGCGTTTAGATGGTCAAAAACCAAATTCTTAGGTTTTACATAATAGTATACTCTTACATTGCAGTTTTTGTATTTATTCTCAGAGATGAGATATATTTCTGCAGTAAAAAGTATCCTATATGTTGACCCGGATAACCAGCTATCATCATACCAAATTTCATCAAAATCAGTCCAGTGGTTTTCTCGTGATGCGGTAACAGACAGACAGACAGACAAAAATTCTAAAAACTATAGATTCGGCCTCTGTATCGATAATAATGTCTATTTCAATAAGATTTTCCAAAAAATGTTATGTATGTCTGTCTGTCTGTCTGTCTGTTACCGCATCACGGGAAAACCACTGGACAGATTTTGATGAGATTTGGTATGATGATGGCTGGTTATCCGGGTCAACATATAGGATACTTTTTACCGCGGGTAAATATCTCATTTCTGAGAAAAAATACAAAAACTGCAATGTAAGAGTATACTAATATGTAAAGCCTAAGAATTTGGTTTTTGATCATCTGAACGCGGGCGGAGCCGCGGGCAATGCTAGTACCTAATAAATGCGAAAGTTTATGAGGATAGATGAATGGATGGACACAAAAATAAATACTGCTGAACATATTTTAATAAAAGCTTACAAGAATATTGTTTATACATTAGAGTACACCAAAGGCTATCATTTTAAAAAATATAGTAATACATAATAGAACTACGCGGGAGAAGCCGCAGGAAAACGCTAGTTTGGAAATATTCAAAATCTATTTTATTATAACATTAATTAATTAAATATACTTAATATGGCATTGCACTTTATTATTAAGTATATTTAATTAAAGTAGTTTTATAGAACACCAATGATTTTCCGTACTAATTCGCCGAAAACAGCGATATATATAATCTGTTTGATTTATTATGACGAGCCTGAGGCGGTAGAATAGACTACCTATGAGTCGGTCTCACCGGGAAACATTGTAGAATGAACAAAATTCATCAGCAATGAAGGTTGCGACGCCGTGATTTATGCGGTGAAGGGTATGTTCCCGAGGGGAAAGGCAATAGAGCGCCTCCTGTGGCGGCGGACGCTGTTACCGCGGCTCTCGCGTCTCCCGTCAGGTGGCACGCACAAATAACGCAATAAATACCCGCTTATCGCAAATCAGTTCGTCTCACCGAAGGGCGATTTATTCATGAGCCCCGCGCATATGCTTAACCCCGCTTACATTTATCATCGACACGTACCTCAGTCAATTAAATTAAACCGGACCATCGATGATAGCGTACTGGAACCAGATATGAGATTTTCCCATACAGGCGTTATTTATTGCTGTGTAATTTGTATTTGTATTATTGTGCTGATTTAAAGTAGATTTATAGACAAATGGCGTGGTGTTTGATGATACCGCTGCTACCTAAGCAATTTCTACTATATATATATATATATATATATATATATATATATATATATATATATATATATATATATATATATATATATATACACTAGCGGCTCACCCTCGCTTCGCTCGGGTTCACCTCTAGAAAAGCACAAACAGATCTATCCCACGGGAACCGTTCATTTTTCCGGGATAAAAATAAGTAACCTGTTATTTGACCTGCAATATAAGGTATCAGCATGCCAAAATTTACTAAATTAGGTGCATAAGTTGTTGTGTACTGAGCTTTATAAGTTACTATAGTTTTTTAACTATCCCACGGGAACTCTTTAATTTTCTAGAATGAAAAGTATCAAATTTCATTTAAATACGTTCAATAGTATCGGAGATTAGCCCGTACAAACAGACAAACAGACAGAGAAACAAGAAATTTGAAAAAAAATGGATTTGTTCTATTTCTCTCCTTACGGGATGTAAGAAGAGAACTGACTCGTTTTTTAGCATTTTTTTCTACCATCTATGTACAGACATTCGACCTCTACAGTTTTATTATTCATATATGTATATTCAGATAGAATAAATAACGTATAATAAAACAGTAATATATAATAATGAAAATAGTTATAGCGAGTGTACCTTAGGAGATAGACATATACTATTGAGAACTTTTCTATCGACCTTTTTAAGACTTACAATTTTCTTGCACAATGTTTTGATCTATCTCTTAAGGTTGAGCCAGCGTTAGCCATATAAATTTCTAAGGACAATTCGATAGAACCAGTTATTGTGTTTTCCCGTGGGAATGAATAATTTGCCTGTCGTAAAAGGTATTCTAATGTTGACCCGAGCACTAAGTTTTATCACTATACAAAATTAAGTTAAAATCGGTTGAGTACTTTTTGCGTGCAACGCGCACATCGATTTGACTAAGTTTTATTATAGGTATAGATAAGAATAAATATTGCGAGTGTAACTTAGGAGATAGACATATACTATTCAGAACTTTTCTGTACGACTTTTCAAGACCTACAATTTTTTCATATATTGTTTTCATGTATGTATGTCTTAAGGCTTAGTTAGCCAGCGGAAGGTTTCTAGGGAGGACTCGATAAAACCAGTTATTGTATTTTCCCGTGGGAAAGAAAGATTTTTTTTAAGTAAAAGGTATTTAGGCAGTGGTATCCCAGTGGTAACCGACTACCACGAAAAAGCCTTTTCATTCTTCGGTTTAATATAACCTATGACACTCAGAAAGAACGTGGCTTTCTAATGGTAAAGAATTTTGAAAATCAGTTTTACTAAACTGATTTTCAAAATTCTTTCTTTTCTTTTTTTTCTCTTCTTGATTCTCTTGGATCTACTGATCCAGAGATTACCCCCTACAACGTCACAAACTCATAAGATCACAAACTTTACCTCTTTATATATATATATAACACAAAGATTTTAAATTATAGAATAACATTCGTTATACACAAATAAAAAATGTGAATACCAAACTACACTTTCCTTCACTCGTAAAATTTCTAAATTTTGTCCTTTAAGAAATAATTTGTTTAAAAAAAATGTTATGTATACTAATATTATAAAGAGACAGAGATTGTTTCTTCGTTCGTTCGTTCGTCCGTTCGTCTGTTTATTTGTTTGTTTGTTGGTTTGTTTGTTTGAACGTGTTAATCTCACGAATTACTGATCCGATTTGAAAAAATATTTTTGCATTAGATAGCTCGTTTATTGGGGAGATATCATCATGCTTCTACCCAAGGAAGCGGAGCAGTAATCATAAATGTCAACAAATCGGGTACACTTTCAAGGTTTACGGGTCAAAACTGAACTGAACGGAAATTTAAACGCGGACGAAGCCGCGGGTACTTCTAGTATGTGATAAAGATATTTCTTTTTAACAAGCGACTTAGTCGTCGTCGTCGTAGTAATGCTTTCCTAAGTGCCTAGCCGTCTCTTTTATTTCAGATCATAGTCTATTTGTGTATTTTTTATTAAAGTCCGTCCAGCCCTTTCGGCATGAAGAACTAAAAAATACACAACACATACAAACTTACGCATTTATAATATAGGTTGGTAGGTCGATATAAACATTTGTATTAGGCAAATCCAGTCTGATATATACAGTAGGTACTTTCGTGCTCCGCTGCGCCACTACATCTACCTTAAGTCTGTACCTACCTATTACGAATATTGAAAAATGTTTTTAATAACAGTTAATTTACAGTAATTAATTAAAAGTTTAACTGTAATTTATATCAGCTTTTAGGCCCATTCTGATAGTGGACATCGATCATCTGTCGTCGAGTATTCTCTACTCGTAGTCGCATTCATTGCGACGCTCGATGTTCCTCATTGCTCTTCTGTGTACCGATTAATTGTTACAGCTATAAATATATACGATGCCCTTAGCTTTAAGTTAGAATACATCAAGTGTCTTTTCCGGTATTTTATTACTGTCTTGTAAATATGACATAATCGAAATTGTAGAGATTGATTGAAATTCATAAAAAAAATAATAGGTATCATTAATATTTGTTTTGATAAGATATTAAGAGGATATTAAAAATTTCATACAATAATTGATTATTTTTATCAAGAAAAATAAGAGAGAGGAAGGGAAGAAGCAGGTAGTTTTTATTAAGAAAAGGAAGAGATTTTCGAGAAATAAATTATTAATAATAATTTGTTTCTCGAAAATCTCTTCCTCTTCTGATTCCGTACATCCGAAGAAAAATAGAACCTTTATTAGTTCATTTACTCCTTTAAATGTTTACCCTTATTGTTTGTATTTTATTATAGGTAAATATAATATAAAAGCACGTCGCAGGACTTGAAAGTCGTGGATTGAATATTAATACTAAAAAACTTTTGCAGTTTATTTAAATGTAATTTAGTATCTATACCTTTTTAATAAATTTAAAAACCGGTGTTGGTCAAATTTAACCAAAGGGTTCCGTTTTTAACGCGCTAAACGTTTTATACATTCATCACAATATTATCCTTTCGACACGGTAGCACTAATTGGATGAAACCTCTGAACAAAAACGTCAAAGAAACAAACATTTTAATAATACGGACGCTCATAATTTCAAGGCGCAAAGGGAATTCCATTTAACATGTGAATTGGATGTGTCGGGTCGAGGTTGAGACGAAAGCCATCATTATAGAAAAAGAGATGATGAATGGATTAGCTAACAATTTAATAGAATATTTGAGTTTTAAAGCATAACGTGTTAATGTTGCTGCTCTTAACTGCCTCGGTGGTGTAGCGGCTAGCATGTACGGCTGCACACCCGGAGGTCCTGGGTTCGAGTCCCGGGTCGGGCCAAGTTTAGTTATTGAGTCTTTCTGTATAGTAAGTCTCAGTAACAGCCCGGAGTTGGGAAGTTGGCGGTGTTTCACCCCCGTGCCTCGGAGAGCACGTAAAGCCGTCGGTCCTGCGCCTTAACTCTCACCGGTCGTGTCGAGCAGTCGTCCCACCGGAGTATGAGAGTGACAGGAATAGAGAGTGCCCTTGTGTCTGCGCGTACACTTGTGCACTATAATATCTCCTGCGCAGTTGGCTAGTCTCAATGAGATTTGCCGCCGTAGCCGGAATCGGCTAGGAGAAAACATCATTATTGTTGCTTTTCAATTTTCATGTAGATATGATCTACTAATATGTATATTATAATATTTTAAATAAGAGACATTTTTATATTATTTTATAGTCATTTATTTACCTATGACTTAAGGTTAAATTGGAACTTAAGTACAAATTAAAAAAAAGTAAAATCGTGTAGAGAGTAAGTAATCGAGAACTAGTAGGCGGTTAGTTTTGTATTTTTTTTAATTAAACTAAAAATATTTTTTAAAATACTATATTTCCTTATATTTGAAAATGGTAATATAAATATCGACGTGTGAAATTCGTGTGCATCAAAAAAAAAGTACATATTGATTGTAAAAATAAATATCTTTGTATACATTTTACTTCCTTAAAAGAGTAATTTGAACCATATACTAACTATAAGTTAAAAATGGGCCTAATAACAATATTTTATTACGACACTAAGTTACAGAAAGTATTGTGTTTAAGTGTTCATTTTAATTTTACTAATATATTATGTCACATTAGAATAGTGAAGCGATAAGAAAAGAGCACTTTTAAAACCATAAATTATTTTAAAACATATGTACCTATATGAAATTTTGGATATTATGTTACGTGTAAAGAAACCTAAACTATCTCTTACGTTATTTGGTTGCCGTCGTCTCTTGCGACAGCCGAGAGCACAATCAACACCTCTGATTGATGGGCGGACGAGCCGTGCACCGATTGTTAGTGTTTAACTAACAGTTATGATTCGAAACAAAATTGGATCTTGATTGATGGACTAATAATACAAACCAAACACGTATCTAGCTGAAAAGTGTTAAACGCGAGACATGTTTTATAGCCTCATAAATTTATAAGTTACATAACCAAAATTATAGTTTATTATTAAAAGAGAATCAATTTATTTTAAAACATTTAAGCCTTAAGATAACAAACTGTAGTGGTGTTTCTTCTTCAGTTTTAATGATTATTTAAGACCGTCGGTGTAATCTAAACTTTCGAGTGCGTCAAAAAGTTTTTAATTTCGAAATAGAATAATGAAACTTTATATTATTAAACATTTATAAAATGATTTAAACAATATAAGTAAAAGTTAGATTTAAACGTATTCTGTTGTTTATTTTCAAGATTAAATCTTTCACACTTAACGATTATTTCCGGACAGTGATGATCGAGTTCAGTCCGAAGGTCCGCCCGTTGCCCTTCGCTCTGCTATCACGTACATTTAATATTATAAGCTATTAGGCGCCTCGCCGACCCTCCATTACTGTGTCCATATCATAATACGGAATTGTCTGTTGAACGTTTAGACTTTTTACTCTCGGCGAGTATAAAACAAAAAGGCGGGTTCATCGGCGCCGGGCATTGTTCTCCGCGGCCATTCGTCGCACTTCACGCTATTCACATTCAAATTAAATGCCTTGTGTACAAAATTAATTTGTCTTTTGTCTTAGTTCGCCCTATCCGTCGCTTGCTAGTAACTGCGCAGCGGGGTGCGCGAATACTCTAGTACACATATTATGTACATATTATATAGGTATGTACCTTATAGGTTCTATACTGTTTTTAATCAAATACGAGCTTTAATAAAAAAATTGTTTAAAATTTAAGAGTTATTAAAATTTAAGTTAGAATATATTTTTTTAAGATCACAAAACCAAGATTTATAATAATAAAAGACAATTACCAGCAAGAATAACGAAGCGGGAATCACTTTTCCCATTTAGTAATAATTTCTTCCTCATTATATAAAAGATAACTGACACTTCAATTTATCGAAACACTCTGTTCGCTCTGATGCAAATGGGTTACAAATGCGTTATTCCTATCAGGATATTACAAATGATTGATGAGACATTACAGTGTCAATACTTAATTTAATGCAAACATACAAACTTATTCAGATAATGTTTTTATATACGCAAATTATTCAATATTTTTTATATATTAATAATTTCATAATAATATATTTTACTGTAAGAAAAGGGTATATGTAAGTATAAAGGCCCGGAGATTTTGGTACAAAACAACAAGTTTGAGCCCGACTCGCCTTAAGATGACCGTGACGAACCACGATCCGCCTCCCCAATGCCGCATCTTTAGCTACGTATAATTAAAAACTCAAACATCGACATTTAACAAATCACGGCGTGTCCGAGACGCCTCTATGATGCTCCGGGGTAGTCAATTAAGCTATTATTATGAAAAGATAAATTAATAAAAATCACAATATTGTCTTTCGTTCTTAGAAAATGATCACTAGTGAATCATCGCCACACCTCTGACAACTCAGTCACAGAAGATTTAATCTGGATAGCTCACCATGATGTTTAGTAAAACAACCATGACTTTCAACATTTGCAATGTACGAGTATAATGTATGTAGATGCTTGCATAACCCTAAACAATGTTTATGGAAACAGCGGTGAGACATGAACTTATATTGTGATAGCTGCTTTACTCCCTTGAACTTAATTAATATTTAATGACGAGGCGTTTATCTGTAAGATAATTTGAATCAATTGTTCGGGGTCATCTCGGTAACATGTCTTAATATAAAACAGGTTATCTATCCGGTTTAACTTTTAAATTTAAGTTTTAAAATCTTTTATTAGGACCATAGTGATTATATTAGACATTGTTCCTAGGTCGTTTCTTAGGTACCTATATTGTACATATTATGTTGTTACAAAAAGAAAAAAAAAACATTAAAACATATTGTAGTATTGAAGTAAGTTATTTTAAACATACATCTTCTACATACACAAAACTATTAAATCACTAATAATACGAAAACATTTATTTCCCGAATAAAAGGAAATTAGGTACTCTCAGTTAAGTCTTATGTACGAATATATATATATATATATATATATATATATATATATATATATATATTCGTACATAAGACTGAACGATTAATGTTATGTATATATCGTTTCAGCCGTTTCAAAGATTAGATCGGCATATTAAAGTACCTGGTAGTTTTGATTGGTAACACTATTTATGTCAGCAAAAAATATTTTGATTTTATTATATATACACATAGATGAAGGCATAGATTTCAAAAATTGCTCAGTAAAATAATTTCGATGCATACACGGTGCTGCCGGCGTGTTCATCTGATAACATCGGTCCGTGTAATTGTGAGCTGACGACAGCTCCGATAGCAAACGAATTAATAATAAAACAAGATGACCATGTTCTCTTTTGACCGCTTGATTTCTTTTTCAAATCACTTTACATTTAGTTTATTTACTAAAAGATCTGAAAGTAGTAACAATATATATCTACATAAAAATAACATTTTATGTGTAATAAATAGTTCCTTAAAGAAAAATGTTCTTTCTTTAACAATAACAAATTAAAAACCTTACGTGCGTTACTGTACATGCTCACCTTCAATGATTGTTACACTGGAACAACATGAAAGGTTCACAAGGACATTTCTCAGAATGCCGAGGGAGACTAAAGGACTCGGGTCGCCCGTACCTGGTCATCGAACGGCACTTGAAACCTGTCTCGATCAATCCACCTCTTGTTGTTCGTGTTAAATAAAAACGTCTCTTGAAATACCAACCGAATGAGCCCACTGACACTTGTCATTCCGGTCCTCAATCCTTTATATTTGTCTTTGAAATGTGATGACAGTGGTACAAATTACGAGTACAAATCTGTTGGTCGTTCATAACGCGTTATCTTGCGCGTGTGATGGATGTGTCCGACGCTCGCTGCGCTTGGATCATCGCGGCGTAATTAATACGCGCCCGGCTGTGTGAATCGCTGTCACTCGCTGTCTTCTTCCGCTTCGACTAATACACAGAAAACTCTTCAGTTAAAACAAGTCATTGTTCATTTTGGGTCAAGAGGAGTTAGAACAAAAAAATGTTAACCAGAATGACTCAAGAACTCTTCACATTACTTCTCAGGTACAAGAAGGACACTAAACATAATTTTGAGATAACGAGTGAATCGTAAAACTCTTGTAGTAAATAGGTTCTCGTTGGCGTGGCGCGTGCTATTGTTGCTTGCAATTTACCGCCGCTTCAATCGCTGAAATATTTCGTGCAACAGGCATGTCCAATTGCTAACGAGCCGAGTGCGACGCACAAATGAATAAGCACCTCATGCATAGACTAAGTGATTCCAGAGTTGTATAACTGATATGTAACTTAACTAAGAAATACATATTTCATAAAAACATACTCGTATATGTATATTATATTAATTTGCTAATAGTAACTTCATGTAGACAGCCGTAGTCTTTATTTATTATTTATTAAAGTTTTAATATTTAAATAAAATAGGTTCTTCTTGTAGGCATTTAACTAAAATATATCAAATATTTTTTATTACACCTAATACAAGATATTAAATACGTAGAAATAATCATAATAATTCATGAAAAAATGAAATTTAGGTTTTTTTATTTAAAAATATATAGATATAGTATATTATTTAATATATTAATATATTATTTAAAAATATATAGATAAGTCTTAATATAAATATATATTCTGCAAACATAATTTAACGTAATTTATGTGTTTTAAATTGATTATTTGTGCCACTTTTAAAATATAAACCAAAGAAACAAGTTCACTCGAAATAATAGTAGTTTTGTAATGATTTTCAGAAACAAAATATGAATTTAAATATGATAATACTTAATATTACATAAAGTCTACGAAATTGCGTACTTATTTAGCTATGGAACACTAATCTTGCACAGTACTGGCACTTGAAGGGCGCAAATTAACTGCACTTATCCCGTCTAATGGATCGGCGCTTGTGTGCGTATGCGCTCCTAGATATTGCACGAACTGACAATACTTCCTTCATTTTAATGTACCATATTACATTTAATATGTTTACGAAATCTTCTTCTTAAAAAAAATGAAATAGTTACCCTTTTCTTTATATTAAATGAAAGTTTTAGAATAATAATTCTTCTACTTTCATGTAGAAAAAAAAAAACATTTAGTCAGTGAACAAGTAACTCTATGTATATTGTATATAATTAATTACTATACGTAACTTAGTTTATTATTGAAGTTATACTTCTTTTCGCACGTTTGGAATAAAGACAAAAACAAGACACACAGAGACAGCCGAAAAGCGACATGATGAAGTTAGCTGCATTCCTTTTATAAACTGAGAGTTCTGTTCTGTTGTTCTGTTACGCCAAAGAAGTATAACTTCTTACGTGTGTACGTAAGTACCCACACACATTTTTTATATATTATTTATATTACTGTTTCTTTAATTTACCTATTAATTTTCAATAAACGATTATACTATTCTAAATTATTACCATTTTAACTAGGCAGTTTACATACGTTATTCTGTTTCCCATACGAATGCCCATTGCTCTTCGCCTCAGGCTCGCCGTCATACCCTCAACGCTTTGTTTAGCCAACAATTATCTTCACTAGCAATCAACGTCTCTCATCCGAGATAATCGAAATCCTTTCTTATTTCAAGAATATTTTTACTACTAAACTAAGATTTTATTATATATTGTATCGTCTAACTAATGTCTGGTGTAACAAACACCACGTATCTACCTATATCATTTTATCAACACATAAACTTAAAACTTTAAATGACAAATCTATAAGAAGAGTCTATTTTCAAAAGAGTACTGTGTATACTTAAATTCGCATAATATATAAGTAAATTTTCATACTTGTACCGAATAATAATATTTTATGAAAATCATTAGAGTTACGAGTATATCTAATCTACCAACCGGTAGCATTACTACTGCGCCACCGTTTATTGTTACATATTGTATTACTAGACATTATTAAAGCTCTATCCTTATATTAAAACGAGTAGATAGGCCTTTAACCATTTATCGGAAGCAATAATGAACGATGAACGTTTATAATAACTTACTCTACCGTTTTAGATAGTTTCACAAAAGGTCCACTAACAAAAGCTAGTATTCTGAGCTAAGCTCAGAAAGGCATGGTCTACTGTTCAACACATAACAGCTAAAATACATGACTGCCACTTATAAAATATTGTCGTGACTAAATGAGCGGAATAATTAAATTTAGAAAAATAAACAATACTATATCCTCGAACATATATACATATGACCAATATTTAGTACGAGTGAATATGTCAAATTTTTTTAGGTTATTTAACATTTCAGTTTTATTTTATTACCGGAGGTAACTTTACACGTTCAAGGCAGTTTCATTTATGCAAATGGCAAATTCACAATCGGCATCGCACGCTCCGGTGTCTTTCAACGAGTGACCTGTGACCTGTCTTATAGGCAGGTTGACTGCAAGATCCCATTACACTTGTCCGCTTTATTGTCTATAAAGCCTTAAGTGCCAACGGTCTCCAATATTCCCGACCAATCTCGTTGCATAAGCACTTTGAGCAAGCACACAATTAAATTTTATATCTTACCTTTCCAAATTAACAAATTTGTTGCCATAAAGTCAGGAAAGGTCCGACAATTGATGATATTTTGAAAGAGTATCTCGAAAGAATAGGCCATTTACGACATGGCACTCCGTTCATTCTGTAATAGTAAAATAATATGGCGCTTTACTGACGAAACATCTATTACTAACAACGACATGTAAAATTTCTCAAACGTCAGATTTATACCGTAATCTTAGTCTAAAATGTCGTTATTTCACTCCGTAAGACCGTTTGGTCCTCTGTGGGAACACGTGCATGAAACCGAATCGTCTACAAAAGATTAAGAGGTGGTAATTTGACATTGATTTAGGAAGAGTACCTAAGCCTCCTTTCATCGGACGGATTGTCTTACTGCGGCGAGCGAGACGTTTTGTCTATTGCTGAGAGAAGACTGTCCTTAAAAGCCTTTATAACGTTTTTATTTATTAAAGCAAGCATTAATAAATTGTAACCAAGCACGGGGTATATTAGCTTTCATTTAAACAACTGTTAATAATGGTCATATAGAATGTTTAGTGCGTGTGTTTGCGTGAGGAATGATTAGTTTTTATGAATGATAGTTGCGCGTGCGGTCATGCAGCTGTGCGGTAGCGGGCGCGGCGCAGGCGCTGATGTCATCAGCTCAACTTAAATGTTATTTTCCTTCGGTGGATGTCGCGTGGGCGCGGTTACGGCTTTCGGCTGGGTCCATACTAGACCGCAAAACAATTTAACTTATAAAACCTACGTTTTAATGTAAATTGATTTGTATTATTATTTTTTTGAAAACCTGTAAATACAGCCACAACGATTTCGAAAGAATAATATATTAATCAAGGAATTATAAATTTCCTAACCTAGGTAATAACGTCACTATATTTAATAACTAGCATTGCCCGCGGCTCCACCCGCGTTCAGATGACCAAAAACCAAATTCTTAGGTTTTACATATTAGTATATTCTTACAATGCATTTTTTGTATTTTTTCTCAGAAATGAGATATTTTCCCTCGGTAAAAAGTGTCCTATTATATGTTGACCCAGATAACCAGCTACCACCATACCAAATTTCATTAAAATCCCTCCAGTGGTTTTTCTGTGATGCGGTAACAGACAGACAGACAGACAAAAATTCTAAAAACTATAGATTCGGCATAGTTACAAGTTTATTATATGTATAGAAGTAACTACAAGTAGTTTCAAATTTATTGTTATAACATTAATATTAAAATATTTATAAAGTATTAAAACAGGTAAATGCGCAGTGTATACCTAGCTCACCAAAGTTATGAATGAAATAACGTTTTGCAAGAGCGGATGTTGCGAGGTTGCTTATGTCGAATTAGGTTTAGAGCCTTATGGAGCTTGATGAATGAACCTTTCCCCGCGCGCCTCTCACCCCGCACCTGCGTCGTGTTGTGATTACGTAGGACAGAGCTATGAAAATAATATTAGCATAACGACTTAACTCAAGTAGCATTCAAAATTATTGTTTGGCATAGAATAATACATAACATTGAGTTACTTTTGTTTAAGACTATAAATAGAAATTAAAAATTGACTAGATTATAAAGAAATAATTTAAAAATTGGTCAAGTAAAATTCTGACTCACGTGGAAGAATTGGCTCTAAATATACGTAAACCTTAGATTTAGAAAACCTTTAAAAGCTAATTTTGTACGTCTAAGTTATAAAAGCTCTGGTAAAATACGAAAGAATTATGTAGGTGCTTTACGAAACTCTAAAAGTAGCCAATATTTATTTTATAAATGTTACATAAAATTAAATTATATTTATTATTACTATGTAACAAAAAAGTATTTTAATGTAATTAAGCTATTTATCGATAGAATTGATTTTCTTTCGTTTTTTTCTTTAAAGGAAGAAAAGGCTAAGCAAATTTTTATTAATATTTTTAACATTCATTCATATTTATGTCAGACATTTTATAAGAAGATTGCCCAAATTCTAAACTTAGTTTCTCTATTTAAATAGAGTCAGTCCTAAATAATATTCCTTTCTATGGGGTGTTATATAAATTGGGATAATGTTAAAAGTTGTAAGCGAAAGCTAGTAAAAAGTATAAAGCTTACTTTCAAATAAGAAATAGAATCATGTTTCAAACATAGTAATTTAATGAAACTGCTTGATATATAAACTTAAAAAAATAACAACCGACTTCCAGGCATTGAAAAGTAAAAAATAACTAAACGGAGGTTTTCATTTAGAATAGATACCTAATCAGATATTTTCGAAGTAGGTGTGCTTAGATTTGTATTGGCTGGCACCGATTTCAAAAATATCTGATCTCCTCCTTTTTGAAGAAGTCTGTTGAAAATGAAATATAAAGTAGCTTTTGATTTATATGAAGAGAAATTCAGATCTTGAACATTTTATTCCTGAAGATGGAATATTTGAAGTAAAATACCTACGTAATTTCATAAATTATGATAATTTCTTGTTTATATAAAGTAGATCAATATGATATTTGCACCGACAAGTAATTTAATGTCTATTACACTTTTGCCGTTCTCCAAATGAATTTCCGCGACCTCGGGTCATTTTGGATCATAAAGTGGCACATTGGCGAGTCGCCGACGGCTTACCAACAAGCTCATTCTGTACCTGTTATAAAATTATCTTTGACACCTTAGACTATTTATGACATTTTGAAAGGCCAGCTTGTTCCTGAATTATGGGTAATTGCGCTCGCAAATGCTATTTCTGCGAGGCGATCAATTTTATTATGTAACAATTATTTCTTCGTATTTAATTCAAGCGACACTAAATATTAAAGAAATAAACCCAGTTTATTTATTTATATCGTCTGCCGTAATTCATACTATAATACTATGAGTGGTTTATTAAGTCTGTTGCATCAGACGATGTAGATTCGATTTCACCATTGAATAAAGAAACTGATAGGTATGTTTGTAGTGACAGTAAATGCTAATAAACTAAATGATAAACATACATAGTCTTAGTATCATAGTCATAAAAATAATCGCTGTTTACTACTTAATTAACAAAATAAAAGCATACGTACACAAATGGAAAATACGTGAATCCATATATGAATCTATAATAAATATAATCTTAGTAACATTTACTCACATTAGCTGCTATATCACTTTAAGTGATAAGAACTTTAATTCCTGTTTTACTTACAAGATTAGATAGTCGATAAAGACTTTGATTATGTTAAGCACAGTATCATAGTAATCATCGATTAATTGCTTTAGGTGTTAATAGTGCGGCAGTGGCGAAGTGAAATGTCGCGAGACGCCACGTGAGGTGCACTGTACCCGTCCCTCCCCTACTTGCTTAACATAAAATTTCAATTTGCATAATGCATACAGAATATGTAAACTTATCTCCGACACGCCCTTGCGATGACATGGGCTGAGGTGTGCCAGGATAACATTATTCTTGCAACGATATTCAAGTTTAAATATATATAGAGCACTTAAAAAAATAATGTAGTTTTTATTCCCCTTTAAACTTATAAACTTATAAAATCATAATATTTGATTAACTTAATGACTCCACTGCACCATCTAATATAAAATATTACATATTATCAATATTATATAAATCGCTTAGAGCAACAATCAGTTCCTTATGGGTTTATCACATGCCATGATCCGTATTACAAGTGCACATAAAATCAAAAGGCTGTAATAAAAAGCGTTTATTAAGACTTTATTTGTTTGTTAAATATTCGTAAAATAATTTTATTCAACACTGACTGGACATTTTCGACTTAGTGAAGCTCAGAATTTTTTAAGTTATTGCCATTTGAGGTTGGAAATGAGACATTAATGGATTATTTGCAAAACAGAACACGATCCAAGATATCTTCTTTCACGATACAATTTGATCATGATCGAATAAAATAAGGTATTAAGAGAAAATCTTGGAGCGGGCGGTGGCCCTATAAGGTGTATACAGAGGACACTCATACATACACTCATACATACACCCACTACTTTCTCGTTATTTAGATCACTTCAATAGTGACTTCATCTGGTAATTGATTCACCGATTATTCCTTGATTTTTATTTGATTTAGGACAATATTTTTCTTGGATTGAATTTATAATTATTCATTCAAATCTTTTGTCATATAAGTACATACCTACCTCTAATACCTTAAGTCACAAAAACTTCAAAGTAAAAAGTCAAATATAAAATACAGTCCTTATTTTTTAAATCGCCAATCAAAATCTTTCAATATAACAAATGTTTCAAATTCTCGCATGTTGTATGTGTGGCGTTCTGCCCCGGGTCATGTAGGTTACACCTTACACATTGTACATAAACTTCATATAAAACTAACAATAAATAAAAATAATGTTAAACACTTAATTGCTTTTTCTTGTACCAAGACATTATAAATTTAATCTAATGTTAAAAGAGTAAATTCCTTTGTGAATTCAATTCAAACGTGCACACGTATTCATATCTGAGCGTCTCTTTTCAAGGCTTTCCAATTAAGCAATTTAGATACAGAGCCTGGCCTAACACGACATTATACGAATGTAAAACAACGGATATCGGAATGATAATTCAGAGATGTAAATAACAATAAAGTTATCAGGAAAGGCCGCTCGGTATGGGTTTTGACAATAAAATGTGTCATGGAGAGTACGGATCGGGCGCGATGCACCGGTCGCCACACGGTCCGACCACCGCGCGGTAGGTATTGGACGAATTTATGGGCCCCGTGGACGCGGTCGCTGCGACGTATCGGACGAATATACACTTTATTCGAGACAGTTTCGATATCTGTACCTGTGAATACTTTTTGACTTTACTTGTATTCAGTTTCTATTTTACTCTTATCGGCTTGGATACTTTATACGGGACATGTTTTAATATAATAGAATAAATTTTGTTCTTATTTATTATAATTTAATAGACTTTTGAAAATGTACAATTACCTTTCTCCGTTTTATATTACAGCACTCAGTCTCTATCTAGATGGCTGCTCGGGCTTTAGATCAAAATCCTATTTCACTCTCAGGTTGATAGGTTTCATTGAACAAACTGTAAATTTGCACGTTACCGGCGTTGACTTGTGTTGGATAACAAAATGTCTCTTAAGGCAAGGGTGCCAATCAAAGCTCATAGTGCTTTCACTATACCTGTATAATTTGTACATGTATTTTAATTAATTTATAAGATTCAGTAGTGTAGATTTATTTAAACTATAGAATTACTACAAAAAAAACAATAATTCAGATTTCTAAAACATTTAAAGCGCGTTGAAGTCTTTTGCTTCCCACAGTCACAAATCAAGAAATAATATGTATGTACCTACTACAGATATGACTAATATTATGGACTTAATCAATAGAAACATTTATCAATACGTACAGAATTAACATACAAAGTTAATTACAGCTTCGATTGTATCAACGCACGGTGTTGTGTAATCTATCGCTGTTTAAAATAACATACGGACAATAATGGCACAACAAGAAAGTGTAAACTCGTCGAGGAGGCGCGAGCTGCATTATTCGGAACCTGTTCGAGTTGCTCTAATTAACAATACACAAATCGTAGCTTGTATGCAAACGAAGGAGTAACGCTGGTATTAGGGTGAGGTTTGAAAATAATAGATTTTGTACTATGTTATACATACTCGTATATGTATAAAATAAAATCGATTTCTTTGATATTTTCAATTCATATTAATACAATTTAAATAACTCCTTATATGTACTTTGAAATTAATATTTATACATCTTATCATACATTCACTTTATCTTTAAATTGAGCGTATATTGTAATATACATACATCCTTAATATTTATGTAATAAAGTATAAAGAACAGATGAGCTAATGTAGTACTATTTTGCTCAAACTAACCTAAACTCGAGTTCTTTAATAAGATCAGTCAGTGTGCACGCTTCGTTATCATAAAATGAAATTAAAAAAGGAGGTATTAAAGGGGAATCGTCGTAATTCTGGCGCGCGACAACGCAGCACTTTTATTTGGAGGCGCGTGTGGCGGCGCGGGCGCGGGCTAGCGGGGGACGTAATCGTGCAAGCTGTGGTGTGTTCCACTTAGTACAGCTAAATGTATATTTGAAATAAATGAAATTCTATAATTACTGTTTCTTTCACTACTATAAATTAAGTTTATCTACAATTTAAATTTAATCAATGAATAAAAACCGTGCTGAATATTTTTTTATTAAGACAATTTAGAAATCTTAATATAATAACATTACGATTGCCGCATAAATGTTAAATATACCATACAGAAGTTTATTATTAGCATATTAAAAGCACAAATTTTAAAATATGATAGGTACATTAATATGTTAAGCATCGTGAAATTCCGCAAATAACTCTTCTGGGAAGATAGTTTTTTTTTAATATTACGACTAACATGGAAGCACAAATACTCTACGGTAAGCAAATAAGATGTGGTTTATTAAATAACCTAATATAAGTTTGTGTCAAATGGAATATTCTTATAGCCCGCGGACTTCGGGGACAGTCTTCTTTTATTTATAGCCGAGCAACACCTCGCACCTCGGAGCTTAAAGTTGAGAGTTTTGCTTCAAAGGACTTAGTAGACTTTTGCGAAGATTATTTATTTCCTCAGTTTTATTGTTATTGAAGGTATTTTTAAATAAATAAGTTTATCGTAGGTAATAACCAATATCCAATCATTATATTCCTATCCGACTATAATGTTCTAAATTTGAATAGAATACAAAACAACAAAGGAGTGGAATAGCAAGTAAATAATACTCATTAAATTAATATGTTAGACAGAAATACATTTCAAATTGATTTGATTATAGTTGAAACGCGCACAGAGTGCGTATCTTTTGTGTATGCGCCCATAAAATATTTCAAAAACCTTGTACACATAAAAGAAACGTAGATAACAACATACTTAAATGCCTATACACAAAAAGTAATGAATTTAAAAGATTTTTATGTGAACATTTCTTTCACTTTAACGGTAATATAATTGATATAAAAACATTGGCATATTAAATTCGTCATATTCTTCGATATCAAAACCCATATATTAATTTTAAACATAATATGTATATTTATTAGTAATAATAAAAACAACCGTATATTACGTTTAGTTTGAATTTTATGATAATCGAAAAAAATATTAAAGATCAATGATACATTAGGACATAAATATTGGAGTTGTATTTTCTTAAAATTAGCTACTTAAGTATTTCACAAACTGTTAATAAAATCGTAACAACAACGTTGTTAAATAAATAACAATAAATTTGTAACGATATTACAATATATTCAAAATTTGTAACAATTAAAAGTACTAATAAAAATTATGATCATAAGTGTCTTTATTTATTTATTTGTAGTAGGTATATTTTTTAGTGCCCGTGCCCAGCAGTAGGACGATTAAAAGGGCTGAATATATATATTTTTATAGTGAAATCAGTCGTTTCCATAATAGTTTGATATAAAATATTTAAGGCTATTTGATTTATTCAAATATATTATAATGCCATATTATAACGTACTTTATGCAATTCCCGGCAGTGAGGTTCAATTTGAACAGGCTATGAATAGTGAATCTATCCCACGAAACGATGTAACTACGATATTTTTATTATGGCGTAAGATTGGAAGCGCACTCTGGGATGGCATGCGAGAAGCTGTCCGAGCTGACTTGTAATTTCAAGTGTTTACCCGGCGCGCGCCCAGCAGGACGTCCAACAACAATGGCCATATCCTTTTCACATAAAATATATGGAAAGTCCGGCTACCAGAGCCACGGATCGACGGTCAGATACAGCAACCGCATTATACGAGCTAGCTGCTTACCGAGAACTTTTTTATGAGGGATCAAATTGATTGGTTCGGCGATAATATCTGAGTTGCGTATTGTACTCGACGTGGACAAGGCCTGGGGAGAGCACTCCGAAACCGGCAAGTGCATCTCACACCTTTCAATTCATTTTGAAGATTAAATATTCGCGTGATTCTTACATACACTAAATTTTTTTATTAAAATTGTAACCGTAATTACTTCAAATTCTTTATTAATATAAAATGTGATTACCATAATTTAACTGCGGTTAAAAGAATAATTTCTTATTTTACCGAGTGCTGGCAGCAACCAATATATAGAAATAAAATTAAAAAAATATCATTTGGATGAGCGTTACGCATCATCTGCGGAGCGAACAGGACGTGCACGAGAAACACAAAACCACGAAGATAAAAATATATTACAAAATGAGACCCACTTTGTGTTTTGAAATTACAATCAAATAAATTACTTTTTATTGCTCAATCTTGTTGGGTTTTATTAAGGTATCGGCGCTGAATGTGAGAGAATAAAACATGGCGGGTTTACGCGAGAGACACGATGTTACCGAACACATAGCGGACAGATAAACACAGGTGCTTTACATGGCCCTCGAGTTTTGGACGATAAGGCATCATGCCGTGATCATGTCGACACGAAGCCAATGGGTCCGTACTCGCTTTCTCCTCACTCTTACAGCCCGAAGCAAAGTATGTAAAAGACACATTTATAATTATTGTAAAACATTTCTTATTGCCGTCAATTGAGACGGCAGGATTGCATTTAGTGTGACAAATTACGTTTTTATTAGCTCCATGTATCACTTTTTTAAATTTAGTTAAGGTTTAGTATAATATAAGTATTGTTAGATATTTTTTAACTACAACTAACGAGCAGCTATAATAAATATTATTGTAGGGCTGCAAGTCAAACTCAAAAATGCTCGAAGCGCGATACCACTAAATTACTTTGCAATTGTATTTTTCTCTTTCTATTATCTTTGTTGTTTATCGGAACAAACAACCGTTGGTACATACACCCAGCAGCTCTTACTACTTTACTTACCAGTTAGATTGTAAATGCTATTTTACAATATGTAACTAGAAATGGCTCAACAATATAGCAAGAGTAGCACTGCCCGCGGCTTTGCCCGCGTTCAGATGAACAAAAACCAAATTCTTAAGTTTTACATGTTAGTATACTCTTACATTGCAGTTTTTGTATTTTTTCTCAGAAATGCGATATTTTCCTGCAGTAAAAAATATCCTTTATGTTGACCCGGATAACCAGCTACCATCATACCAAATTTCATCAAAATCCCTGTAGTGGTTTTTCCGTGATGCGGTAACAGACAGACAGACAGATAGACAGACAGACAGACCAAAATTCTAAAAACTATAGATTCGGCCTCTGTATCGATAATAATGTCTATTGCAATAAGATTTGCCAAAAAAATATTTAATGTACAGATTCGGCTTAGTTAGAATTTTATAATATGTATATATTATTTTACAATATGTGACTAGAAATGGCTCAACAATATAGCAAGAATTTGAATATCGAATTTACGCATACAGCTGTACCACACGACCATTTGTTAGAATTAGAGTTAACTAGTCGTCTATTGGTGTCAACTTATTGTTCATGTTTACCATATAGCTTGTCTACTTATCTCTGATGAACGCAGGCCACAATTTCAATACTGGACTGGGTCCGCTAACTCATGTCAAACCATATTTTCATTGCGAAAATAAACAAATCAATGCAAGTCGGACAAGAGAGACACGCAGGCATATCGTTTTGATTAATGCTGATTGCTAAAGTGCGTCGGCGCATGTATAAGTAATGCAGCAGCCCACCGCTGCGTTTCCGTCGCAACCGGTTGTACGACAATGTGCCCAAACATTTACTCATTTATCCAAACTTCAAAAGTTTCATGAAACAGTCACCAGTCACCTCACAGTCACCTCTCCCCCAAATTATTTATTGGTATGAAAGAAATTACAAGTTCTAGCTCGTTTGCATAAGACTAGACGCTATAGTAACATTATTTTTTAATTAAATTTCAGTAAGTCAAAACTATACTTTCTTAATATGGTCTAAATAACCATTAAAATCACCCAATAAAATGTTCTATTCCTATTCTCTATTTCCGTCCCTTTATTTCATTGTTCAATTAAAATTTCATGTTCTTTCTGAAGACAAAAGTAAACCATACAAAAATATTTCAAATATAGAGGTTTTGAGCAAGTGTGAAAACATATACTAAATACTCGTGTCCCACGGCTAAGAAAAACTATTTATCATCGTCCAGACTTGTAATTGTAAGCCATATTGTTAGCGTGAATTATGGACCGGAATGCGCTTCTTCCGCCAGCATTTAACACCCATCACAAAATAACCTTTAGTTTAAACTTGCAAATTGGTCATTTATTATGTGCAGACTAGCTGCCATAATAAAGTTATATAAACCTTTCTTTCTGTATAATATTTAAGAATTATTACATGCATCCTACTAATGTTATAAATGCGAAAGTTTGTGAGGATGTATGGATGTCTGGATGTATAAATAAACGTATGGATGTTTGTTAGTCTTTCTTGTAAATGGATTTTAATGAAACTTTACTCTTTCGTTCTGAATGGATTTTAATGAAACTTTACAATAATATAGCTCATGCATCAGAATAACGCATAGGCAACTTTTTATCCCGGAGTAATGTACGGTTCCTGTGGGATAGATTTTTTCTTTTTAACTTTTTTTATACCCTAATAAATGATTAGATAGAATTTTAAACTATAGATATAATAAAATGAAATCTACACGTGATTTTTTTAAAAACAACAACAACTACGTGTTGTGTAGTTATAGAATATAGAGCCAATTAAAACATTTGTCTTTTTGTCTGTACAAAATTGTGTGTAGCGATAACTAATAACTTGGGTCAACATTTAAGCCCCTTCTTGACTTAGCGGTGCGGTATCGGTGTAGCAAAGTACGCTCGGTAAAATTCTTACCGATTCTTTACCGAGCACCTATATTTGAATGCACGCTTCCTGATTCACGTTAGCTGCACGGGAGCAGGGCGGTAAACGTGCGGCATATTGCGTCGCAGTACGAGCAGCCACTAAAACCGTTGATATCGAGCGTAAAAGTCCAAGATTCAATTGTTTTACACCGAAAGCATAACGACAGTACAACGATATGTGAGGAGATCTAGCCGACATCAGTATTTCAGTAAGCTCTCAGTAACGTAGAAAATACCGCGTACAAATACCGCACCGCCAAGTCAGGAATGGACCTTAGGGTATCTTCTATTACAGGAAAATCTCTCATTCACAATATTGGTTCAATGATTTATACGCAAAAACTATTAGTAGTAGGGTTAAAAATTAAAATATTAACAATTAAATGATGTAAAATCTCTCATCTATAATATCAGTTACAGTATACTCGTACCTAAACCACGTCACTGTCTGCCTCTGGCTGCTTCTCCGCTTACTTCTTCTAAGCCACGCAACGGATTTGGATACAGTTTTCAGTAATAGAAATAGCGATAAGTGAGGAACGTTTGTATTTATAATTTGTACTTATTTTGTACAAAATGGCTGAACTAAGTCGGTATTTTGTCAAAAAAACTGTATTCGTACGCTTTCATGGCTAATGCTGGCTATATATTTAGAGATTCATCAAAATAATCTATTAGAAAATTATAGGTTTTAGAAAGAACTGTAGAAAAGTCTTCAATAGCATGTGTTTATCTCTTATGGTACACTCACAATAACTTTTTGATTTATTTAAAACGTACCTAGACCAAGTGACGAGCGAAGCTAAGTTTCTAGTAATAAAATAAAATCGTAACTTTTAAATTTTAATGTACCTCTATTAATATAAATACCACGCTTATCAAAATTCGTCCTTAATTTCCAAACAAGATAGATGATATTTTCTTAACATAGTTTTATGTTGTTTAAGAGAGATTTATTTTTGCAGCGCTCTTTATAAAAACACTGCCATATATCACACTGGGGCGTACCCCACGCGGCGTCACTAGACAAAAATCGCTTCGTCTCTCCATATATCTAGCTTGTCATGTGGAGACAAAGTAAAGGATTGTATAAATGTAAACATAAAACATGGCGCACGCGCATCGAGTAGCCTCGGTCGGGCTATCAGCATTGTGTAGTGACGCGGTCGCCTGCGCTGGCGCAGTGATCGAGCTGCGATTTGTCGTTATTTTGCACAAGGAGGACTTATGACGGCCCTTATCCACCATCGCTGCACTGTCAACGCTTGCATTCTAGCTCCTCGCCTACCCAGTATTTCACACCAAAACAATAAGCTTTTAAATTTACCGAGACGCAAGAATGTACGTAGCTACCAAGTATTTTCCTATAGGTAGTACTGTTTAGAAAAGAAAACTAGGAAATATTTTATTTTTAAGTAAATTCATATGTAACGGACGAATACAGCAAAAAATATTTAATATTTTTTGTTTGTGTAATAATATAAGATAACAATCGTAAGCATACACATTTTTACTTAAAAAATATACACCATCATAACGTTTAAAAGCCATTTTCAAAAAATGACAAATAAATATTTCAAATAATAAGAATATCTGACAACTGCATCAAGTACTATATACAGGGTCATTTTTAATTTACTGAAATCCTTTTGGGAATAAACTATTTACATCATAACAACAACATCTGTAACAAGAAAAAATAATATTTCTTAAATTTTCAATTTCATACAAGTTTTTTTTTGCACCTTCTAAACTTTAAAGTTTTAGCATCTGGCCAAGTTTAAATGAGTAACCGCGGCTTCCTACACCCGTCTACCCGTCCCCCTCCACCGGACACGCACTTTCTTTTGCTAATGCTGGACTATTACCGTTAAGAAGGTGCAATAAAAATACGTTTATATTTGTTAAATTTAAGATATTTTTTTTTTCTTACAGATGTTGTTGTTATGTTATAAATAGTGCATTCCCAAAAGGTTTTCAGTAAATTAAAATGACCCTGTATAGATACGTCCCGTAAAATAAATCTGGATCATTTATAAAAAAATGTTTGAATGTTTAAATAATAACTTTATTATTTGGGTTATTTTGCTTTAGATATTCATTTATTCACTACATACATATTATTATAATATGTAGTATTAAATCTAAGCGTCAACAAACGTTTAATACAAGTTGATTGTGCGATAAATGAGTACGCGCAGCCGTTACCGACACAACCTATAATAAAGAGCTATCTCCTCAAGATCACCGCCGAAATCAATTTTAAACAAACCCAGGCCACACCACCTACAATTATCATTGTATCGAACAATGCGTACCCACTAAATATCGTTTCAATGTTAGAGGTCAGTCGAATCTATAGATAATAGTCGACTCTTTCCGATCACACAAGATATTATCATCGCGATGATTTGTTGATTGTATACAACTTAAATATTGAAATTAACATTCGTTTGTGATATTATCTTATATTTATCGCATATTTTACATCTAGTCACTTGTAATTCATTTTGATACCTCATCCATATTTCGACTGCCGAAATAACTCCTATTAAAATACATTTAATACCTGTCCTGATTTTAAGTTATTATTCCTCCATCATTACATATTTTTGTTATGTAATAAGCCGTATTAAATTAAATAGAAATATAAAAATAAATGTATTTAAATTTATTTATTTCTAAAATATTTATCTGATTGCAATAATACTTCACTGTGCTACTATTTGTGCATATGTCTGCGAGCCTTTCTCTCTTAGATCTATATACTATAGATTTCCCTGTAAGTTTCACATATTTGTCTCCAAGCTTATATTGATACAATTTTATAAAATCAAATTAATGTAGGTGCCTGTTTGCAGGGCTATATTAAACTCAATTGAAAAATGGCCAATAAATACAAAATCAAGTACCATAATTACTATACAAGGTAAAATTGCTCTAATTGAAAGTTAACAAGGACAGCAAGAAAAAGCTCTTGAAGAAGAGAGGCAATTGATTTATCGCTAATGTACGCACGGCAGCCGCGGGCTGCATGTTGTGGATAGTAAAAATAAAATTAATGATCATGTAAACTTTATTAGTAGATGTATAAAAATATCTAGTAAATCAAATACTACGCTAGTATATTAGAAGTTCCCGCATGATCTAGTGTCAGGACACCGTTAACACTTTATTGCCATTCATACTTCTTGCAGCATTCCTAGAAAGTAAATTACTCGTCGAGATCGTAAAATTAATGCCTTATACGGTAATACGAGCACTCTGGCCTGTCACTGTCAATTTTTATGATAGTATCATTCGATATCTTGTCTTATTAGTACCTAGAGCTTGTAAAGAATGGTATTTGTCTTGTAAAGTAAGTGATAAAAATTTGATATTTACTTTATTTAATGCACTGATCCTGTTTAAAATCGTTAACTTGCTATATGTACAATATACATACATAAGTACCACATACGTCTTCCATAGCTTTGTTAGTATACTAGCTACCTTTAATACCTATATTTTATACTCAACTTTATTAAATCTATACATATAATAAAATTCTAACTAAGTCGAATCTGTACATTAAACATTTTTTGGAAAATCTTATTGAAATACATTATTATCGATACAGAGGCCGAATCTATAGTTTTTAGAATTTTTGTCTGTCTGTCTGTCTGTTACCGCATCACAAAAAAACTACTGGAGGGATTTTGATGAAATTTGGTATGGTCATAGCTGGTTATCCGGGTCAACATATAGGATACTTTTTACCGCAGGAAAATATCTCATTTCTGAGAAAAAATACAAAAACTGGTTAGAATAAAACTACGATGATACTATATATATTTAGCAAGGTAACTTACTAAATAAGGCAAAAACTATTTAAAATAGCTTATTTTGGAAGAAAAATAACAATAGCGCTATTTTATTTGGTTTTTGGTTATCTGAAAGCGGGCGGAGCCGCAGGCAATGCTAGTGTATTATAATATTTAAGAAATATTTTTTTTAGTTATATACTCGTGGATATATTTTTGAATATTATTAGCAAAGTAAGTTATTATTAGCATTTTAATAGTTAGTATAGACATAACTATAATTAATTATATTTTTGATATTTTAAATCGCTTATCGGTACATCAAAACCATAAATAAATTAAAACATGTAATTATAAGATATTTAATTAATTTATTAACATACTTTCTACGATATTAATTATACGATGTTACACGATATTACTATTCGTATCGTTTTCCTTTGACATCAAACAAATTGATTGGTATCTAGTAACATCGTACTAGAATTTACAGATAGACTTTATTTGATCTTATTTACTAAATGATAACTTGAAAATATAGCCTATCTTGAAAATTATTTATTTGTTATCAATTTCTGCGTTCAGTATAGCGAATATTAAGTATTACTTACGTTAAATGATACTTTATTTATCATTCTTGTACTGTCATAAATTGTTTTGATTAGATTGATATTATTTTCCTTTCTGTTTAGCGGTCTTTGAATATAATAGTTG
Source organism: Brenthis hecate (assembly GCA_951806755.1). Taxonomy (NCBI): domain Eukaryota; kingdom Metazoa; phylum Arthropoda; class Insecta; order Lepidoptera; family Nymphalidae; genus Brenthis; species Brenthis hecate. The sequence goes on along the minus strand of OX638253.1, from coordinate 6,348,703 downwards.
TAGTAATACTATGTATTTTAAAATTTATATTTATATATCTTCCTACATTATATATTATTATATACTAAATAGTGCCAAATTTTATTACACGGGTGAAAGTGTGCATTTGTGTACTTCAAAGGTCTCACTAACTCGTTCTATCTGACGAATGCGCGCCATTGCATTCTCTTAGCCCGAAGCCTTTGCAATAAGTACAGTAGGCTACACGTTTGAATAAACAGCATATTTTAATCCTATCTTTACACTTATGGCCTTGACGCATAAGAGCTATGTAAAATTGGTAAAAGCGTTATAAGCTGCAGCCGTATGTACCTACGAGCAGATAGTGCAAGAACATGATTTAAAGCCTACCTCAGATTATTTCATGAAAACTCACGAGAGAATCATTATCGCATAATGCTTTCCATCAATCGTCCCTGCATAATTAAGATGCAAAATGTAGTCCGTGCTTAAGCAAATAACACATACATTAAAAGTTGAATCGCTTAGTGTTGCCATGCATTATTGAGATAAAGTTTTTCTTTAATTTATTCTATGATGCTATAAATTGTTTCCGGTTATGAGAAGCTCTACAATCAATAAACTGTTTACATATGCCCCCTAATTAAATTAATGAATGTTTAATGATTTAATGGTGGTTAATTACGGGTTATTTTCTACTGTAGTTGTCGAAGCGATAAAAGGAATTTTCAATTTATAATAGGCTGCCGTGTTAATGTAGTTACGACGTTTATTGGTGTTATTTGTTTGTTTATTTATATTATATAGATGCAGAGGTGGCGAGGTGCGGAGTGACGTGTCGCGATCGCATGTCGAGGTGGAATATATCAATCGGCAGGCAGAGTAATGGTCGTCCGAAGCGCCGACGTCCCGTCCAACCAGCCCTGCTAGCCTGCAAATGAACTCCCGACTGACTACCGCTCTACGAACTTTCTGTTTGAATCTTAAATAGTTTTAATTAATTCGCATAATATCTTCCGTTAATAGTGCCGTGCATTTCATCGATGCTGTAGTTTAATACTAACACAGAGTGCGCTTACAACTTAATTTATTATGATTTACAATTAGGAACCATAACACCATAGGTTTTTCTATCCAAAACACATAAAACCTGCATAAAGCTTACGAACTATATTGAAAGACCGCTTTAAACTATCAACCGCATAAGTCGACGTCAGATTAAACTCAAATATTTACATGTGTACAAAGGTACAGAGATAGAAGTTTCGTCTTTTACAAGCAATTTGAGGTTATTTATCATGTCAAATGCTACACGGCGGACGCCCATCTGGATTTTGGTGAGCAGCTTCTCTATACAGAAGCCATTATAAGTATCAGTTTCAGATCATAGATCATAAACGCATTTATTCGATGGCGGACGTCGGTGTATGGGGGGTCCTGTCCCGTGACCCACTCCATTCATTGTTGACTTTTTATTGTAGAAAACATGTCACAATTTTCATAAACTTTGTAAAGCGTACATAAATATTAAACAAGAATGTTACGGTTCAGATATATGAGTATTTTATATGAATACACTAAATCACCGAAATACAGTGCGACCGAGTCGACTTATCTTTATTTTATGAATATCGTAAATTATAATTTGATTTTAATAACTCATTTATTTTTCTATTATACTTATATTTAATAATAATCTTTATAATCTTGAAATGGAAAACGAATATTTTTTTATAAATCAGTTAAAAACGCTTCGTAATCAAGGCTTTTTATCGGGTGTAAATTCTAAAAGCAGACTTTCAAAAATAAACACTTGCCATTTATGTACATTAAGCATGCGATGGAGTTCTTTAACCACTGTTTGTAACTAACATTAAATATATTTAACATGAATGCATATTATGTTTTTAGCCACATAAAATTATACTTTATTTCAATTATTCGCGATTGTTTCATTAAAATAAGAAATAATGAAACGGCTATGTTTATAAATAGAGCAATTTCCAGAATTACTTGTTTAACAGCTTATTTAATACAAATTCAAATAGAATGCAAAATAGCTCCATTTATATTGTTATGTCCCTAAATTTGTCTGTCTATTTGCAAAGCCTTCAACATGTTGTAAACTCGATTTTAATCAAAAGCTCATTGATAACCTGTTAGATACGCCTAAAATGTTCCAGACGA
>OX638253.1:600000-778855 GCA_951806755.1 Brenthis hecate | reverse complement strand
CAAGTTTCGAGTAATTTCGATCATAAATATTTTATTTTTTTTGGATTGTATTATATCGTGTTTCCCGTGGGAATTAGATAATCTCCCGCGGTAAAAAGTAGCCTATGTCACTCTCCAGCCCTCCAACTATGTACACAAAAAATCACATCAATCCGTCTCTCCGTTTCGACGTGAAAGAAGGACAAACAAACATACTTTTACATTTATAATATTAGTATGGATTTTAAATGAAGCAATTTTTTGACAAGAGACCATGTTTGCTATAAAGCATTCGTAACGTCGGGTCGGAAACAAAAATTCATAATAAAACCGAAAAAATATCTATAAGATAGGAGAAGTTCGATAAGATACATAGTTTCATTTAAGATTAAAACCACGGTAATATATGCATTACATTGCCGTGTTAAAACTAAGCAAGGCAAATCAGGTGTAACAGTAACACTGGCGGGTAGGTAGTGTTAGTTGGGTCGCGTGCACACTAAGTTCCGTGATCGCCTGCAGACTACCATCATTGTCGTCTGTATTTATGTACATTGTTTCAACATTATTCAATTCTTATTTGTAATCGGACTTTACTGTTATAAATGCGAAAGTTTCTTTGTGTGTGTATGTTTGCTACTTCTTCACGTTGAAAAGGCTGAACGGATTTGGATGAAATTTGGATGAAGTACACAGTTAGATTATGACATGGGCATCTAGGGACGCGCCCGACGAGGATAAGTAGCTAGCTTATAACCTACAAATTTCGTTTGAATAAGAAATTGATTTATTATATCGTGTGCTCTGGTTGTGCATTTATTTTTGTTTATTGTTCAAAGATTTTATTAACGATTCCGATTACGGCGGCCAATCACGGAGCCAACTGTATGGGACTTATTAATGCAACAAAGTAAACCATGTAAAATACATAGTACGTACGTAAATATAGTGTTACTGTCAAACATTAGCGTTAATCTAAGAAAGAGTAATATGCTACTCCTCCTTACTTTAACACAGGGGTTATCGCCATAACATAGTCTAAGCGAGCCACGGACTAAATCTAGTGCAGTCTCCAAAATTATTTGTGATTGGACAATATGTGCTTATAAATTAATATCCTTGAAACCCAAAACTGCGGTATTGTAATGTGTTACGACTGCGCTCCGGATTACTGAGACGTCATCTACACTGCAAGTACTGATCAAAGCCTCGTAGTAATGAATACTTTCGACTTTGACGCAAAAAAGCGGTTGTGTTGAGAATTTTTGATATGACACATTATTTGTCAGTTTCATTTTGGATGTACGTAACAGAAAATAAAATATTATGAGTGTATTGGGTACTTAAAAAAGAGTATGATTTCTCTTAGGCCGGCCGCATATTATAAGATTTTTTCTGTCAGAAAATTTCTAATGCCCGCCGGAAGGGACTCTGCTCATATGCTTTGGTCTAGACCCCGTATACTATCAGAATTCAGACGTGTCTGACGTCCGCTTCTGATGAATCTCCGATGCTGCCCATCGGACCTCAGAAATTTTCGGATCAGAACGTCAGAGGGCGCGCTCTCTATATATCTTTTACTAGACCCAGTACACTTATCAGAAATTCGAATCAGTTGTCGAGCAGATGCCGCTAACTAAACTCATTTTCAGAGTCATTGTCAGACTCTCTGGAGCGAAGTTTCCGATAGGTGTTCGGGGTGGTACCAGCGGACGTCAGAAATTTTCTGACAGAGAAAATTTTATAATATGTGGCCGGCCTTAACCGACAGCCTCAAATTCTATATTTAAATTGCTTATCCAATATTGATGTTTTAAAAATACATTTCTAAACTAATCTCCTCAGTCCTGAGTATAATTTTTGAGTATATATTTTACATGACTTTGTTGAGCTCTGTATACTGCTAGATTTTAACTTAAAAGATCGTTTTCTTCCTTGTTGTAAAAGTGACAAGGGATAAAATAAGAAAATTTTAATAAGAAGCTGCGAATCAATGAAGATAAAGAAGACTTAAATACCATATGCATTTTAAAAACAATATCTATTTTATGTTATCCACTATTTCAGCATAAACTACAATAGTACGTGTACCGTACCGCCTGGACAGTTGTTTGACAAATTAACTGACTTTGAGTTTGGTGGTTTTGATAACCTTTATTCCATCATATAGCTCGCGGTATATATGTAAATATGTAAGCCAGAGCTTTCAATAACGAGTAATTAATGATTTGCAGCGGGCGCCGCGCCAGCCAATGCTTTTGAACCAATCTCCTGCATACTAATGGTAGCTGTTATTAGTTTTATGGTGAGAGATAAGTTATATTTTGTTAAGCCTTGTCCGTCCCATTTGAAGATTTTCTCTGTATGTTTTTTATTTTTTAAAATTATCTCTTGTTTTTTATATTGCTGCTTGCGTCGATCGTATCGATGTTTATCGTGAATTCTTCTTATACTTCAGCTCCAAACGTAAGAAGTTATCATTGTCTTAATATGTGTATGAAAATTTCATGCTCTGTGTCAGTTTTTTTTTCGACAATATATAAAATTAAAAAAATGACGATGATTGATGAAATGTAAAATTATTTGTTTTTTATAACAAACTCCTTGAGATTAGTCCCACTGACTTTCGCTTGCATTTCTTTAATAAATGTAAAGTATAAAAACTAAGTCTGTGCACCTCCAGTCTATAAACTATTTATATGAAAATAATCATCTCAGTCGAATACAATAGAAGGGCAAACATAAATACACTTATTTCTAATATTAGAAAGGCAAAAGGAAGATAAAGATAAAGGATTATCTTCACACAAGAGTAGTCGGATGCCTTCCCTCTTATCAACATATAATACATTTTTTGTATTGAAAATCTTTAAGAATTCCTTCCTTATATGTAAAAAGATGTTGACATACATGCCATCTTTATACTGAAATGTTTTATGTACATACTTGTATGTTACATATATGTATATCTGTGAGTTTACATCATTCAGTCTAGATTAATTCATAAATAACACTCATTAGTTTATTTGATGGAAATATCAGTAAAAAATATCTCTTATTCTAATAGATTCCTTTGTAAATTAGGAAATTAAGAGCTAAAAATGCCTATAAATACTAATTTAGTTGCTTAATTAAAAATTTTATTTAATTATTTCGAAGTTACGACCTACTGCTGTGAAATATATGAAGCTTTTCTAAAGTTAGAGCCGGGGCTGATAATATTGGACTATCCAAATCCGCATAAATTAGTAGGTCAGGCCTATGAATTCCTTTTAGCTATCCCTATTCAAGGAAATGAAGAATTTCTTTTCAGTTTTCGTCGTTCTTTTCAATTTGCTCCAATGGGCACAATGCCTTGACAATCCGGCACATAAAATATTTGATGTAAGTAATTGTTTGATCTTGTCTTTCAGTATAATGTAATATAATAATGTTTATGCATTTGTTTGTATGTATTATATGTCTTGTATGTATGTGGTTATGTGTGAAAATTTAATATTGTCACAAAACAGAGGTTTTTTTTTTCAACATTTAAGACTATCTTACTACATTTACGAGTACGTCAACATAAAATATTTTTTGTGATTAATGATCGTTGGAGTTGTGGCATCTATTATGTAAACATTTTATGCCATGTATTTTTTTCGACGCGTTTGACTGATGGTCTACACTCCTCAACGGGTTTTTTAATGATTACTAACAAGCTAAAATTTTGTGAACACCTTCATTTTGGCGAGACGCCCAAGCTTTCTTTCTAAGAGAATTTGGTAGTGGAAAATACAATTGTGGCTTCATTCGGAACTTGTCAAAATGGTGATAGTCTAAAATTTATTACAAACAGGTTGTTGTACGATTTGATCTTGAGATAATCCAACATCAAAGAAGAAAAAAATGTTGTCCTACAAAACACATGGCTTGGATCAAATAGTCCCCCTCTCGGAACTTGTAAAAATAACAACGTCATATAGTTTATTAATAACCCGCTGATTCTTAGTAATTATTATTAAAAATATGCATAGTTAAATGATCAAATCGTCCTACAAATAAAATGGTAGGATTTCTCAGTCCTACCATTTTATTTTGTCGCCCTCGCGGTGATACTTTTTTCACTCCCTATTACTAGAGATACATTTATGTTATAAAGTGTATAAAACAGCCTTAACATGACATTATTCTGTGCCTTAAGAGGAAAGTTTTCGTAACATATAAATTGATTTATATATACTCGTACTTATTTGTTTCAATTGGACAGAACTTCTTAAGCTTCTGAAGCTTTACTAATTTCTTTAATTATACAGAGGATTCGTCGTTACTTCAGCTCGTATATTCAGTATACGATTATATTCAGTTCAGTATACTTGAATCAAGTTTCAATTATCGCATTATTCTGCTTTATCTATTTGGTCGAAAAAAATTGAAAAAAAGTTCAATATTATGAATTATACATGTCAATATATCGTTGTATCTAGGCCATACCTGAAACTGGTCGTACAAACGTATTAGTCAGATCTCTTTAAGCCATTTTTAAATGATTAAATCAAGCTGAATTCTTACAAGTAGCTTCGTTTTGACGAGACGCCCATCTTTTTTTTGTACGATATATATATATATATATATATATATATATATATATATATATATATATATATATATATTTCGTACAAAAGCAAGCAGTATTGGTAGCTGATAAAGAGTACAGGAGCAAAGCCAGTGGAAAATCTGTGACTTTATCTTAATATGTACTGTGCACAACTCTTTAAGGCTCACCCTTAGAGGTTACCAACATCTAGTAACCCTTACATTCTCACCTGACAGCGATCTATCTCTCTTGCGGTTTATTTGTAATGTATTGATATTTTAATTATTTAAATTACATAAGTTCGCGTGACATACAACATATTTTCATCGATTAAAGCAGTACAATATGAATAGTAAATTGTTGTAATCTGCGATTTGTATGGACGCGATAAACAGATAAGCTGGTGTGGTTTATACTTTGCATGACACACCGCATCACTGTTTTATAACATGTTCATTTTAAAAGGTCATGATTGTATTGTTTGGGGAATTAAACTAGTTTTCGTCCATTCTATACCTGCAAGTATAGTATGGACGAAATATATATATATATATATATATATATATATATATATATATATATATATATATATATATATATATATATATATATATATATATATATATATATATACTTTATATGTAACAAATAAGCATTTATATACATATACCAATGATCGCCCTGCTGTGCAAAATCGATTATTGACTTCTGTAAATTTGAACGTCTTTTGTCTAAGCTACATATGAGCTTCTCTAAACAATAACTATAAAATTTCATGCCTGATTCTTTTTTAAATCGGACCAGTACTTCCAGGTGTAATACCTGGACAAATAAACAAACTTTTCAACTTTATATATATATATATATATATATATATATATATATATATATATATATATATATATATATATATATATATATATATATATATATTAATAGAAAATTGATAAAGGTTATAATGGCTATCTAATATCGCGCTGCAGTTTTAAGAGGCCTATTAATAAATAGGCAAAGATAAAACAGTAGAGTCACTTCGTTTGCTTTGTTGTTGTTTCCTTTTTGTTTTAAGTAGCTATTGACGAGTTTTAGTGTTATCAATGAAAAATATGTGGTTGATTTTAATTCACTGAGCGAACACACTAGTTATTTATATAAAATTAACGATGCCAAAACTTTAACTTTGAGGAGTTTTAACTCCTCCGTACGTGCAATATGCATAAAAATAAATATAAAGGTTTCTCTTCACGTATCGACACACATGTGCTCCCTTTAGAATATTTTATTTTATACATATGTAGATAAATAATGTAAATTTTTTCATGACTCTTCGCGGTTTAAATAAAAAAAAGTTAATTTGACATCTGCATGTCATAGACATCGACACTCGTTATTCAAATCTGATGTAAGCCGACGCAGTCTTGTGTTATGAATATTTTTTTACTTAATTGGTATGTTTTTATAAAAGATTATTATAATTAGCATTATGGGTTTCTTTCTTTCATTGGACTTGTTATATAGTAAATAGATATTTATTAATGTAATATAATTATCTAATTAAATGAGAATATATGACGTGGAGTATATTAATTTATAAGCTAGCTGAATACAAATAGGGTTCTATACTTTAGCCGTTGAAATTCTTCTTCGACATATTAATCTTGCATACTGCATTCTTCGTCGATCATGTTATGAATTAATTATTATCTCCTCGGAAAATCAATTTTAGTCTCAACCAGGTCTGGTTTGTGTTGATATTTTGATATCTTTTATTAATATTTGACATTTTAAAATAAAATCTTTTTCGATTTTGTTTTTGCGGATTTATTTTGATTCTTGGTTCTCGACGTTTCGAATGCTTTACAGCAATCATGGTCACGGGAGAGACTAAGGTTTTAGACATGTCAAATATATATAATTTACGTAAAAATACTTTTTTTATTAATTTGAATGTTTTTTTTATAAATTACTACCTCGTTAATTATATTAATTACATTAATTACGTTATATTAATTACACCCTTGTTTCGCTCGGGTTCGTCCCTAACTTGATTCCCCATACAAACTTTGTGATGATTTTCGGGATAAAAAGTATCCTATGTCCTTCCCAGGGTCTTAAACTATCTTCTTACCAAACATCTAAATCGGTTCAGTAGATCCAGAGATTACCCCCGACAACGTGACAAACTCACAAACTTGACCTCTTTATAATTTTACTAAAGATTTATTTTATTTGTTATTTTGTATATATCATTCTGGAACCCGCGGGAATGTCTCACTCCATTTTCTAAATTGAAGTTCTTCGACTTCATATAAAAAATTGTTATGTTGGTTTCGGACAAATGGACAATGACAATCTTTACAACGTATTGTGTAAGCGTTTTATTACATTGATATATCAAACATTGTAGCGAGGTCAGAGCTACATATTAGTTTTTTTTTAATGATATACCTTCATGAAAGTTTTTTCTTCTAAATAAATACTTAAAGCTTAACTTAGATTTTACTAAACATGTGTTTATGTTTTTTTTTCAGGTAATTAACATAGCCCGTGTCTACTTGCGAGGAGATCGCACCTTTTTGTCGTAACGAACAGAAGGTAAAGTAATGCAGATGAAAAACGTAAATATATTAAGCGATAGCGTTTTGTTGACAGTTACCGATTTTTTTATAAATACGTAAATCAAAAATTGCATCATTCAATTCAAGTTTTATCGATATTTGCTTTAAGTCATAATAAATCAGTTTTAATTTTCCGGAACCAGAGCTTTGAAAACTACTAACGCCATCTACCACACTTTTGTCATAACTACGTAAAAAGGGAGTCTATTGAATTTCTCGATGCACAGTTTGCTACTGAGTGAGCGCTACGCTTTCGCGTAGACTTTATTTGTAGAGGGATGCTACGCCAGAGCTTTTTTCTTTGAAGAATCGAAATGAATGAAAATGATATATAGTAACATCTCTACTGGCACAGTTGTAGACCTTTTTGAGAGAGCTATTTTGTAAAAGCTGTTTTCTACCTAATTATGTTAGAGTAGTTTCGCTCGCGGCTTTGCTTGCTCGTCACAACTAGCATCTTCGGCACTTCACTCGCCTAGTTTATTTGGGTGTTCCTGCTCTACTGATAATGGTTTCGGTGAGAGCTTAATAAATAACCTTTTTCAATAATTAAGCTATAAAAATGAAGTATCAAAGAAGATCTTCTTCATATCTTGTACTTTCTATATAACAATGGCGAAGTAACCTGTGCTCTAATGAAACGCGTAGAAGTCATAACCGCAGAACTGAATTAAATTAATATATGTATGTTTTTATGTTTCATATTCTCTCATATTGCAGTATTACTTCATACATTTATAGGTAGAGTAGAGAGTCTAGATTTTCCTCTGTAAATAAACTATGTAAGTCAGCCATGATACAGTTTTCTGTAGCCATCGAAGGGCACTTGGTTACCGTTGGTACCATAACGTAAGTTACATCGTTATAAATTGTATAGTTGAATACTTTATATGTACAAAGAAAAAATAATATTAAACATTCATTCTCCTTTATATCTAAAGTTTATTTGCATAGTATTGTAATAAAAGACGAGACCCTCAACATTTCAAATACCGTTCGAGGTTATTACTTATTACTACCTGTGTTACGGCATCGCCTGGTTTTCAATTGGCTGTGAGGTTTAATTTGATCTTACAAATTGCGACTCGGCAAAGTTATGCGAAAACACCGATTTTTATCCTCAATGTTATTTTTATTATTATTTCATTTGTAAGCTAAGCTATCTCCATGACTTTCTCTATGATTTTTTTATTAATATTGATATACATAATAATAAATATGTTGACACATTAACAAACAGCACCATTTAGTTCCGAGTAAGCTACGAGACTTGTGTTTTTTTTTATTATATTTTTTATTATCAATATTCTCAACAGAAGAGAACAAGCCTCGACAAGACCGGTATAAGGTTCTAGAGCGACAGCTTACGAATATCCTGCAATGCACTTGGATGTAAACACCGCCAACTTCAAAAATCCAGCCTGTTACTGAGTATTCCGAGATAGAAGATAGAAACCCACTAATTCTAGTAGCCAACCTACTATTCCGAAATCTATGCGGAATATCTATAATCTAATCTACATCATTTTTTTTATTAAATCAAAAAAATCTAAATAACGAAGACGATCAAAAATTTCGTGCATTGTCTATTTTTTTGACAACTGTCAAAGAAATCCTAAATAATAACTTGACTGATATTTATCAATTAATTAGTTAGAATTTTTTTAAGGATTCTATCGCTCAAAGGCTAAAACAGAAACCATCGCCACGTCCGTCTGTCCGTATTCGAGAGCTAACTTGAAGAAATTTAGTAGATAAGTCTCATATAAACCGCTAGACAATTTTGCATTCAAATTAAATTAAAAAAAAATAGGAATGGCACTCTATGTAAATGAGTAGTGAAAAAATTTCCGCTTCATTTACCGCAGAATTAACTTACTATAATTAAAATTACTATTGTTTCTCATAGTAGTAGTACGAACAAATATTTTCCGTCAATAAAATTGAATATCGTACATACGTAAATTATTTATTTTACTTTTGACGTATTGAATGAGTGTATTAAAACAAAACAATTTAATGTTGCATGCTACGGAACCCCATTAATTATATTCATCAAAATTCAATCCACACGAATATCTAAATTTGGTGTGTGTGGTATAATTAATTGATTTACAAACTACTAGCGGCTTACCCTCGATTTTTAAAAACAAACCTATCCCACGGGAACCGTACATTTTTCGGGAATAAAAAGTCTAACCCTATGTGTTATTCCAGACTATAATCGATCTCTGTGCCAAATTTCATTCAGATCCGTTCAGCCGTTCTGGCGTAAAAGAGTAACAAACATTCATACTCACAAACTTTCACATTTATAATATTAATACGGATAATTTATTGACTTACCATGTCGGTTATAGAAAAATGTTACAGAAAAATGTATCAATAAAAGTGATTCTTTTGAGGAAAATCTATGTAGATATAGCGATTAAGAAAATGATGTCAATGATCTTTGTAAATTAAAACCCCGATCCTCATATGGAGTAGTTATTTATTTAAAATAAAAAATAGATTTGTACGATTGAAATTTAAAAATAACTATGCAATGTTTTTTATTTATATATTTTATCATATATTTGACTAGCATTGCCCGCGTTCGCGTTCAGATGACCAAAAACCAAATTCTTAGGTTTTACATATTAGTATACTCTTGCATTGCAGTTTTTGTATTTTTTCTCAGAAATGAGATATTTTCCCGCGGTAAAAAGTATCCTGTATGTTGACCCGGGTAACCAGCTATCACCATACCAAATTTTATCAAAATCCCTCCTGTGGTTTTTCTGTAATGCGGTAACAGACAGACAGACAAAAATTTTAAAAACTATAGATTAGGCCTCTGTATCGATAATAATGTTTATTTTTAATAAGATTTTCCAAAAAATATTTAATGTACAGATTTGGCATAGTTACAATTTTATTATATGTATAGATTTAACATTTTACTCCCACTAGCACCACAGTCCACACAATACAATGTTAGTTAAATTAAATTCCTTCTTACTTGAAATTGTAATAACTTTTTATATATATAGTTGATCGATTTTAATGAAATAAAAAATAAAATATGTTACCTCGAGATACGGAAGTAGAGGCCATGAATATAACCTCTTGAATTCAATTCAGTAGTTTTGATTTAATGCGTTTTAAACACACAGACAAAGCGACAGACAGACATACAAAAATTCTAAAAATCATAGAAATTTCTTTTACTACTTATTCTTTGCCCCCAAATCATTTTTATATTGGACATGTATACAATATACGTGTCCATATAAAAAAAAAATTGACACAACAAACTTCCATTCTTATTATTTGTATATAGATTAAAAAAAATCGCATAAAGTATTTAGGTAAGCGAATATAAATGATATCTTTTATTAAAAAAAATTTGTAAGATTCACAATATCTGCAAATCGAAAATATAAACTTCTTGTTTCAATCGACTTCCGATCCGACCCTAACAAAACAATCGTTTGGCCTTGAGCGATAATCTCCGGACGCAAATAGGATTCTGAAATAGTGGTAGTTTTAACCAATTTTAAATCCAACTTGACCTACGACTTATGGTATGATGTGACTTGACCTATCTAGCACATTCTAAGATAGAGAAAATGTTTACAAATTAATGTTTACTAGTGAGTTTATAAATGCCCATGGCATTTAATTCATAACGGAAGCTCTTAGAAGGGACGATTTTGTTCCGACTTGATTACCGATATTGAATTAAACCGATAGCTTATTTTTTGTTAATGTTAATAAATTAGACCCTGCAGCCTTCCAGACTTCCTCGATAATCTCTCGTTCTATTGGTGAAAATTGTATGAAAATTCGTACAGGACTTTAAGTGATTAGCCCGAAAAAACACGAACTCAGTGTAACCGGGGGACTGTGGCTATTATTTTGTGGTTAAAATTGCAGGATAACATCAAGTTTGGTTAAAAGTAAAAATTGAAAGACCTAATAGACCTTTGTTCCAATTATTTGAACAAAATATAATAAGTTGCCTATATACTTGTATCGAGTACAACAAAAAGTGAATGCTAACACTTGGGTTGTATACAAAAAAAAAATCAAGGTATTAGGTTTTTAAGCGTGCCGATTCGTTTCCCGCATGCGGCGGGGGCGTCAGAACGGCGGGAAGCGGTCGACGGCCGCCCGTCTCGCAACGCGGCCTTACTTTAACAAGCATCCGCGATATATGGCAAAGTTTGTTAATTTTAGTCCAATCAGTGATATCGTGATGATTTATCGGAATATTCTCAATAATTATCCTTGGATTTTTGCGACAAAAGTGTGATTTTATTGTATGTGGGAAATATTCGCTATCACGTACCCTCTATACATTGGAGACATTTTGGCTCTTAATGCACCTACGATCAACAGGCGTTTGGACCGCTTCGCCTATCTTAATATTTGCTCGAATTTATCAGCCATTGTCACTAGTTCTTGCTCGAGATACATTCGCATCTGATGAATGTGATACGATATGGTTAAGGTTTTAATTTAGCATTTTCTGACTTTACGTACTAATTGTCGATCAAAATAAACATCAATAAGAGTAATTATTATTTGTTTAGTATATTACGTCAGTTAGCATTGCGGCAGTAAAATAACGAAATTTTACATATAATACAAATAGGATTGAAATATTATAACGATATCTAGATTAGTGTGTAAATAATGCATTCCCCAATTGCATATAGATTATAGATTTATTCGCAGTACTGTTTACTCCCATACATGCTGTTGTGTTACTATGCAGGTAGTGCCAAAATAATTGGAAGTTTTAATGATGAATTACCATTAAAATCTATTACATAAGTAATATGCACATCTTTTAACAGATATGTACAATAAATGATTACTAATGTAATATCTACATGATTACAGTATCTGTCATCGTGAACAGAGTTTTCATTATCATATTACCATAAGGACGATTACATAAGTAATATGTACACCTTTTAAAAGATATGTGGAACAGATGATTACTAATGTAATATTATGTAATTACATATTACATTACATATCTGTTTCTGTCACCGTGAACAGAGTTTTCATTACCATATTGCGAGCCTAAATAAATTTTATTTTAAACTTATCCAATCTCGACATAAGTTTGTCGTAAGTTCAAATTTAAATGTAGATTATTCATATTCACAAGTGGCTTGGAAATTTATTTATATATTCTACTTTTAATGTACTTTAACTTCTTGAATATTTTCGATATTTTTTCCTAATAAATAATTAATAAAAATTATTATTATTGACGTACATAAGACGCAGTTGCACGGAGTGTAGATGTTTGACTTTTGTTAATATGTCAAATATTAAGGATTCGATATTTGCAATAGATGAATGTCTTGAAAATAATATATTTATGTTATACGTGGTGTCATGTGGATACAATTTATTAAGAAATGCTTACCCGATATTATACTAACAAGGGTGGTGCAAATTATAAAGCGGCGTTATATTTAAATTTCTTGTTTTCGTCGAGTTTTTATGTCCTTAGGCTATTTTACTGTTTTTGTTAGCTCCAGTGCACATAATTGGCAATTTTCGATTAATAAGAAATTGGCGTTTTTCCCACTTAAACTTAATTTACGGTGTCGATAACGTAAAATATCCTTTTATGACGTAAATCGCACCGACCGCGGCGATAGATAGACGATTTATTAGTCCATTAAGAGTAGTGTCGATGAATTGAATTTCAGCCTTCGATGTTCGTTCGACCAACGCTCATTCATTTTACTTGCAATGTGTAGTTGCATCTAGAAAATTAAATAGCTAATTAAATAATTAAGATACATTCTACTTTAAAAACTAATTAACTTTTGAAAAGTAACTTCTTAAAACTTTCGTTAGCGCAGGAACGGCTAACGATTTAAAGTATGCTGTTTAAGCGTCTACTACGATACTTAACATTCTCTTGTACAACAAATTCTTTGAACTTCAATATGCAAGTTTAACAGCTAACATGTAACACTAGGTGACTTTCTTCTATCGTTATCACTAGAAGAAAACTGAATGATGTATGGGAATAAAATATTCTTATCATATGTTACATGAAGCATATACATAATAATAGGTATGTGTCCATATACATACATACATTCACCGACCGATTTTACCGAGCTCTACTATTTTAGTTCTAAGGTGGTCTCAAATAAGCCTCAAGAATATTACCACCTATAAATGTGGAATTACTACTAAAGTGATTTGATAATTCACCTTTTAAGTTTAAAAATATTTATTTTCTATTATCGATAATAATTGTTATATAATGTCTTAGTGATAAGACCGCCTTTTGTGCATTTTCCTACCATTGTATTGTTTTTGTCATCTTTTCGTGAGTGAGTTTTTTTTAATTATTATTATTAATGGTATCCTCTCTAAACTCCTTGTTTAGATTTGATGTTCTTGCAAAAGTCACTATTTCACTAAGCGCATAAATAGATTAAGCGGCGAATTTAGATCGCTGAATAGACGGAGACTGCAATTTGGTCAATCAATAACCATTCATCAGCTTGAGTCCGATTCTGTTCACATCTCTTCTACTATATATAAGTTACTGACGTATTTCCGTCAAGCCTAAAACAGTCTGTCAGAAGTCTGTGGCTTCGAAATTAAGCCATCGCAAAAACGCCGTTGAAATCCAACCATCAAGAAACAAACTGGAGAAAATATGATTTAAAAAATCACTCCGTTAAATTACCTATTAAATTTACTTATTCGTGAGTAAAACAATTAGAAAAACTAGCGTATAAATAAGTAGTAATGAAATTTTTAAAGGGCAAAAATTTAATGTAATATTTTAAACAACTAACAATTGTAATAACTCTACACATAATTATTAATGTATTTACAATGGTAAAGTAATGGTGGAGATAACAGGTAACTTGAACTCCAAATGCAAACACAATTTCGCCCATTAGGAGCGAAGTGTCGAACATTAATAGATCGTAGAAAGTATTCGCGATAATCGATATCTTCTATTCGACGGGATAAATCTCATTTAAGAGTCGCCGAGCTCGTTAATGATAGCTAGTGCCTTTGAAACAATGGATTTGTTTTTTTTTTAACTTCAAATATTTTATTTAGTTTAAACTAGACCAAAAGTTGGTTTATTAGTATAATTAATCAAGTTTCTACACCGCCAGTATAAAATAAATATAAAGCTCCTGCAGAAAATTCAAAGATATTATTAACACATTTATTACTATGTATAGGTTCACTCGACACTTTCACACCTCGTGTTTTACAGTCTTGAATAATTTGAAAAGAGACCTCGCTTCAACGTTTCTTGAACTTAAAGTTCTTATAAAACAAATAGATTTATGAGAAATTTTTATTTACCCCGTTCTATTTATTTCCATGAGCGAGACTGGCTCGAAGCCTCGCGTCGGCTCGAAAATCCGATAACATTGCTTTACTTCATTTCTACTTTAATTTGTTTAAGTAAGTCAGTATTTACCCAAGTGATACATTTTCACGGCTCGTGCCTCTTTAGAGATTTGTAGATTGTTCGAGGGATATCGATCTTTAGTTACTACTGTACTGTACATGTAAAGTTTTTTTTTTCACTATTTAAAAAAATTCTTGAATGTACATATTTTATTATAAAATTCAAAATTCAATTCAAAATTCAAAATATTTTATTCAGCATTAAATTATTACAATTTTTTACTGAACGTCATGAGTCTACTACCAGTTCGGAAAGAAGAAGCCTCAGACCTGAGAAGAACTGGCGAAAGAAATAATATATAATATATTATTTTTATTCACTAATTAGGTATAAAAGTGCTCATACTTACTAAATTACTTTTATGATACTCATTTCAATAGTCGTCTTATGAAAAAATTCATGAAAAAAATAATATGTTTCAAAAACAAATATTTAAACTTGAAAACTCAATGTTCCTATGTTAAAATATTTTGGGTTTTCCTTATGAAACATGGAATAACAACATGTCAACAAGTCTTCACCCTTCAACCCTCCGAGGATAAATGACGAAGGTATCACGATTCGGGTTATTTTTATTTTACCTAAGTAATTATTCTTTACAAATGTGCGTGTCAGATTTTTATTAAACTTCTTTACAGAAGTTTTTTTTAACATAAGAGTTTTTATGTTTTAGATAAAACTATTTTTTCAGATTATTTCGCGGATTTATTTTGATGTTTGGTTCCCGAAGTTTCGAATGCTTTACACCTTTACGTTTGAAACGTCTAAAATCTTAGTCTCTCCTGTGACGACTATATTTGCTGTAAAGCATTCAAAACGTCGGAAACCAAAAATCAAAATAAATTCGCGAATTAATCCGGAAAAGATAGTTTTATTTAAAATGTTAAATATTCGCGTAAATCTATGATTTTTTTTATGTTCTTCTACTAATGAAAAGTTTATCTTAACTATAACAATTGAAGTCATCTCATAATTGACTGTTAGTTAGCCCATTCATGAAGATGTAATTTCAACAGCCTCGCAGTGGAGAGGCCGGACCAATTAGCCGAGCCGCCGTGACAGTTTATTGAGAATTATTCAGACGATGCATTTCCGTAGTTGAAAGCTGCTGGTAACTGTAATTTTAAACGTAACTTTAATCATTTTGAATAAATTCGCTGCGATAGGAACGACGCGGGAAGTTTCTTTGCGTTGGACAGACTGGTAGCGGCTAGATTGTTTTGTTTTTCAGTTTAAATTGAGTTTTGTACGCTAACTTATGAGTACAAAGTTAATTGCACTTTAAATTAAATTATATCCTAGTTTATATTTTAACAAAGTATGCAGTTGAAGTTTTTCTATCTAAGTAATCTCAATGGAATACTGCGGTGTCTCGTCGCAGTCTCAGTTGATCGTTTATTTGTATGTCCGCCTTCACAAACATAACTTTAACTTTATATTATAAAACTGATATGCTTTTAAGACAATGTGTCATGAGGTAAATAAAATGTACGCTTTAGATATTCACCTGTACAGATACATATATATGAGCATTGAACGTGATTATAACTTAGAGTTTTATGCCTTATATAGTCTAGATAAATCTGAATTTCTCATATAAATATTCATCTCATATATAGGTTTAGGCAATATTCTGAGACAGCTAGAAACGATTCTACTGCACTATATGTACTTTCCGTGTAAACGTTTAAAAATACTTATAAAATTATTTAAATATGTTACAAAAACACATTTGCTATGTCTCATATCACATACAAAAACCCGCGAGTGAGTATTAAAACCATTGCAAATACTCGTCTTGACACTTATTTGCTACGACACCTGAGTAGCACGAAGTCGTAAGAGCAACAATACGTCCCCCGGGGACATGCCCTGCCCGTGCCTCCACCATCTAAACTCATTGTTTCAGAGGTAGACTTTATGTCACGCCCAGGATGGAGATTATGTTGGTTTATAAACTTTATTTTCAACTACTTATTGTTTCACAACTAACGTTTTTGTTAGATTTTAATAATTATACCGTGTTGTCTTGGACAAGATTTATAGTTGAGAAAAAGCTAAAGATAAAAGTTAACCAAAAAAAAAATCTACAAAGTCATTTTATCTACAACAATGATAGAAACGCAATAACAAGTACTACTAATTTACTTCATGACACAAAACCCGTGACTTAGTAACATTAATATCTTGTAATCACAATTTGATTATCGCTAAAGTTGCTGACGGAGATTGTTAGTCTCAGCATAAAATAAGGGCAATGAGTAACTAAATATAATGAAATAATATAATTATCCTTATGTGTGTAGACGCAAGATCTCATAAGTAATATTTTTCCTCTCACACCCTAACATAACTTGATCAAACAGAGCAGGTGAATAAGTAAGTAAGGCAAAGTTGCAAGGTTGCGAAGTGTTGCTCGCGCCCGCGGCGGCTCCTGAGATTAATTCAGCAATTCAGGCCTTACCTTCGCCCTCTAATTGATTTCA
Source organism: Brenthis hecate (assembly GCA_951806755.1). Lineage (NCBI taxonomy): Eukaryota > Metazoa > Arthropoda > Insecta > Lepidoptera > Nymphalidae > Brenthis > Brenthis hecate. The sequence goes on along the minus strand of OX638253.1, from coordinate 761,725 downwards.
ACTTCGTACCATAGTTTGTGTGTTCAGAGGATTATGAAAGCCTTATTTGTGTTTCTTATTACGCTCACTTTTTATTCCAAGGCTAAGTTTCCCAAGATTTATTACCGTTATTCATGTTTGTTTGTACATCTGTGAGATATTGTAATATTGTATTATTTAATTATGTAAGAATAAGGTTTATAAAATTTATTCTAACCACGCACGTCTAAATTATGGAACGATATTCTATATTAGGTTTTCCCTGAGCGCTATAATATGGGTATCTGTCATGTTGCAGATATATATGACAGACGATAGCCAGTTATGTACCGCCATGTGGACCGTTTGCCCCTTTTACTATAAAAAAATAACTCATTTACAAATCACGTGTCTTTAATACTACATAATATCTCACTATGAAAAACACTATATTTAATTTGTAAGGTGTTCATTATTTTTATTCCTTCTTCTCTTGGGATTCTTCTGTTATTTTTAATTAATGAATATTAACTTTTCATTTTACTCTTACTCCATAGCTTTTTGAGATGACCGTTAGTGAAGAATAGTTTTTAGAGCATGAATTTCTTTTGTTAAATATCTTGGATCTAAAAATTATGAAAAAGGATGACTATTTTTACTTTAATCAAAAATTTACTATAACGACCCGTCGCAGAGACGGTCGTGGGACGAAGTCGTATCGCAGACAACGAGCTGTTTACTACACGAGATACAAATACAAAAGTCAATTTTTATTCGAAATATTATAGATTTGATAGTGTTAAATAAAATTTTCATTCAAATACTGTTTAATCTCTATCAGCAATTTTGTATTTTAAACATTGGCTAGAAGTTATATGTATGTACGTCTACTCCTAAAATGATTTTGAAACAGCCAGTTAAATAAATATCTTCGACATCCAAGATAGATATTTTTATACAACTACAGTCGTAGTAGTAAAACGATAAGTAATAATACACTTGGTAAGAGATGCGGTCTCCCAGACAGAAAGACATTAGCTGTCTTTCACTTTGCTTTTTACTTTGAAGTAAGAATTAGGTCAGTGAAGGATATCGTAAAGGATTAGTTCTTTTCTAAATTAAGGGGGTGTATTTTTAATACAAAAGAACATTACGCAGTTGGCTCAGCCCCTCAAGCATATTCCCCTATATGAATGCCGCTATTGTTCTGAAATTGCTCTGTCGCTACACAAGTCGCTGCGCTACATTCGTTAGCGCAGAATATATTATCCACTTTGTTGGAAGATATCCAGAGTTTTTGATTTTGGGCGACTGCGATCTATTGAAATAACCTGCGTGTGGCATCCGTTTATTTATTTTTTTTTTATATTATATTGATTAATAATATGTAGAGTAATTTTGGTATTTTAATTTCAATTTTCCATTTTAATCAACGATAAGAATAAACGTTAGTACAAAATGTTGGAGAACTTAACACAAATAAGACGGATTCTGGGATGTTGAAAATTATTAACCATTTGCGCTTATATTCTAAAACTATAAAGCTAAAATAAATGAAATTGAAATACCATTTACTTTTCGACTTTGTCGTGGTTTATCATTGTATTGACATTTTGACTGAATCCGTGTTGCGGTCAGTGTGAACGAGCCCCGGCCACAGCTCGCCAGGAAATCCGGTGTAAATAATTTACCAGTACCAATCAAAACGATTACTTTGTTCTCTACCTCGCTTTTTTATCCTGATGGAAGCTGGATCTGCATTTTTATAATTTCAGTTTTTATTCGCTTATTTTTGCTGTCTTTTAATACTAGCGACAATATAATAGCTAAATGGGTCACAATTCTATCGAAGTTTTTTAATTTGTTTTATTTTCTGAATCCATTTTGCTTTGATTACACGAATACCAAAGATTTGTATAATATTGTAATATCAATCAACTTTGCTGGATGTCTCATGTGGTAAATGGCCCTAGGGTGACTTTAGAAGCGTAAAGTCATAAATAGTCATAATACTTAACCAACTATAGCTCTATTTCCTGAAAGTAATTAATATTTATTCTTGGCTTAAAGTAACAAGCACGTGAGAACTACTTTAAAATTTATATCAGTAATATGTCTTATGACACTTAAGAATCAAAAATTCATTTCGAAAGAAATTATTATATGTACCTTTATAAACAAACATCTTATTGCGTGTAAATCATCCTTTCTTAACAATATTAATATGTACGTGTATTTGTTCCTTTGCCTTTCTTTTCCCCAGTAGCGGAATAACTTAATTTATTGCATTAAGATTGTTTAGAGAACATTTATTTATTGATAATTATCTGTTTTAAAAAGTTATCTAAACGAAGCGAGGACTGGACTACTGAAGATCTACTATACACGAATTAATTTGGGAGAGGTTTATATATATATATATATATATATATATATATATATATATATATATATATATATATATATATATATTTGATATATCAAACTGTTGGACTTGATCTATTTTGTTGTATTTAGATGTTATACATAACATTATTGTTCAAACGGTCAAAGGATATTAAATTCCAAATTGAAGAGCATTTCGGCCTATAGCCAATTACGTCCCAATTTCACTAACATACGATCCGTTACTGTCTGGAAGTGGATAGTGTCTTAAAGTACTGCAATAAAAATAATTATAATTTTTTGGACGTTAGCTACCACACCCACTTTCCATCAGCAACTTTAATTTTATATTTTACTAAGTGTCGTTTATATCATATTCGCCAGATTGTAATCTGCCTAAATTCATGTGTCGCCTTTACAGTACGCCTAGCCACATTGCGAAATTAATTCTCTGTAGAATATCTGTCATAATATATCACTAATTGACCTGACTTTCTATTAAATACATCGTGATTAAGCGTCTAAACAATTAGCAAAGTTACTGATGCGCGACCTATCAACTTATGGCGAATTTAACGATCGGTCTTCGACATAGAAATAAACGGTATTTTCTGATGTCTTGAATTTTTTATCTAGAAAAAAAATAAAAACTATCAATATTGCCTCTGATATTACAAAATATTACAAGATTTACAAATTCTCTGGGTAGATTACTAAATAAAAACGATTAATCCCCTAAAATCCACATCGCAATTCATATGATGATATTTGCGTTATGTCTGCACCGCTGGATTCGAAATTGGTATGAAAATAGGTACTGTACTGTTTTACGTAGTTCGTTATACCTTCGAGGCTATAATTATTTTTCTCTATGGTACGTCATACCGGAGTTTAGCAAGGTTGAAACCGTTTGATGAATAAAAAGTGAAAATTAAGAATCTAATATATAAATAAGCACAGAAAAAGCACTTCAGTACCTTGTTTTCCCCTGTTTTTCGACCGATTTTCGTTTTTTCTTTGTTTAGTTGCTAATACGAGCTATAGGGTTATCAATAAAAAATGTAGGAAACAGTTATCTATCTACTCTTCTACACTACTATTATAAAGAGGAAAGATTTATATTTTTGTATGTTTGTAACGAATAAACTCAAAAACTACTGGACCAATTTAGATGGAATTTTGGTAAGAAGATAGTTTGAGACCCTGGGAAGGACATTGGATATTTTTTATACCGGAAATCAATCCTTAAGGGGTAGAACATGGCGATGAATGTTTCTATGGGGAATCAATCACTAGTTTTTATATAAATATCAACTCTATTCGTATATTATGTATATGTTTTCTTCAAATTTTCTATTGATTACGGTCGAATTTAAACTATTAAGCGAACAATAGTAATATTAATTTTTCTTTATACAATAGAACCCACTTAGTCGAACATTAACTTGAATAATTACTAAAAATATTTACAATTCGTGTTTGTCGAAAAACGCGAAGTATTTGGGTAGGTACTTGTAAATTGTTAACGTGAATTGTATCAAATAACCGCAATAGGTGCGAGGTCCGCGTGAGGGGAAACCCCACAGTAACTGCCTTCCTGCCCGTGGACTATGCTCCTTCCGCTGTACACCGAATGGAGAATGTTATTGCTGCTGCTTGGTCCCTAAAAAATATAAGTCATTTTTATTATGATGATTGCAGTGCACCATCTTGGTGCAGTAGAGTAGTGGAGTGGTGGTTTTTAGGTCGGAATCGAAGGTTCGGTTCTCATCGGGTGCAAATGTTTATTCAGATATTGAGACATCCATTTAACGAGCTAAAAGTTGTGATTGACAGCTAATGTACAGGGTTGTATATGTTCTCTTAATTGTACAATACCGAATACGCTAAAATATGTAGTATAGATATAATTATGAACAGTTATAATTTTTATATTTAAGTTGCGTATATTCTGTCCACAGATACCTGGAAATGATCCGAAACAGCGTCACATTAAAATAACGTATAGTGATATCATACGCAGTTTAAATACTTATATTGTAGCCCTGTACTGTTATTTATTTTTTAATATTTTTTTATACTAATTTCAAATTGAAAGATCATAAAGTTAATTAATCATAGATTAACTATAATTAAACATAGTATAACTATAAAATTAATCATAGATTAACATATTTAGCTGTATATTGGAATCGGCAATGAGATATGTTACACTTAAATAAAGTCGATCACTCGAACTACCCCAAGTAACTTGAGTGCAACGAGGGCGACTAACTCGTCCTATTCCTTCCTGCTTGTCTAGCTTTAAACACAATTTGCCAATTCGCCCTGTGAAAGTTAGGGGTTGCAGGGTTGATGTAATTTGGAAAGGTGACGGTACGAAACTTTCAAATGTTGTCATAGGTTTTAGAAATTGAGTTCACATTTTAGCATAAAGTTTTTATGTTAATATATCGTTGTTGAAATGTGTTGAGCTGTAAATGTTTTTGTAAGTAAAACTAAAGTAGGCTCTTTCAATTTTTATTATTTTTAATTGTACGAGTATAACTACGAGTATACTAAACGTTTAGTTAGTTAATACTTTCTTAGATTTACGCGAATATTTGACATTTTAAATAAAACTATCTTTTCGGATTTTTTATCTTTGATCCTTACTTAAATATTCATTACTTTAATTTTACAATGATTATGTTTAATTTAGATATATTGATAGACACTTTATTGTACTACACAAAGAAATATAGAAAAGAAGAAATCAACATAGATGATGCACAGGAGGTCTTGTGGTGCCTTATAAGCGATCTATACCAGGCAACCTTGGCGTAGGAGTAATTGTATGATGTGGTAGGCGGTGTACTAGCTACACACAAATACATATCATAAATACATACATAAATTCAGTGCATACATAAATGTAGATCAGATGAAAATGTATTAGAAGTTGAATATATAAAAACACTAAAGAGATAAATAATATGAATTTAACAGTAGCTTAAAATTATTTCAACTTTATTATTTTTAACTATTCTAATTCTAATTTTTTTTTATATTTATTTCTTTAAGGAAAACGCAGTATAGCGGTGAAGTTTTTACATGGTGAAATTCACTTAGAATATTTGTTTAATTCAGAAAACAGCTCAAAAAATATAATTTTCCGAACCAATGTAATTTTACTGCTTTTAAAAATTGAAAATTGTGTTTGTTTGTCTTTCTTTTGCAGCATTATTTTTTGCATTAAGATAATGGTTCCCATGGTCACTAGGTAATATAATTAATCATTTTTAAACGCCACGTTCGTTTCGGTGAGTAGATTTAATGTTTGCAAAAACCAAAAGCCTGTTTCACAGGAGCAATAATAAAAGCAAGACATTAAAACGACCATACGCGAGTGTAGCTGTAGAGCACGTACAACATTCGCCTTCATCAGCGGCGCGAGAACCCTCGTAAAACTAACGTGACCCAGAGTGACTAGATGAGAAGTAGCTAAGACTGCTATGGCAAAGATACGTGATATTAATTTCAATAATTGACTATAGTATAGTTCTACAATAGCTACTAGGAAATGTCTTGGGGTTATTGTTAAATAAATATTTTTTTTTATATATATCACCATCTAGTTTCATGGTAAGCTACGAGGCCTCTGTTATGGATACCAGATAGTTGATACACTACACATATATAACTTTAAATACATACATATTATAAATATAAACACCCACGACTGGAGTACAAACATTCGTGCTCATCACACAAATGAATGCCCCCAGCGGGACTCGAACCCGAGACCGCTGGCACAGCAAGTAGGGTCACACAGACTGAGCCGTCAAAATACGTTAAGAATAAAACCACACTCTACTTGGTATCATCGATTTTATTTTGATAGACTTATTGAAGGACAAGGCTCTTTGCGTTTCAAACGCTCAAGGCGTTTGTCTCGACTACATCTGCCAGTCAAATCCCAATGCTAATATATCAATTTTTGCATCTTTTTACCATACCAGTTAGGCCGTTTAAAATCTCACAGATAACGAGATAGATGTCAGTAAAAACAGCGCCGGTAAATATCATACGTGATATTAATTACATAGAACCTATTCACAGCCTTACCGCTAACCGCAAATTAGATTACCGCAAATGCGTAAATGTGAATATGCTCACTAAATTTAAACGAATAAAATATGTATCCTATGTACGTAAAGTTGGAAGTCACTAAGTGCCTAATTAACACTCTTGAGCTATGGACGCTTTTTAAAATTACAATTTGAAATCTGTTCAACCTTAGCTTTTTAACTTTTTTTTTAATATTTGTATCGATCGGAATTGAAGTGGTACCACTGCCGTATTCTGTAACAATTGTGCTGAACAGTTACGTATTTCTAGCTGGTATTCGCCCACAGTCCTGCTTACCGTTCGTCTATAAAAATAGCGAAATGTAATTCTAAAATAATATAGCTTTCGATAAGGAAAACAATTCACAGAATAGTTACGACTGTTCCAATCGTTATTTCCAACATACAAAGAAAATTGTTCGTTAAGAATTAATATAAAAAATAATATTTTATTATTGCACCTCACTTTATGACTTACGGGAATTATTATTTAAAACTTGCGACTCACCCTCGCTCCACTCGGGTTCGTCCCTGCATACGTTTTACGTTTTAACGGTTAGTATAGATTTCTCAGAGATGAGATATTTTCCCGCAAATATAAATTTCCTATATGTTGACGAAGATAACCAGCTACCATCACACCAATTCATCAAAATCTGTCCAGTGCTTTTGTCATCAGGCGTTCCCAGGCAGACAGAAAAATTCTACAAACTATAGATTCGGCTTCTGTATCATTAATAATGACTATTTTATTATTGTTAGAATTTTATTATAGATATGTAGTGTGTATATAGTATTTTATTATGATATACCTATCACTTACTATAAAAACTCTACGAAGTTTCTTATATCTCATTAATCAGCCTCCATATACAATAACAAAGTTGAGGCTAAAAGCAAATTAGTTTACCGCTTCAATAACACGATATAAGTATTTTATATCGATAAACCCCGCTGGTGGCGATATTAGGAAATCTCTTCTGTAGGTACTTTTATTTTTTATTTAGTCTACCTAGAAATGGGAGTCCTGCGTTATATAGTACATCCAAAAAGCCGTATCGAGAATTTTACCCCCCGCGGGAGTCGAACTAGCGATCACCAATGTAGTAATCTTTACCCTTGAAAGGATACGATTATTAATAATTTTGATTATATTTTTATATAAAACAGTTTCAAAAAAGTTTTATAGCAGCATAAAAGATACAGCTCAAAGGCATCCAAGTTATTGAATAACTAATTTTGGTACGTCAAAGGATCTCGCATGATATTAATCAGGCTACTTTGTATCAGATACGCTAACTTGTAAGTGGTCGAAAATTACTTTGCGCGTTATTTCTTGGTTAAATATATGGTAAGTTACATGGCTCGTGTTATGGATACCAGATAGTTGATAAACTTTAAATACATACATGTTATAAATACAAATATCCACGGCTGGAAACCAAACATTGGTGCTCATCACAACAAATGAATGTCCCCAGCGGAACTAAAACCCGCGACCGCTGGCACAGTAAGTAAGGTATACACTACAAACTGAGCCAAACGTATCTTCGAATGTTTGTAGGTATCTATATATTTTTTGTATGTACTACCTTATACGTCTTAAGTTATATTTTTGTTAAACGTAATTTTAGCATTACCTCTATCTGAATATCATATCTACTATCAACAAATTAGACAGTGTTGACAGGACGCCTCTATTATATCTAATAATATATCTTCTAATATATATAGTATCGCTGTCCCTGTTTGAAAATATGATTTACATAACAAACGTTACGACCTTATCGTTGTTCCTTTTCCGTTAACTTCATGAAATTGATTTTAACAACGTTAGGCACCGACATTCCTAACGGTAACTCCATTCATCGTTATGTAGGTCGTGGCTTCACCGTCAAAGGATATCACTCATATGATATTAATCACGACTAAACTCCCTCAGCTTAAAGTTGCAGAAAATTAGCTCACCGCGTGCCTCTGTTAACACTCTTCTGCTAGATAGATATGGTACTACATTATTACGTGTACAGTGTAATTGTATATTTTTATTTCTTGTGTATTTTTACAAGGCTCACGTAATTTTTTTTTATACCGTGTTTACCCATATTATATTCTATCACATTAATACTCTATTAAACTATACTCTAGTATTTTAAATAAAACTATCTTTTCGGATTATTTCGCGGATTTATTTTGATTTTTGGTTCCCGACGTTTCGAATGCTTTACAGCAATCGTGGTCACGGGAGAGACTAAGGTTACAGACGTCTCAAAGGCGTTATACACTTGTTACAGACATTACCTACCCATTATTTTACAAAAACGATTTCAAAACTGACATCAAACAATGGTACCTTACGATATTTGTTGATTTTATTTCTAAACATTTAAAAAAAAGTATTATAATTAAATATAGCAATATTATTTATTTAATTTTAGCCGTTATTTTTATAAATATTTCAATTTTTTTAAACTTTATTAATTACTTACATAATTTAGTGTTGCTATTATTATATTATGTATAACCATAAAGAATATATAGTATTATACTCTAGTACTCATCAAAGAGAAAAAATAGGGTCGCCGTTGCCTAAAATGGCTCGGAAGCCATCATATTCTATCTATTGAGGCCAATTCGCGCTCGGCTCATTGACATCATGATATCATATCGATTACTTTTCAAAAGAAATTTACACTTTTATGGGTCGTTTTATTAAAGCTTTACAAATAACATTTGACATGTTTTTTTATTAACCCTATTCTCCGTGACTTTGCTGTCATGTTAGTACTGATTGCAGTTTCGTGTTTTTCCCGCTGTAAGCTTGTTGTTTCTTAATGTTTATAAGGTATATATGCTAAATCTTAAGCTAAATTTTAAAAATTGATCTACACCTTTGAAACACATTGTCTATTCCCCACATTTCCTACTACATATTATTATATAAAATATACTATATTAGGAAGATATATTAGGAAGATATTTCTTAGAACAAAGCAACGATCTTATACATTTTCAACTAAACAAAATAACTTGTTACATGAAGACAGATTTTGTAATTCAAGTCGGCATCTAATCAAATTGATTAAGTTAGACGTCCTCAATGTACGGTTCTCGAGATCTAATACACATTACTTTAACTCGGAATCTGTGGTTTAAACGATGTAAGGCACACGTAAATCATCGTACTTAAATAAATCGTAAGCTTAAAAATATAACTTACAAGTTCAAAACAAAATACAGTAATTTGATACAGCGAAATTATTTATTATTATAATTCTAACACCATACAAAGCAAATTGTTCATAGGAAATTTATGTGCAATTAATTTAATTCATTTTTATAATCGTTATTACGACATAAGCGTAGAGAGTCCTATCAACAAACGTACACTATTATAACTTAATATTTTGACTACTTACAAAGTTTACTGTCACAGCGTCAAAGGGTTTTATCGGTTACTAGTGAATAGATGCATTTATTATATTAGGGATCTTCTCAGAAGAGACGATTTTTTCTAACTTAATTCGCAAATACCATCATACCGGTAACTTATTTTCGAAAAAAGTTCATAAATTATGGTGTATGACCTTTTTGGATTATTATCTCTTATTTTAATTAGTGTACGATAACGGTAAACTATATAAAAATCGGTATAGTAGTTTCTGATATTATCTAGAAAAACCACAAATTCAGCGCAACGGGGGACTTTAATTCCACAATAGTGATAGATTGCTTACGATATATGTATGTAGCTATAGTAGAAGCCTATATGTACCGCTCGCCGACGCCGCTCAGTGCACCCGCGTGATACTAACGACCCACTGACGGAGTTAATTGCATGGAAAAAATGCACCACGTTCCTTCCTCCATCCCTACTAACTGCACCACTTCAAAAATACTTCTAAAACAAACTCCGGCAATGCTTCCCTAGTGGAATTTTGTACAATATACCCATGTTTGTGTCAAATAATCTTTTATTAATTCGATTTAATTGATTTTGTGCGTTTTTTTTTTTGGTATATTGTCTTATATCACTTCCTATTTAATAAGAAATTTATTAAGAAACAGTATTCATGTACGAAAAAGCCTTATAATGTACAAGTATCCAATTATAGTTCAATATAATAATGATTATTGTAAGTTATATTTTCTCAGTAAACTTTTAAGCAAATATTTACTCGCACTGTGCGCGAATTATTGTTTTTTAACCAGCCCATTCGCATTCGATGTGTTCCGGTTTGTTTAATTTAAAGCGATGCACTAGCGCAGTCTCGGCACGCGAGGTAAAATAAGCAAAAAATATCCCAATTTTTATTATATATACATAGCCTTTTAACAATTTTGTTTATTTACTTTTGTTGTTTAGTCTGCTTATATGTTTATATATGTTATTGGTTTTGTACGTTTGTAACATACGATAGAATAATATTTTTACTGTACGAGATGTCGATAGAAAAATATATAGCGGGCGGTTTTAGTTAAAAGGCAGTGTAGGTACCAGCTTTACATTTAGATTCGAGATACTGCCGGAAAGCGCCGATACATAATTAAAAAATATATTGACAGTTGGCACTCTGGCACCTCAGTTCATTAATGTACTGATAGTTTTCTCAAAAAGTTTAAAACATAAGTCGAAATCCGCGATCTTTGGTCTTACTAACGGTATGATATCAATGCGCCAGACGGTCGCAAAAGAGAATTTCTTGATATATTTATAAATTAATTACAGCTTGATAAAGCTAAAATGCACAGTATTAGGTAATAACGTATTTATTGCATACTAGCATTACCCGCGGCTCCGCCCGCGTTCAAGTGACCAAAAAAATTTTTGTATTTTTTCTCAGAAATGAGATATTTTCCCGCGGTAAAGAGTATCCTATATGTTGGACCCAGGTAGCCAACTATCACCATACCGCATTCCATCAAAATCCCTCCAGTGGTTTTTCTGTGATGCGGTAAGAAACAGTCAGTATCGATAATAATGTTTATTTCAATAAGATTTTCCAAAAAATATTTAATGTACAGATTCGGCTTAGTTAAAATTTTATTTTACGTATAGATTTCGCCTTTCCTACCGAGACATTACGTAATGACGCTCCCAGTTAACAAGTATCACTAATTTTCGCGTTTTAAGTCCTTGGCTACTTGGCGCTGTTAGATAACGTGTAGAACTCTGTATTTGCTCAAAGTTAGCCCGAGAGAACTTAGCATTGTCTCCGGTTATCTCAGTCGCATTGCGGACGCTAAAGCTGGTAATAAACACATGAAATGTAGCCTACAGCTGTCATATACAGCATACTATTTTTCTTTCAACATAAGAAAATGAACTGAAATATATATAGTTTGTTATTATGTATAAGATTCGTCTATGAGTTGCAACAGATGTAGTAATTTACTACACAGATTTAAACGTAAAGAGCTTAAAATTATTTTGTATGATATTAAACTACTTTGGATCTTTTTTTAGTAAAACAAAATAATAATTATTAAATTATTAGAACATTTAGCATTTGCTCGAAAACATGGTTCGTAATTTTTATCAATTTTTACTGAATAAAACTTGGAAACATTTAATAAAAGCTCTTTTATGCCCGATTTCACCAACGTCACCTAAGTTTAAGGGATCCCCTAAGCATGGTTAGGGGGCTGTTAGGGGACAGTTTCTGTTTCACCGACAATTAGGGGTCACCTAAATATTAAAAGGCCCCCTAAATTTATGTGCTCGAAATATGGGCTTAAAGACGATCGTAAAACGAAATTTAATTTAGGGGCTAGTTTAGGGGACTTTTAAGCTAGGGACCTACGAATGGGATATACGTAGCTGGTAGCTTATGGGTTGTTGGTGAAATCGGGCATTAGTGTCGTTCCAGTGTTTACAATGTATAGGAGTATAGATGACTAAGTTATTTTCTGTTCAGAAGTATAGATTCACATTGAACACCTACCGTTATATTATCTCAACACTTCGACTTCAAACAGTATGAATATCCATCTCGATATAGCGCGTGAACTCGAGTGGGCTCGAGTGCCGGTATGCTTTTAAACGTAACCAGAGACTTGCACCGGCGCGAGGACTTGAGTTGAGCACTTTATTTATTTTACTTTGCCACCTTCACGTGTATGTAAGGATCCGGGCACATCGCACTTTAGTAGAAAATTATAAAATTTCTTATTAATGGTTAATTTTTATTTATTATCAGTTACTTGGTATGTTTTAAATAGATAAAAATAGTTATAGCGATTGTACCTTAGGAGATACGCTATTGCACTACCTTTTAAGTCCCACAATTTTCTAGTACAAGTAGTGGTTTTTAATAAATATTTCAAGTACGGATTACGCTTTGTTACTATTTTATTATATGTACCTATAGATTCTCTATTGGTTAATAATATAAAGTCATTTTGCTAGCGTACAAACATTCGTCATCCCAAATTTCATCAAAATCCCTCCAGTGGTTTTTCCCTGATGCGGTAACAAACAGACAGACGAAAATCCTAAAAACTATAGATTCGGCCTCTGTATCGATAATAATGTCTATTTCAATAAGATTTTCCAAAAAATATTTAATGTACAGTTTCGGCTTAGTTACAAGTTTATTATATTTGCCTGTCCCTTATTAACTAACCAACAGTACTAAACCACCGAACTTGATACTTTGTTGCTACTTTCATGCAAATAAACGTACGATACGTTTGCTTTCAAGTATATAGCGGAATTAGTAAATCCACTATTGCTTTTAGCTCTATCAGTGTCGTATCTGATATGAACACGTGACGCTACAGACGCTTGAAAGCACGGAACTTGTTATCAGTTATCACTTAACGTTGCAAACGTTATTGTTTAATAGATATCAACATATCGGTTTAGTATTGTCACGGTAATGTAATGCATACAGTATTCCAACTCGGGCCTGTCCTTGAAATAATCACCTACAGCCGAGCGGCACGTACCCACGCGACAGGGCTGCCCGAGTGCCCGCCGGCCAGTATTTTAATTTCATCTACCTACTTGAGTTTCTTTCTAATTTTGTGATTTCAATTATTATATTTTTTATTAAACAAGTATTATTAGTAGATTTAATTAAAACATCTCAAATTTATAAGAGTGGTATGTGACCCTTATAAATTTGAGATTGAAAAACATTTGCGTCTCGATTGAGACGAACGAAAATCTTTATTGTTAAATTTAAATTTAATAAAATCCGCATTCGGATAAAAAGTTTAATTAAAAATACTTTAATTTTATTTTTAGTTTAATTAATTTTTATTTTTAAAACATACGATGTCTCGATACTTTTTTGTTTGACATTAGCGAAGCTATAAAAATGTTTATTTTTGTTTCCAATTATAAAAGTTACTTAACATAACCACCTTATATAATTTTCGTATCCAATGATACGATCTGGCAGCCCCACACGGTTGTCTACCGAATGTATACCGAACGCGACGCGCGTAGGTATAACTCGATTTCCGACCGTTTGTATGAAGATGGAATACTGTATGTAACATTACCGTGGTATTATTAAAGTGAAATATCATATGTGTGTATGTATGTTTGTCAATTCTTCATGCTTAAAAGCCTGGACTGATTTGCATGAAATTTAGTACTCAAATAAACTATGACCTGGAGTAACATAGGTTATTGTTAGGCATCCAGGGTTGCACTCGAACGAAGCGAGGGTAAGTCCCTAGTTTATGACATATACTTATGACATTATATTATATGGACTTTTTACTCAACAAATTATTTTGAGCAATAATTATAATAAATGTATTTTTATTATAGGTATGTATGTCTATGGTCGTTACGCGGCGATGTACTCGTAGGTGTCGCTGTATTATAATTATGATGTTCCTTAATAAAGTTATTCTAACTTCAATCTAGATATTTTTTATTAAGTCTCGATGCGTCGTCCATGCATTTTTGAAAAATATAAAACTGAACAAAAATAATTAGTTCAATAATAATATCTATATGTATGACATATTTAATCGATTCATTTGTTAGTTCTGTTACAAAGTAATCCTTGCATTAAATCTATAAATTCGTGTCACCGGCCGGAACAAGTTTAGTTGGAGAGCGGAGCTGAGGGAAAGAAATGGAGAATGTATATACTTATGACTGATGCTTGTGTATATCGCATAATAGCAAATGCAATTAAACAGTTTTGCATTAGCAAATGCATAAACAAGATGTCATTCATCGTATAATCGTTACAAAGGGCTACTCGGAATATACTATGTCTATAAATAAATAAAATAAATATGTTGGGACACTAACACATAGCACTATCCAGTTCCATGGTAAGCTACGAGGCTTGTGTTATGGACACCAGATAGTTGACACACTACACATATATAACTTTAAATACATACATATTATAAATATAAACACCCATGACTGGAGTACAAATCTTCGTCATCACACAAATGAATGCCCCCAGCGGGACTCGAACCCGCGACCGACGGCACAAAAAGTAGGGTCACTACAAACTGAGCCAAACGTGTCGTCAATGTATGTATGCTTGTTTGTTACCTTTTCAAGCTGAAACGGCTGGACAAATTTGGATGAAAATTAGAACACAGAGAGACTATGACCTGTAGTAACACATAGGCTTCTGTTAAGTACGCAAGGCCGCACCCTAGCGAAGCTGTATTTATTGTTACAGTGAAACTTACTGTTAACTGTTGAGTTACTGTTAGCGATATAGATAGATTGAAGAATATTAATTAACTTATGAAATGTAAAAAAATATATAGACTAACTTTCGCTTTATGTTATCTGTTTATTATTATTATTATATTCTTTTTCATAGACACGTTTTTTTGCATGTTGTATATATGATTTCAAATTAAAGTTTGTTGTTTTGGTATTATGTAAAATCTATCACCCTAGCTAGCTGTAGATAGCAAGTAAATCCATTCGACATGATGTAAAATCCCGCTTAGGCAAGGTCTCTGTACTCCGCTACGAATTAATTCGTAACAGTCGACGCAAATATTAAATAAAAAATGTATACCTAAGCTTAACGAGGTCCGACAAAGCGAATTCAAACTAACCTTGCAGTGCTTCAACATTCCTTACAAAGAAATATTAAACGATTATCCTCACGAAGGAAAGAACGAGCGCGTTCCGAATAGAATTTTCATTAAACTTTCCGAAGGCTGTTAATGCAAAGGCTATGTTTGATGGTAAATAAATTAAAAAAGTATAACTCGAAAGTATCACTCTATCTTCAAGAACTGAAATGTACCTGGGTCTTTAATACTTTTTCATAACTTTATCATTTTTATCTACATTTCAAGAGTGTTTAAAAGAAATTTTAACAATATTAAAATACTCAATTTAGGAGTAACGCTCTAAGATTCGAATCCTCATCTTTATTCAACACTATCGACTTATTCGCGCTTCGCTCAGGTTTATCGCTAGCATCGTCATTGTAGACTTTTAATTTTACGTTTCTTGGATATATTTGTTAGTTTTTTTTTTTTTATATAAAACTCCATATTTCAAGAATCCCGTTGTAAACTGTGTCAGAAAGCGCCTGTTGACATATTTATATTTTCAACGTTTTACTTAAGAGTAAAACGGGACTAAATATTTTTTGCAATTATTATAATAATTATAATAAGAATACAAGTATTTAGAACATTTGAAACAAATAGATATTTTAATGCAAAAATACTATACTCTTACAGTTATATGAATTTTATTCTAAACTAGAGATTCACCCTCGCTTCGCTCGGGTTCGCCTCTAAATAAGCAAAAACAAATCTATTCCACAGGAACCGTACATTTTTCCGGGCTAAAAAGTAGCCTTTATGCTATCCCAGATTATAATCTATCTCCATGCCAAATTCCACCCCGATCCGCTTAGCCGTTCTGGCGTGATTGAGTAACAAACATCCAAACACCTAAACTTTCACATTTATAATCTATACAGATAAATAAAATTGAAGAGTCTGTTTGTAATGTCAAAAAAACAGCGTTTTACTAAATGCGTATGAAATTATATACGGTACTTATAAGAAAAACACAATTTTTAAAATTTTTCTGTTTATCTGTCTGTCTGTTTGTTCGGGATAATCTCTGAAACGGCTAGACTGATTTTGACGGAACTTTCACTGGGAGATAGCTGATGTTATAGGGAGTAACATAGGCTACTTTTATTTTAGAAAAAGAATTAGGGTTCCGCTCAAACAAATTAAAACGTACCTAGGGACGAACCCGAGCGAAGCGAGGGTGATTCGCTAGTGTTAAATAAAATTGAATCAATGGAATAATTTCTTTAAAACAGCATTCTTTTTCTGCAATTTTTGCTGACTACAAGACATATTATCCGATATATTTTATGAAAGGCACAATGCAAGTTACACAAAGCAACAAGTAGTATTGAAATTATTAGCAACAATCGTTTCCAGATACACATTCTCAACCAAGTTCCTAATAGCTATTGTTCAAACGTCTAACGTTCTAAAGTCCACACCTACAGTGTTTCCGTTAGTCGAGGAGAAGCGGGACAGACGGACAGATGTTGAATAATGAAGCCGGAACTCACCAGTTACAGAACAATTTCTGTTTGAATTCGTTCCGCTCCTTTTGTTGGGTCTTGGAATGAGAAATTATGACTGGACAGTTGCTCGGCAAATTTTAGCTAAATTAACTAAAACTCACTGTTTATTTTAGCAATTCAAGCAAAAGATGTTGACTGAAATGAGTTTCCAATTATTGAAATGAATAGCTTTACATGCTATGTTATTGGTTTAAAATAATTTTGTTTAGAGGCACTGCTAGATAAATGTAATGGAGTATGGCGATTGAATCTTAAGACGTTTTAAAATATTATTATTATTTCTCGCCATATTTATTTTATATTATTATTTTCATTCTTCTGAACTCTACCCAAAACAAAAGTAAGATTTTGCCCAGGAAAATACATAGGCACGAATCCGGGTTTTCTTGCCCTTACAGGATAACTTCATAAGTTAACTTATAACCTATGAAGCCTAAGCCGATAGAACGGAATTAACTATTTTTTTTTAAAGTATTATGTTCATAAATCCGTCTTAAAGATAAACCATAGAAAGCAAAACGCTATGTACTATGTATAAGCTGCTGAAAGCTTATGTTATCGCAGGACTATGTTAAAAACAAAGCAAATCCATACTAATATTATAAATGCAAAAGTAACTGTCTGTTACCTTTTCACGCCTAATCCGCTGAACCGATTTGGATGAAATTTGGTATGGGGGATAGTTTGAGGCCCCGGGAAGGACATAAGATAGTTTTTATCCCTGAAATCATTCCTTACAGGGGGAGGAATTTCGTATGGAGAATCAATCATTTCTTAAATAAGGAATATATAATACTTTCTTAGATTTACGCGAATATTTGACATTTTAAATAAAACTATCTTTTCGGATTGTTTCGCGGATTTATTTTGATTTTTGGTTCACGTCGTTTCGAATGCTTTACAGCAATCATGGTCACGGGAGAAATTGAGGTGTTAGATGTCTCGAAAGTATAGTTGTTACAGACAGCCTACCCACAAATAACAAAATGAAAAATTGCACCAAGTACCTTACAATATTTTATAACTTTAAACATTTTTATAATTTCAATTAGTTTTATAATTGAATATGGAATATTATTTATTTAATTTTAAAAATAACAGCCCACAATGTGCATACAAATATATAGTCTATCTGTTCCATACGAACCGTTGATACCGTAATAAAGCTTAAACTAAAACATAAGCTTTTACGCATTATCAACAAGTCACAATAAACACTACAGATTGTTCCGTGTGTTTAATTTAATCTGGACCAGTTTATAATCAATTCAGCTCCACCCCCGGCTGAAAGTGGACCGCATCAAAGTATGCAGGCGGCATACGTATTCGCCACTTTCCTCTGCGATTTATCTATTTGCGATCACTTCAATTTCAACAGTATTGCTCTATTGCTTTTTTTCTATTTATTAAATTGCTTTCCGCTGCTCGTTCTTGATGCAGTCTAGGTACGTTCATTTAATTGTATGCGGTTCAGTAACAAATACTTATGAGTTTGGTTGTTTTTTTTTTACATTAAATTTTTTTCGTCTTTGTATTGTTCTACATGGATTTTTTAAATAACTGTTTATCTATACTGTGTGCTTGCTACTGGTGATTTTTAGTAGTAACTGGCATGACCAAAAAACAAATTCGTAGGTTTTACATATTAGTATACTCTTACAATGCAGTTTTTGTATTTTTTCTCAGAAATGAGATATTTTCATCATACCAAATTTCATCAAAATCTGTCTAGTGGTTTTCTCGTGATGCGGTAACAGACAGACAGACAGACAAACAAAAATTCTAAAAACTATAGATTCGGACTCTGTATCGATAATAATGTCTATTTCAATTAGCTTTTCCAAAAAATATTTCATTTACAAATTCGACTTAGTTACAATTTTATTATATGTATAGATATATGTATTTTATAATTTCTAAGCGTTTCAGACTTTATATTTAATATATGTATATCCTTGTCAGGTACTCGTAGTTGACTAGCCCTTAACCTTAACTTATGTTATTGCTTGTTTTTGTTAACTTTTGGTTTTTGTTTATTTATTCTATTGATATTTCCAATACCACTTTTATGCTGACGTATGAACATTAGTTACGTTTAATAAAGTTATATTTCAGGATAAATTGTCTTCCATTTTTTATTTTGGGGATAATAATTTATCAACAATCAGATAAAAGTTGTCCATACACTGATTATAACTCGACGGAATATAAAAGTGAAACAATTGACCTATTTTATTTATACAACTGTAATTTTTTATTTGTTTATGTTGTTTTTTGTAATAAACGTAACTTTTGGCTGTTAATTTTAAACTGAGCGTTTAGAAATATCATTTACTAGCGATTAGACAAAAACAAATTATCCCAAGGTAACCGGTACATTTTTCCGTAATAAAAAGTAACTTTTGTGCTATTCCAGACTATAATCTGTCTCTGTGCCAAATTTCATCCAGATCCGTTCAGCCGTTCTGGCGTGAAAGACTAACAAACATTCATCCTCACAAACTTTCACATTTATAATATTAGTATGGATATAGATTTTGAGTTTATGACAAGTTCCGTAAATGTATTTTAAGAAGTTTACGGCACATTTTCTAAAACCGGCAATACTTTGATGTAATAAAAGACACTCAGCCGCTAGTCCCGGCGGGCTGCCGTGTAATTGGCGAGGTTTACGATCTCATCCGTCGGAACGCACGAGATCAACTTAGATCAATATCGATACTGCCTCTCCTATCATGTCATGTGCCTCGCAATTTTTTATAATCTAATTTTAATGAGAAATTTTATTTTTTAATTTGAAGTAATTTTGTGAGGAGACTTGAGTCGGATTTCGATCGGTTTTACCTAATTTAGCTATAAACGTGTCTTAATTTTGCATAAATTTGTTAAAGAAATAATATGTGTATGTTTATTGTTCACGTTATTTAATCTACCCTAACGCATAACATAACATATGTACTTATATTCTTCATGAAGGTTTTAAAAATCTCCACTATCTAACTGTCACTCTAATTGATATAAATCATAGCGTTGTGACCTTTTTTCTTTTTAACGTCAGGAAACACATTTACGCATACTGTCATACATACACACATACAGGTCCCACATATATATTTAATACTTTATACCAATTAAAAATTTAATAAGACACAAAATAACTATAACAGCTTGGAAATGTAAAATTAAGCGAAATAATATCAAGTAATGCAAAATGCTAAAAGAACAGATCATAAAATTACTTTTTTTTTTCAGTATAAATTAAAGTAAAATTAATGCTCTCCGAGTAACTATCTGCGCTGAATAAATTTACACTAAGACTTGTTCCTCGTAAAGTAAAAAGGATTGAATTTAAATAATATACCCGAGAGGAGATAGAATGGATAAGTGTTGTAACCATTTTTTTACATTTAGTTACAATTTCAACATACATACATTGTTTTATTATTATTGACTCAAATTACTAATTTTGCTCAATTTTCTCATCACTTCGTTAGAGTGCTGGTCATACACTATCTTCTTTGAATTTAGATATTATTATTGTATAAAATAATATCACTTTCATGTATAATTTCTTCTGTGAATAAACTTAAATGTGTTTAACATCGTATCTTTCAGTTGTACAATTAGACCAGCTTGGCAACTGGCTTCCTTCAAGATGGGCAATAGTAGCCCAGTGGGACACGCTCGCTTGGAATGTGAAGCCGGTTTAAACCCGGGTCTCGCATCTCTAATATTTTCATGGGCGATTCATTTTCAACAAGATCACCGCTTGCCTTACGGCGGAGGAAAACATCGTTATGAAAGGTCATGCTCCTTTCCTAGTCGGTCAAGAACTAAATTAGTTAGTGGTGGATTATGGTATACCCCCTTCGCATGGAGAGGAGGCCCGTTCCCAGTAGTGGAATGTTAAAAAGAGCTAAATGAATGTATAAACTTTATGCGTAATTTATTTTTAAAATATTTATGAAACATTTGATTTCTAATAAACACGATAAGACGAAACATCCTACATATAATATTCTCTAACACAACAAGTTTTAATGTAACGAGGAACTCCGATAAGGCAAAACTCGTGCACGTCAGAGCTCAGTCTAAAAGTTATCCGGCTTGTTAACGTCTTCCTTATCAGTTATCGTGCCCCATAATGCCCGGATTCTACTGACTGGCTTATATCACTTATCCTTTTCTTTTTATAAAACACCATGTATTTTGAATTTTGGTACATATCTGTACAGTCATGTGGTCATGGGTTTAGAATAATAATCTCATTAATTCATTTTTGGGAACTTAAATAGTATTTTTTTAATGTATCGTATGGAAAATACAAATATACATATATATGTCGACTTTGAAAGAAAATTTATGCTAGGTCGCTATCTTAAATGGTGAAATTTATTTTCGTTACCTAAACCTTCACATCTTGTTTTACTTATGTATAACGAGACTAGTTTATTAATCGATTTTTGTTTACGTTTCTCATAAAGGTAGGCGGTTGATGCACGACAGCAAAAAGTATAAGACATAAAAGAAAATTGAACGACGCGGAGCGGTCGTGACGATACACGCGGGATTGCTTAAAAGAACGATGTTCTTGATGGATTCTACTCATCTATTTACATATATATTAGAAATAATTATTACCACAAGAAGAAAAACTTCTTCCTTTTTTCTTAAATCAAAACAGCAGCAAAAACGCTTAGAACTTTTAAGTGAATTAATATAATAAATCTGTGTATTAAGGGTATTACGTTCTATTAATAGAAGAACTTAATAAAGTGAAAATGAGAACTACAATGAGAAAATGATAGCGAATATAAATAAGTACACATGTACCGTGCGGTATTTCGTCAAGCTACCAGTGGATGTGATCATGTCGTCTCAGCCCAAACAAGTCCACTGCTGGACATAGGTCTTCCTCAAAGGTTCTCAAGAGTGCCTGTCTTGTGCCATCTGCAGTGGGCTCCAGCGGCTTTGACCAAGTCGTCGGTCCACCTTGTGGGAGTTAGTGTGAACATGTGCGGGACTATAGAACTTGGTGAAAGTTAAAGTGGTGATGTTAGATTAAGCGTGCGGTTGCGGAGGGATGCGCGCGCGCAATGCAACGCGTCGGCGCGTGCGCGTTGCTGGGCGCGCCGTGCTCGCGCAAGAACGGCGCGGTATGCACGTGTCGTGTGCACACCGCATTACTTCAGGTAGGTATTCGAAGGAGTTGCTGACTGTGACAAGAATTTTGTTCAGGAAAATGATGGATATATATAATATCATATGAAGTTAACAATGTGTTTGTTAAGTATTAAAAGTAGGTGACTACTATTATAAGTTTTTATGTATAAACAACAACAGACAGAAAGCAAATACAATAATTTAAATAATATATTTTGGATAAATTTAAAACAATATAATTCCCATATAAAACATAACATTTATATAACATAACATTATATTATTTTTTTGGGACATTAACACACAGCACCATCTAGTTCCATGGTAAGCTACGAGGCTTGTGTTATGGATACCAGATAGTTGATACACTATACATATATAACCTTAAATACATATTATAAATATATACAAACACCCATGACTGGATTACAAACACTCATTCATCACACAAAATACTGAATCTATGCCTAATAAATGTTGCTATCAAGTACAACATCAATCATCTTAAGATTAGCACATATAGGGTGTACAAACGCAATTTCCTGTCAGGATAGAGCTAGAAAAATAGCCTTCGGTAAGCTAGGACTCACTTCAGGTAGAGGCCCATTTATCGTCCTAAATGTGTCCTCTCATTATGTCACTTCTTGAGATTAAGTGAATATTACTTTCGCTTGAAATGAAAAAAATATGATATTTAATATAAAATCAACCAACTGTTTCTCGTGGTTTTGCCTGTTTTTATTAATGATGTATTGTTTGTAAATTATGGAATCTGTTAAAATCTGTCAGAATCAAAATCTAAAAAAAATACTTGTCATAAATTATTTATCATCGCGTTTTGACTGCTTCTTCCTATAAAGTCATCGGTCAGTCAGGTTAGTGAGAAAAGGTGGCAAAGCTTGTAAAAGAACCAATTTTTAAAGAAAGTTTGTTAAATTGTTTAAAAATTAGCTTATCAGAAAAAAATCTTATATTTAAAATTGAGCAAATAGTCTATAATGGCACTGTCATTATTATCATTTGATTTCTAATCCTCCTCGTATTTGGTTTACATTGGCAAAATTCAATCAGTTGCTGAGTCCATCGAAAACTAATTGCGAGATCTATTTTCTCAATATTTAATATAAAGCAAACAATTATATGCTATATGGATAAGAAAACGTCAAACTCATCTCCATAAATATGTTATGGAGGTAAAGCAAACTTTTTTCTCTATGGTAAATATAAACAGTTATCAACACGGTTGGCTTCCTTTTGAGTTTTATAGAATCTGTTTCTTATTTTGCAACTAAAGCTTATAGTAGGCGGTTTTACAATGTAACTTTTAAAAAGCTTCTTTACGACCACCACATTAAAAGAAAAATTGTAAAATCGCGATGAATTGGCAACCTTCACCTAAAAAAAACTTATTAATATCTAATACATGAATATCCATAGGAAGCTGCATTTCGCACTACTTTTTAAGACAATTTCTGAGCCAAAACAATCATTTCAAGGCTTTCAGCCGCCGCGGGCTCACGGCGGGTCAAGTCAACTTTTCAGCTTCAAAGCGTTAAAAACACCGGCTATGTAAATGAATTCTATGCACCACGTGTTTCTCTAATAGGTACTAGCCTTCCACTTGCCAAAGTCAAGGCGGGGTCAACCGCAGTACGCTTTTAGAAATCTTTGGCTTAAGCTGCTGTGTTCTACGGCACGATTGCTTACTGTTCGTTTGCATTATAAGTTGGCTCGGAATTAAACGTTTTTTTCTATGCCGGATATCCTCAACTTGGGTTTTCTGAGGTAAACTCAGACGTGTTTTAAATTTTGTTTATTGAGCCTGAAGTTAAAGAAATTTCTTCGGTAAGTTCGAGATAAATCGTCGTTGTGAAAAAATTTGCTAATAAAAAGTGCTACGAATGTAACGATTTTGAAACATCTATTTGTATGTATTTTTGTATTAAATACGTCTGCGCAGGTGGTGGTGGTGTTTATTCAAAGCCAAATGAAGTTTATTAAATCACTTCCCACAATCTGAACGAAATGCCTGAAATAGTGAAGTTTTTTGACGGCTGGAAATTGATTTGGCTTATAACCGATAGTGTTTCGTCCTCGCTAACTGAAATACCTATGACTATTTTCACTCCACACACCTCAAATATACGTTTTACCCCTTGATAGTATGTTCGTTGTGAATTATAATCTAGTTATATCGGCGCAGTTCGGTTGGTCCAATTAACAGAACAGGTATAGAGCTTTGTTTATAGCATAGGAGCTTTAAATTTAATTTGTATCTATTTCATAGCAAAACGTAGTTATAATTACTCGATTATATACCACGTATGTATGTGTAATATAAAGTAGTATGTTAGTTTAGGAGAAATATTATGTTAGTTTATTCTTATTTTTTGTAACGTCTAAAGTTTTTATTTTTGTTATGCAAGTGCAGCAGAGTGAAAGTTGGACACATGACATCTGTGATTGAAGAGATGTTGGAAAGCGCAGGTTTAATTTACCACATTTTTGGTATAAAATTGCTATTTTGATATTTTTTTGTAATTATTCAAAATGTTGTTACTTAATTTGAAAAATTAAACTAGAAAACGCGACGCTATTTTTTTTATAGGGCTTGGTCATTCAAATCGTATCTAAAATTTGTTAAATATAAGGCTAAAAATTAATACATACATATTATATGTACATATTCCTTTTTTGTTTTGACACAAGACAGTAATGTTTAAAAAATTAAAGCTGGAAATGTCATTTTGCGGACCGACGATGATTTATGTAAAGGTACCTACGTTAAAACATTTATTTAGAACTGCCAAATTTCCACATTTTATACGTCGCCCTCAATGTATTCGTAATGAGTATATTTTACCAGCCACTGAAGACGAGATGATCAACTGGTGAGACTGGAATGCAACAGGTAGATGCTTAAGAGATGGTACTCGAGATCAGAATGGTCCTTTAATTAGTGGCTATACACGAGAAAACGTTTCAGGGTAGTTTTACATGAACACGTTGTAAGATTTCTCGTCTTAAGTTTCTGTGGACCACGTTTAATATTGAATTATTAGAATACGTGTTATTAAATGTTTCATATTTCCAATTTTGAGTAATACCTTTTTTGACCCAAAAAAATAATTTAAAAGTTTAATTGGAATATTTGATTATTGTTTGTCAAGTGAAATTCTAAGAACCTGACAAACATATTACAACTTAAGGTAGAATAGCCACTAAATCGTCTAAATAAATAACAATTTATTTGATTGACTGTAACTGTCACAAGTAAGAGGATATTGATCTGTAAAGAAATGAGATGAAAAGAAGACGATGTGTAAAAATCTTTAAATGTACAATAATATTTGTTCATTCATAATAATAATAATATCATTCTTTATGTTACATCATGCATAGAAATGCCATATCACATTCATAAAATAAATACAATAGGTGCCTAGTTTAGTTCGCAGTAGAAATCCAAACAGCGGAATGAACTAACCGTAAACAATGTAATAGTCATAATGCTGTCAATACAGCTCATTTAGAGCACAGCATCGCAGCCTCCGGGGGAATATATTTAGAGAGATTATTGTTTCTTGTACACTTTTTACTGGTTATTCCTTGTCGTATTCTACTTATACGCTATATAGGATTAGTATGAAACCGTTTTTAAACCGTTTGTTTTTATGCAATTAGTATTTAATGTAAAGTATTTAATTATTATCTTTTATATTCTAATAGGATTGAATCACTTTTGTTGCTTTTTCTACAATTCAATAGCTAGCTTTTTTATCCTTTAATACTGTGATAAATGAGTTATTGGAATAAAATGAAATAATGTAGTTGTTAATACTTATTAATACTCATTTGTTGTAAGTGGTCTCAGGTGCTGTTTCCGCTCGAACGATATTAAATAAATTGAACTTAGCGGTTAATGAGACCTTATTGATTGTAAAAAGCCAATACTGACGCTGAGCTTGAGTCTCTTACAATATTATTTACTACGATTTACTTCAGATTATGTACTACGTGTTTACTAAGAATTTGAAAAAGCTTGAGGATGGCATAAAGCTTTTATGTAATATCTGTAAATGGAAAACCACTTTATACCCTCCAACTAAACTTCGCTCAAGCGTAAAAATGTATCTTTATTAAGAGTGTTATTCGAAAGCTGAGGGTAAATTATAGATTCTACGCACGCCTTAAGTTTCCGAGGAAATAAAAGTATCCGGAAAAATAAACTTCAGCTCCAAAAGCGATATTGTTTGGAAGAATATTTGATCTGCGTTTCAAATATTTACAACGGCACTTTTAAGGGCTGCCCGAATAAACGAAGGTAACGAAACAATAAATAGAGACGATGTATTCTCATCTATTTTGAGCTCTTTTAAATGACTTTTCTATTGCCATTTTCTCTGAAAACCGCTGTCTTGAGGCGGCACATGGAAGCTTTTTATAAAGTGTAGGTTGGTTTGTGGAAACTTCGAATGTAAGAAAAGATTCGTTACTATTGTTTATTTTTTTTAAGTGCGCATACAAAAGATCTGCATAGGCTATATTGGTTTTTATATGTAGCTTCAGACGAAAATGGCGTTTCGAAATTGGTACAAAGCAATAAAGTCCGGTGTTCATTGTTCTGTCAAACTTGGGCAGGTATCGCGTGTTTGAGGACAGTAAAACGGTGACTTCAACTGTATGTTTCACTGGTTCCTTCGTAGTTTATTGCCAATACATCCATTTTTTGTACACGTCTGTAATAAAATTTTTGGCAAATGTATATTTTTTGCGACATTTCCCAATAGGTTTTACTTATGTCATTTTTCAACGTCTAAAATGTTTGTTTGAATTGTTTTCTTTCGCATGGCACTTTTTATTTAGCAGTTAAGAAGATGTATTTCAGAATTGGACATAAATCGTCAAGTCAATAATGTACTGAAGCACTCTTCATTTTTTTTCAAGACTTTCTGCTATTTCAAGTCTCACAATCTATGCGTCTAGCTAAGGAGAAACTACACAGCTGCGGTATTGATTGTGGCGTGAAGCTTAAGTAATGGGTCGAGGACATTTAAGGACTTGGGAATCTGGTATATTTTTTTAAAAGCAGCAAAAACATTTTTAATTATGAGCTCTTTGATTTCAAATTATATTTCGCTTTATATGTTATCTAAAGTACCTACATCATGTCTTCTCCATTCTACACGACATTGAAGTAAATAGTCACCAACTGATAAAACACCTAAAAGCCGCAAAACAAATAATAAGAATAAGAACATAAAATACTATATGTCATTAATGGAAAAACCAATTAAAGTTTTAAATGTTTACAGGAATTCGCTACGCTCACGAAGGAGTTGAACCAGGCGCGAGAGCAGCTTTTAGAACGGGAAGAAGAAATATCGGAGCTCAAAGCGGAAAGAAACAATACCAGAGTATGTCGAGTATTTTGTTTATTAGTATTTACTAATTCAAATGATATTCTTCTCTTACATAATGATGTAATAACCTATTTTAGTGGCTTACTTTTTTGTTTGTGGACACCGATACTTCATCAAACTTTATTACGCTCATCATAATAACCTCACCCAGTTTTCGGCTCTAATACCCAATACAACTACCGCAATAAACACTCCCGAAAATATCACAAAACTGCTCGACACGAGGCCTGTTTGCTCATCCGCTGACAATGACACAATTCAGGCGCGGAGTTATGGCGTCGTAAGTTTTTGGCACTTTGCGGTGAGATGCTGGGTACATAAATAATTCAAGATGCATCCCGTCTAGACTCGCCAAAAGTTGAGGATTCTTTTCAGAGTTGATGATTCGGTTTCTGAATTTTCAATGTTAGATCAATTGTGTTAAGCCAGCTGCAAATTGCTTCTTTTAAACATAGTTCTTCTGTACATTTTAGAAATTTAAGAGAGTTTAACACCAGTTTATGGCTGGTAATAGGGAGAAGATATAACCAATTATGTTAGATTTAAGTAAATTTCTTACATGATTAGCAGATGAAAGATCGAAACTTAAATATTACATTTATAACACGACCTATAAGTTAAATTAAGGTGTAAAGCATACTGTGGAATATACTATTCTTGCACATTTGACCTATTTAAACGTTCGGTGAGTTATCATACGTTTCCTATTTTCGCAGTTGCTATTAGAGCACCTAGAATGTCTCGTCTCAAGGCACGAGCGCTCGCTGCGCATGACCGTGGTCAAGAGGCAGGCGGCCGCCCAGTCCGGGGTGTCCTCGGAAGTCGAGGTGCTCAAAGCTTTGAAAAGCTTGTTCGAACACCACAAGGCGCTCGACGAGAAGGTTAGTGTTGCCATTCGTATTTATACTTTGCCCATATTAGATAATAATATTTTTGTCTGTCTTCACAAAACGAGTTCAAATTTCAGTATATGTCCTATTTGTACATATGTTATACGATCGATTCCTATTTTCCTTATAATTGAGGCCTTTTGAAATGACGGGGTTAAAGCTCTACTATACCTTTAAATTTTAATACGCAAGAGTAATATAATGTCCGCGCTAAATAAAAACATTTGATTTTTGTTGTATTTCTCAGGTTCGAGAACGATTGCGAGTTGCGCTAGAAAGGAATACGTCGTTAGAAGAAGAATTAGCATTAACCAAAGAAGAAGTACGTTAAAATAACCCAAATACTAACATAAGATTTTTATTTTTTTTTTTCCTGCAAAGATATACATATTAGAACTCTTGTAGGTTCGATTCCTCATTTATATATAAATAGTGATAACTTATTGTAAACAAAGTGAAATGGATTCGAACTTCGGGTCACGAAAAGTCATTAAAGTTTTATACGGAAGTATCCATTTCTGAAATGGTTACCACATGCATGTCTGAGAGAACCTAACTTTCTTTCTTTCTTCGAAAGACAAACTATGGAATACTCCCCCTCCCACTGTGGAAATGTCCATGTCCAACAGTAATATATTAAAAGCTAAATTATGTATTATTAACTTATACATTTTAAATTTTCATTATATCTTTTTAACATTCACTCTCTAATCGATTATACAAATAGAATTATTTTCACCTACTTCTAGGGTCTAGTTTTATTATTCAACTTGGTATCAGGTATAATATATCCTCTTTCGCAACAGTTACAGCAATACAAAGCGTCGACCACGCAAGAGGGCGACAAGCCCAAAGAGAACGGAACGGTCCAAACTGGCTCGCCCGAGAATGGCGAGCAACAAACTAAGGTAGACAAATGTACTCATTTATTATTAGTTTATACCAACATTTAACGACTAAGAATTAATCCAAAAAAAAAACGTTCTGCTTATTTCTTTGAAGGCATTTCTATGTAATTGGTGCCACCATGTATGTAATATGATACCTATTAAAGTTTATTGAGTTGACTTACAAAAGTTGTTTCTTACCCAAAATGCTAATATCACTGATTCTGTTAGGCTTACTCATCTAAGCATCTAAGAATAATCAAGCTCATGGCTAAGTTTTAACCCTATAACGAAGTGCTAAGTAAAGATCTTGAAGTATTATAATCCGATTAATTATATAATATTTCTACCCTTTGTGGCATAATTTGTACAGAGATAAATTTTACTAGTATATGTACACATTAGGCTTAAAGATTATCTTGAAGAAAATCCGGCCAGCCGTTTGAAAATTACAACAATGTGGAACGAACTAACTAAAGCTATTATGTTCTACACAATTCCAAATATTCCTTCGTTCCCCGTTTTTTTCTAAATAAAGTAAATAATTTGACACTTAAAAGTCTTATAATTTCCGCTTTAGCATTTTGGATAACTCGCACTTGGAGATTATAGAATTTTGAATGATTGATCTCACTATAATTATTTTTATTTTAATACTACACAAAACATTCACATCACAGGCTGAAGAGAAAATGTAATTTTATTGTTAGGAGCTTCGTGAATGATTGTGTAGATATGTCATGTTTTAGACTGTACAGCGTTTTACCCAATTCACTAAGTAAAAAAGTGAGTTATAGTCATTGCCTGCTTTAGTCTCCGCGGACTTTCTATCTGTACATAGTTTGGTCTCATTCTATAATCAGAAATGGAGACTTTTTACAATTATGACACATCCGTTGTAAATTACTTTACAAAGATTATAAAATTCGTACTATTTCAACTTATTCAAATGAAAAATCAAGAAACGTCTAAGTAAAGAACGCACTAAGTTTTTCCTCCCACCGACATTAAGATATGTATTATTGAGTGGGTAGTGAGGTATGATAGGTTTTATTGAGCTACAAGTATTTCTTAGTACTGAGAACAAAACCAACTAGACTATCGGCTGATAGGGAGTCTGCAGTCCGCGGGCGCTTAAGAGGATTGGGTAAAACAAAGAAATTAATTAGAAGTTTTGCATAGACTTGGCAAAACGGTTATAGTTCGCATGATAACGTCTTCTCGCACAATAAAATACAATGGACAGATTTATTATAGAACATAGGTACATATTATGTATAGTTGCTATTGCAATGAAAATAGAAATGTATCTACTATCTGTTTTGCCTTAACGTTAAATATTCAGCTCCACTCTGATATGAGAATAGCCAATATGTTCGATCATATAATAATGTACCAACTAGCAGATGAACAAGCAAGTGTTTTCCATGGTATATACAGTTATTTTACTTTTCGAAAGTCATAGTAAATTTAGAAAATATTATTACTTTTAATATAAAGAGTACGATAAAATTTAAAAAAATAAGTTGTCCTTTAGTGCGAGTGGACGTTAAATATATATATACGTTATTTTGATGGTGGCCGCAGGAACAAAGTAGTGTTAACGGTGAATCGGAAGGCAAGAAACTCACTGAGCTCCAAAACACGATCGCCAAGCAGGTCAGCGCCATCTTGCTCACAGATTAAATATAACTATTGTAACAGATTATAAATATTCATATATCATTTGAAGCTGATTGTTTGCATATATATATATCTTATTATTTTTTATAATGATTTTAAAAAAGCTTTACTATAATAAAACCGTATAGTATAGAGCCATAGACAATTTCGACGGAAATGGAAGCTTATATGTATATATGTAGTTAGCTTAGTAAGTTATACATATAAGAATTTGCATGGTAATATCATAGCTTATTACTATATGATATATAAAATATGCATCGTACATACGATATGTATCGTTAGAAATGTATTTGTTTGTAGGTAAATTGGTTGTAATATATTTGTTATTTCTAAACAAAGCCATACATATTATAGCTCAAACATTTAACATACACATTCACTCTCGAAAATAATTTTATACTCTACTTTTCAAAGACCATACATTAAAAACAATGCTCGATTTATATATAAAAATGTCATTATTTGAATTGCATGAACAGTTGCGCATGAGGTATTACTTGTAGTGGTACTAACCGCCATCTTTGTCTGTGACATTAACACTTGCCCCCATAACCACGGACAGATATGTTTATATATATATATATATATATATATATATATATATATATATATATATATATATATATATATATATATATATATTAGTACATTTTATATCAAATCACATCATGTACTAACGCACTGAGTGTAGACGTAACTAGAAGTTGATTTTCAGATGATATGTATATTCTTTTAAGATAAGGGCCATTTTTATAGTTCGTTTTCTTTCAAGTATTGACTCTTAAAGAATTAAGTATTATATTTCCTAAAAATATACCATAATATTTTTATCAGACGTTTGAATAACTGAATCTAAAATATTTAAAATGTTTGTTTTTTCTTTTACAACTGATTGAACTTGAACTTGTATATTGAACTGTTTTTGCCCCAAGAAAAAAGTGTTTTACTGTCAAAATTTAATTAGTTTGATACTTTCCAGTTACGTCTATGTACGCTATAGTATATGTAGCTATGTTTAATCCATATGATATTCCCATATTCCAGTCGGCTGAGTTGAGCTCATGGCAGCGAAGAGTCGCGGAACTGAACAATAAAGTGACCGAATTAGAAGAAAGACTGTCGAAAGGAGAGAAGGAGTTGGTGAAGAAACAGGACGAGTGCGCTAAGTTACAGAGGGATTTGAGAGAGAATGTCGCCCAAAAGGAAGATCAGGTATAATTAATACTAATCTTCTTTATATTAATAAAAATCGATGTTTGTTCTTGATTGATGTTCCCTATGGACTCCAAAACGGCTAGAGCGATTTTGATGAAGTTTTCAGGTAATCTTCAGATTATCCCAGTGGGTGATCCTGTGAAGTTTGGTAGCGATCGGAAGTTTAAAGCGGGCGAAGCCGCGGATACTGCTAGTATACTGTAAAACTGTAAAAATACCAATATGATATTTGTCAAAAACACCTGTTCTAAATAATTTATAAATAAGTAATATGAAAAAAATATAATATGTAATTGAAAATATTCTTTATTAAATTTAGGAACAATAAAAACGGACCGTATTTAAGCGTTAAGTGTCAAATTAATAAAAATCTCGTCTGTTTTATTTCAGGAAGAAAGAATAACGACGCTCGAAAAGAGATATCTCAACGCGCAGCGCGAGTCCACTTCTCTGCATGATTTGAACGAGAAGCTGGAACAAGAGTTGCAACACAAACAGGCACAACTTAAGGTAGCACTATATATCTATCTCCATAACCTATCATGGTCATTGACTTTTATGGTGTGAAAACGAGATATTTACCATATCTTTCACTTTCTTATTTCTTCGAGTTCGAGTATTTCTCTCTATAAATAACCCGTTTGACATCATGAAAATAACAACTAAAGGGCACCACACACACGATCAAATCAACTCCCCCCCACTAACATTCACGTTGTCTCTACTTTGCCTCATGTGTCGTGTGATACGTGTTTTATGATTTATACTAACGAATACAATTTATGAATTTGAATAGCATACAATTTGATTAACATTGTTTCGCTCTATATATATTTATGAGTAATAATCTACAGTCCACCGCGGGTTTTTTAACGATTAATAACAAGCTAAAACTTTCTTAGATTTATGCTAAGATTTGACATTTTAAATAAAACTATCTTTTCGGATTTTTTCGTTGTAAAACATTCGAAATGTCGGCAATCAAAAATCAAAATAAATCCGCGAAAAATCCCGAAAATATAATTTTATTTTAATCAAGCTAAAATTTCACTAGTAGTTTCGTTTGGATGAGACGCCCACATTTTATTTCTACGAAAATTTGATAGTAGTAGATACAATTGTGGGTTGATACAATTCGATTGAACATGTCGATATGGTGAATGTCCAAAATTTATTACTAACAGGTAGTTTTACATTTTAATCTTGAGATAATCCAACATTAAACAAAAAAAAGTTGTCCTACAAAACAGATGGCTTGGATCAAATCGTCCCCTCATTCTATCAATTATATATCTACCACTATCAAATTTTCTTAGAAAGAAAAGTTGGGTGTCTCGTTAAATTAAAGTTACTCGTGAAGTTTTAACTTGTTATTAATCATTAAAAAAACCCGTGGTGGATGGACTGTAGACTATAATGCTGGAGTGAAAAGTTTAAAGTTAAATCTAAACTTTTGTTACCTTTTTGTATAATATTATTATTATAAAAATTGACTTAGATTTTTGTACAAAGCGTGTAACATATCACATGAGAACAAACCCACTAGTAAATAGACGCAATCCATTCAACGTAACCACATAATCATCAAACAATTTCAGCTCCAAGAAGAAAAGATCGCAGCGATAGAAGAAAAGCTAGAACTTTCCACACAGAAGTTGGCGCAAATGTCTTCTTTGCCAGAAATGGAGGAGCAGTTGAAGGCGAGGATGGAAGCTCTCAACCAGGTGAGGATATGACACGGCGACTACGATTGATCTATAAAATTGATATCTATATTGAATAATTTGTTGTATTTACGCGGAAATATTATAGATTTAATAATTGCTTTTTTTCGCTGGTCAAATATGATTCGTGAAAAAATCGAGTTATTGTTTTTCGATTTTTTTTTCACTCGTTCACTCGTTATCGCCTGTCAGAGTTAAAATAAAATTTGGGGTATTTGAAATAAGTAATATAAATTAATTTCTTTTATCGCTAGTTGCTAAAAAATGTTTGTTTCATTGTATGACTATTTTGTGAGCTGTCAAATACCCGATTTTATATTAGTGCTGTAATATATAGACCATAGACATAAAGAGTGGACAGAGCGTTTCATCGCCAGCCGTCAGCATAAAATGGCGGACAAACGCGACAGAGACTAAACGAATGTGTGGATAGAAGTCTTCCGTATTAATTGAAATACGAATAATGAAGATAGATATTTATAACCATTTTTTATCTCATTGTAATATTATAAATATTTTTTTTTCATTCCATTTATAAATTCCATTTATTAATTTGAATAAATTATATATGTTATTGGCCGCACGTTTGCTTTCTCTCTTTTTAGAGAGTGGTCAATTTCATGAGAGTATGGTCAGTCCATTCTTTACGTCTATGGTCTAGACTCACTTCCATCTGTCACGTGCTTTGAGGTAGAGTTGAGTGGGTTTGGAGTAGTTGACGGTGTAGATAGTTTGATTTGTAATTGTATATATTTATTAACAACATATTGTAAAAAAAATTGTCTAATTTTTTTTTCGTTCGAATATGACTCGTATTCGGCGTTCCTTTTATAACGGATATAAAATTAATCATATTTTTTTATTATTATCTTTATCAACAAATTCGAATGAAAAACCAATTAATACATACAAATTATATTCGTTATATATACAAGTAAAGAAGTCATTAAGTCCTACCCCCTCTTATGTCCCGCAGGCGCAGGAGCGGCACGGCTCCGCAGAAGACCGCATACAAAGACTGGAGGCCAGCGTGGAAGAGAAGAACGCAGAGCTGATGAGGCTGAACCAGCGGCTGAGGATGAACGAGGAACACAACACCAGGCTCTCCGCCACTGTGGATAAACTACTGTCTGAATCTAATGATAGGTGTGTTTCTTATTTCATATCGATTTAATACTTTCTTAGATTTACGCGAATATTTGATTTGGAGAGACTAAAGACTGTCTGTAACAAGTCTATAAAGTCTTTGAGATGTCTAAAGCCTTACTCTCCCGTGACCTTGATTGCTGTAAAGCATTCGAAACGTCGGAAACTAGAAATCAAAATAAATCTGCGAAATAATCCGAGAAGATAGTTTTATTTAAAATAATATTTTTGTTACTTTGGAATATCTGTAGTCTGTACCCTTTAAGTTTCTTTGCAATGAACAAATCAGTATGTTAAATTATACTAAAAAAATACTTTTTAAATGTTTATATCATTTATTTTGTTTAATAACTTTAATCTTTCGTTTGAAAAATACTAAGTAATTTTCTAAATAAAACTGAAAAGCAAATATTAAAAGTAAATAATAATTAATATATAACAGATTGCAAGTCCACCTGAAAGAGAGAATGCACTCTCTGGACGAGAAGAACGCGCTGACGCAAGAGCTGGAGAAGACCAGGAAGTATGCGGACGAGCTCATCCAGGAGAAGTCGGAGATCCTCAAGGAGCTAGCCAAGTGGAGGATGGAGACGGAACAGGTGGGAGTTTGTTGTAAAAAGAAATGGCTCAGAAAGAAACACATTTCAAAACAAACTATTTATTTTAATATTTAATCACAATTTTAATATAAGAACCACTCACTTGAGAAAAATATAAAACACTGTTACTCATATATACTATATACTTATATATAGTATAACGACACATTTTAAATATTGATCTGTAGACCCTGCTCTCAGACTTTGACGGTTTGCAAATTTTGAACTGTTGCATACAACTTTAACTACTTACTTTTAAAATGCTTCTTTGAATTTTAATAACGGCTCGGCAAATGTAGGACGCTCTCCAGCTAGATGGAGCGCTGGCATACGTAAAGTGGCTGGCAGTGGTTGGACGTGTAGAGTTTAGGATCTAGCTCAGTGGTTATGTCCAGCAGTTGACAAAAGCAGGCTGAATGTTATGATGATGATGAATAATGAATAAGATATTTGGAATCATCGATCAAAAAAGTACTAGACACACATACATTCAAAAGTTCTCTTAAAACTGTCACCTATTAATTTTGTTTAGGTTAGGTTATAAATATACAACAATGTAAATTGAACCTAAAACGCAATGCTCAAAGTTGAAAACAACAAAAAATATTAAAAGCACGCTCAAATGTTCAAATAAGTGCTTTATCGGTGAGGATATTTTTTGTCGCTGATTGTGTATCTAGTAGGTTTTTGATCGATATTTGGTATAAATCTTGCAGCTGAAGCGGCAGATGCTGCAGGCGGAGATCGCGTTCAACATCCAGCAGACGGACGCGCTGACGCGCTCGCTGTCGCCGGCCGCGCCGCAGCCGCTGCCGCCCGTCGCGCTGTTCCCGCCCAAGGTTCATCATTTTTTTTAACAAATAATTCTTTTTTGCTATCTATACATATAATAAAATTCTAAGTCGAATCTGTACATTAAATATTTTTTGGAAAATCTTATTGAAATAGTCATTATTATCGATACAGTGGCTGAATCTAAACTTTTTAGAATTTTTGTCTGTTTGTCTGTCTGTCTGTGACCGCATCACAAGAAAACCACTGGACAGATTTTGATGAAATTTAGTATGATAGTAGCTGGTTACCGGGCCAACATATGTATAGGATGCTTTTTACTGCGAGAAAATATCTCACCTTTGAGAAATCTAAATAAACATTAAAACATAACTAGAGACAAACCCGAAATGCACTTATGATTTTACAGAAGCTCTCAGAAGGCTTCTGATTTAATTCTGAAATATATAATGAGGTAGTTTATTTTCGCAAAATGTTCATAAATTATAATCTTTCTAGATAATCCCTTTTTCTATCAATGAAACCGTATCAAAATCCGTACAATAGTTTCTGAGATTAACCCGAGTAAATCCAAACTAAGCATAGCTGGGAGCTTTAATTTATGATATGTAGTGAGTAAAAAGAGTCTTGCATAGATTTTGTCCATTACAAATAGATATATACATAAATAAGTATACAAACAAAACACCGCCGCCAGCTGGACGGGTCGTGGGAGAAGCTGCAGCAGGCGCACGTGCTCGCCAACGTGCAGCAGGCCTTCGACGTGGCGAGCGACGCCGAGGTACGTGCATATGTATTTTGTTCTTTTCTTTAGTGGCTTTCCATTTTTTGTATTAGATTTTAATTAAAATTTCACTATCTATTCTTATGTTCAATAAACATAATTTCTATTCCTCTAAAGCGGCTGAAGATTGTTTTGTTCGTTTGTGCTTTTATGTGAGACTGCGGGATTTACATTATTTTGCATTGAGATCACTTATTGGTACATGAGTATATTTTATATTTATAACATCCATGTTAGAATGTTTTACGGGTTATTACTGCTGACAGGCAGTGCGGGTCCAAACACCGGAACTGAACTATGGCCTGATCCCTTTCGCATTAAAAACTTGTTTCTGTTTAGCAGTAGGAAATTAAATGGGTAAATTCATTCAGGTCAGATAGGGTATTAGTGACATTATATGTTAAATTTAAATGAATTTATTCAACATTAAATTATTACAATTTTATACTGGACGTCACTAGTCCACCACCAGTTTGAAAAGAATCTCATTTTCCTTACAACGGCTTTACTGCTAATAGTTAACTTAAATATTTTAATTATTCTTTGTTGTACCGTGTGGGTCATTACCAATTGAATATATTTCTCATCAAGTTGTCCTTGTCCATGTCCTGTTAATCCCGTTGAGTAAGCGTTCTATAATTATATTTCCAACATGATTACCACTTGTCTTAACGGTAAAGGAAACCATCGTGATTTAATCTGCATATCTGAGAGAACCTAGAAAGTTTTCAAAAGACATGTGAAGTCCGCCAACCCGCACTTGGCCAGCATGGTGGACTATGGCCTGATTCCCCTCTTACTGAAGGGATGTCCGTGCCCAGCAGTGGGACGTTAAAAAGGGCTGAATAAAAGCGTTGTATGTATGTACAGAACTCTGACGGCGAGGGCGGCGAGGGCGGGCACACGGACGCGGCGGCGCTGGCGCTCATGCTGCAGGAGCAGCTGGACGCCATCAACACGGAGATACGCCTCATCCAGGAGGAGAAGCAGAGCACCGAGGCCAGGGCCGAGGAGCTGGAGTCCAGGGTGCGAGACGCTTACGTGTCGAATTAGAGAATCGAAACTGTTTTAGGCCTTGAATATCTAATATAAAATAAATTGTTTTTGTATGCGTGTATGTTTGTAACTCTTTCGCGCTGAAACGACTGGACAGATTTTTATGAACTTTAGAGCACAGATAGACTATAAGTTGGAGCAACGCATAAGATACGATGACGCTTAGTAAATTGCTTGTAAAAATTAATTTTAATGTTATAATTATCATTTATGCAATCAACATTTTTTCCGTTCCCTTCAGAATGTTGATTATCCTTAATTATATAATATGATATCTGGTATTCAGAGTAACTCGGCAGTTTATACTTAACATATATGTATGTACGTACGTCGGTGCGCGCAGGTGGGCAGCTACGAGCACATGAACGTGGTGTCGCGGCGCGCCGAGTCGCCGCCGCCCGCCGCCTCGCCCTCGCGCCCCACCCACCACAAGTACCACACCGTGAGTGACACACACGTACACACACACTTACACAACTTCAGTATTGTTCAAACAGAAAATATTGGAGTACACTTATTGTATAAATCTTCTCAGGTTCTAAAAGCAGAATAAGGAAAATACTCATACACAAATATGAATATTATTTATAATAATACAGCGGTACTTGAGGCTAAATTTGTTAATTTAATCATTTTTGTAATAAGCTGAAATGCAGTAACCAGACCTTTTGTATTTTTACTTGATTTAATCCTTATATAAAAATAGTATTCGGTAACAATAATTAAGAAATGAAAAACTTAGCTTTTACTTGAGTATAAAGGCACTCTAACAAGATCATAAAAATAACATAAGGTATTTAAATACACTACACAACGACATTAGGAATGTGCTGTCGTATTTTTAAAGAAGCCTAGTGAAATTAACCTCAGATAAAAAGCAAAGGATATGTTTGCTATTAAAAATTTTATTTTGGTAAAAAGTACCAACATTAATTATTTTCTGAACGAAAAAAGCATTTATCTATTTGTTGATCGAAGAAAATTAAAAAAACAACAATCTTTACAGTTTTTATATGACGGGATTTATTAACAAAGTTATTTTTTTAGGAATGCTGAACTTCGCCCTTGTTAATTTTTTTAGAACAATGCAAGTGTGCGGGCTGCCTAATGGCTGAGGCTAAGGCAAAAAATTCGTGCCGTTTTGTTTAGTTTGCAATACATTATATTTCTTTTGACAACAAAGCTACAGACAACATTTATGAAATATTTCAACTAAATTGCTGACTGCTTGAGTTCTGTATATACATTTCACCAGAATATTTTGAAGTGTTATATCAACAAAAATGATTCAAAGACATAGGTCGTCATCATATTAACGAAACGAATGAGATAAACATGAATATTGTATGGGCAGGCGCCGGCGTCGATGTCGCCCGCGCACGCGCACTACCGCGCCGCGCCCGCCTCCGAGAGCCTGCCCTCCAGCCAGGTCGGTCCCGCACCCCATACCAACCCCCCACCCCCCAATGACCACAGACACCCAACCCCCCAGGCTTCCCCACTACAAAATAACCAGAGTCACCCCACCACCCATGCTTCTCCAATCCCCAATGACCATAGACCAAACCGCCATTCTTCCCTTATCCCAATTTACTTCCTCTACGCTAAATTATATGCCTGCCAACCTCCTCGCTACCACGCCAATGTTCTCCTACTCGCATTGCTTTTCATCTAACCTTTCCATTTATTCCGTCTAAGGAAGTTGTTTCCTCTACGTCATACTCCATGCCTGCCAAACATGCCTATCGGTGAGAACTCAAAGACCTCACCAGCCCTAAATGTGCCCCCTTCTCGCCATATCTTCTATCCCTCTTTCTTTTTCATTCCATTACGCCACGCTTGCCAAACTCCTCACTGGCTTCACCAAAGAAGCTCACCTCACTCACCTCAATATCTCTATACTATACATGCTTATACTACTATCCTCCATACTTCCTCTCTACGCCACACTCGGTGCTGCTTGCAAAACTCCTTACTAACTTCACAAAACAACTTCCTATCCCATTTTTCTCCCTACTCACCATACTTCGTGCTGCCCGCCAAAATCCTCGCTGACTTAACCTAACAAATTAATTATTCTTGCATTCCATTTGAAACTAAGCACTTTAAAGTCATGGTAATAGCAATTAATGTGAATATAGCTCGCATTAACTTTTGAAATCTACACCATATGCTGAGCACCTACCACCAAACAAACCCATATGCATCAGCACTGCTCGTTAGTTTTTAAATACCACATTGATTTGATGGTGGAAAATTTTATATGTAATATCAATTTAATCTCACAATATACATTATTATAAAATTGCATTCTTAATCTCTATAGATATAATATTACATAATTTATCAACTGAAAAGTTTACATAAATCTTGGCCAGCGTAGTGGACTGTGGCCTGATCTCCCTCGTATTGAAGAGCATCATCAGCTCAATCATCAGCATCATCAGCTCATCGATCAGCTGTGGGATGTTAAAAAGACCCTTTTTAACATCCCACTGACACATACTAATTACCAAATCTGCGTACAGATTTAAAACAACAACATCTTAAAGGCTGATTTTATTATGACTTACATGTTTTATCCTTATCCTCTCTCCTTATGTTTGTCTATCTATATCCTCTATCCTCTATCCTTGACCAGTCCCTGCACCCCTCTGCTAAGGCTGACCGCGTTTATTTTTGAAGAAAGTTATGTATACCTGCAATGATCACCGAATTATTTGCAGCTTTTTGTGGACATTTTTCAGCTTTTCGTAGACGACAGGGAGTTGTACTCGTATATCGCTAACGTAATATACCTTAGGTAGTTACATCCTACGTATGTATGGATTATGCTAAATCGATAATTTTATATTCTATATGCTATGTGAAACCCCCTGTATGTATTTTTTTTTTATTATAGTTTTGTGTTTCTTTTCTTCCGTTTTTTTTATTAGTTAGATTGCATAATGCGTTAATAGGGATATGTAATTTTTTTATTTCATATGTGTTTGTAATTTTAAAAATGTTATAAAAAACAATTTCCTTTAAAATGTATATCATTGAATTTTTTTTTCTTTAATTATGTATCCCTAAAGAGACAGACATACTCCCTAGTATATTATTATATATTTTAATTTAAACAATTTGATTAAGCTTACGCTTTATTATTGAAATTCTGTACACATTTGTTTATTTTTTGTTTACAACCCAATTGAAGCATGAGTTGACTAAAATGCTCAATGCCCCAATTTAGCTCAATTTTAGATAGATGATTGACCGATATCATTATATCAACCACTGGCCATTGTATGACCACTGACTGTTGTCTTACCACCGAGCGCTGTCTGACCACTGATCATCGACCATCGTTTGACCACTGACTATTGACCATAGCCTGACCACTGATTATTGACTATTGTAATCATTCGAAGCCTCGTAAATTAGGTTCAATTTGAGTTTGATGACGTTCGGTTGATTGGTGTGATGGTGTTCCCCAGTTGCAACTATGCGAAGACATGCCCGGGGTGGTGTCGGAGGGCGCGGAGTCGCCGGCGGGCGCGGCGGGCGCGGCGGGCGCGCGCGCGCGGCTCGAGCGCGCCGCCCGCGCCATACACGCCGAGAGGGACCGCCTGAGGACACACTACCAGACGCCGTATGATTCGTGAGTGGCTTACTTTTATTGGTATACGCTTTGATTAGCTCGTATTTCAGCTTTGCAAATTGTTTGGTGACTATATTTTAAGCTAGCGTTCTTGACTTTACCTAGTCTATAAAATTTTGAACATAAAATTAAATTAAGTTCAAAGGCTTTTTTGAGTAAAGATGTTCAGTAAAATTGACTTAGAAGTTTTTATGTGATCCTTGAAGAAATTTTTGTTCTTTACACACACCTACAGTTTTATGATGACATACGTAGATTATATTTTGCACTCGATAAGCAAAAATAGTTTTGATACATTTTTTTACTTATTTCATTATTTTTATTTAGTGTCTAATGAAATCTAATATTACTTGAAATTTTCACGCCGCTCAGGACTTCAATAATGTCAGGGAGCCTGGCCCGGATTCCCATACACAGGTGTTCGTCAGTTCCTAACTTTAGACCTATCTTTAACCAATTGCCTAGACTTAGCCCGAGAAGGAGTCAGTCCGATAATTTGGCTAACATCTGGTGCGACTGCTCCGACAATTTATATAACTACGCACCACATAAAATATGTTTGAAATCGAAATTGTATACTATATTGAATAATTATTTGTTGTACCATCCTTACGCCTCAGCAAGTTATATATAATGTTGCCAGATTGTATCAAATATTCTACTATTTAGGTTAAAAAAGAGAACATTTTTGCGCAGGACGCAAAATTGTATTTTCTTTATCTATATTTTGTATACGGTAACACATTGATATACGAAATCGTTATTTATTTTAGATAATTAAAAAAATATTTTAAACCATATTAAAGAGCAAATAGTTTATTAACTATTTATATAAAACATATTACACTATTTTTAAATTGTTAATGTTTTAATAATTATTATATTTTTTAAATAAATGGAATTACTAAGGATCGTCTTTTCGTATTTCCAAGGATAATGTTACGAGTTACCAAACTGTATAAACGGTACGTTGGCGTGTGACTGTGCCCCGTAGTCGCCTGAACTTCTTAGTTGTCCATAGTAATTCCATTGTGCTAGATCAATAATTTAACCTTTTTTGGACTCTGATCTAAAATTAGAACTACTTTTTTTAGTGGATCATCACAGCTATGAACTTTTACTTGGCGATATTGAAACGCTGTGTGTAGATTTGCTAACATCGATTATGTGGTGGATTGAAAGAAAACAAATATATTCTCTATATATAGATATTAGCTAGTTTTTGCTAGTAATTAAAACACAAATAATCCAAATAATAAAGGCTTTATCCATACATCGTTTGACATCATCCATAATTCCGTCAATGATATATCTGTAGTAGCAT
Source organism: Brenthis hecate (assembly GCA_951806755.1). NCBI lineage: Eukaryota > Metazoa > Arthropoda > Insecta > Lepidoptera > Nymphalidae > Brenthis > Brenthis hecate. The sequence continues at coordinate 718,367 of OX638253.1, read as the reverse complement.
AGTATAGAAGGAGTTCAAATATCTTTAACCCTCCAGCTCAAGCCAAGAGTCCCTGGGAGGGATGCCGGCGCCGAGCGGCGCGTGGGGAGGGGCCTCTCCCGGGCTTCCCCGGGGAGTGAGCGCGGCAGCATCCGCAGTGTCCATAGCTTCTATGCACCAGCAGAAGAAGAGAGGCATCAAGAGTTCCTTGGGAAGATTCTTTAGTAAAAAAGAGAAGGCTGGAATGCCTGTAAGCGCAACATAAAATAATTATAATTGATCAGTAATTCCTATATTACACATTTCTAAAACTTTCTACTTTTATAATTACTTTCTACTTTTATCCCAATATCATGTCTATTTTAATTGTGTAATATACTTAAATGGATACTTTAGTGGTCTGCAAAGTTTTTCAAATTTACAACCATAAAGATAATTGTACATATAGTACGTTTCGTTTCGTTTGTTTTCCAAAAAAGCGTGAATCAACTTATTTTGCAATACTGACTCTAATAAAAACTAATGGAGGCACTATTCCCAAATCTAATTTAGACCTTATTTAATCTTTCCAAAACAATTTGCAGATGCAACAAGGGCAAAGCCCCCGGTCGCTGTCGTCGGCGTCGTCGCTGGGCCTGTCCTCGCTCGGGGACGACGGGCTGGAGGCGGCGCACTCGCACGCGCCTCTGCAGCATCAGGACTACGCTAGGACTAAGAGCAAGTTAGTGGTGTTTGGTTTGATTTTGTTTTGTGAATATTTTCTAATGATATGAGCAAGGATGTGCGTTTTTGATAAAAAATTTTTGGGTATGATTTAATTTTTTCATCTTGGTGAATATGATGGTTTTTGTGGGAAAATCTTTGGAAAAGTTATCTAAATTCGTTGCATAGGAAAGCGAAGGCGTGTTACTACATATTATAAATTAGTCTCCCGCCGCGCTAAGTGTGTGTTTATTTGAGGTAATCTCGAAAACAACTGTATGGATTTTCATACAGTTTTCGCTAATAGCTTTCTATTAGCGAAGAGGATTTTTTTGAGGTTATTTTTCAATTCATAAACATTTTGCATAAATAAACTTAAATATCATCTCTTCTTAAATTAAGTCGAATGTTGTCCCTTCTGAGAGCTACCGTAACATAAAGAATACAAATGGCCACTTGGGGCAAATTAATAATTCAGCTCGTTTAACGTCCCACCGCTGGGCATAGACCTCCCTTTCATACGAATAGTCCAAGTGCGTGTTGGTGGATTACACATGTCTTTCGTTTCCTCACTATGTTTTCTTTCACCCTATCCTGTCACTGGTTTAATTTTTATTTATTTTATCTTATTTTTATTGGAAAAATAAACAGTGTCTACAAATGTTTATACAATAGTTTATATATATGGTTGATAGACCAATAAAGTTTCCACTGATACCTGAATCATATCGAGCTGTGAAGTTGACAGTTACAAAAAAAATACAAAAAAATGACATATTAAACTTTATGAAAACAAAAATTCACAAAAATTAACTAATACTATATGACACAAAACACTATAAAATTAGTCTGCAAAAAATAACTGCTAAATAGATAAAAAATATTACATAATTTCTCTAATCAATTTTTTACATTTCATGATGGAACATATGTCAATATCTATATAATTAAAATGTTTATTAAAATTTTTGCATACACGTAATATAAAGGTTCATATACATAGTTTTTGAAGTTATACTTCTTTTAGTACGTTTGGGAAAAAATATAAGAGTAAAATTTTTATGATGTGCGCGCACACCTACAGTCAAAAAGCGACATGGTAATGTTAACCGTATTCCTTTTCCAAACAGAGAGTTGGACATATAGGATGAAATCTTTAGCTATTTTTGTTTTATTACGCGAAAGAAGTACAACTCCTTACGTGCGTATATAAGTACACACACACGTTTTTTTTTACAACACTACATATTATAAAATAAAGTCGTTTTCCGCTGTTTCTCTGTCCATATGTATACTTAGATCTTTAAAACTACGCAACGGGTTTTGATGCGGTTTTTTAATAGATTTGTTACATAGAATAAAAATATTATTTATAGTCTATTTAAATACCTATGTAATTATAATCTGTAATGTCTTGTCGACTGTCGTACGTCCCTCTCCCACTCAGCTGGCAGACTTGTAACAATGAATGTCTCGTCCACAAGATAATAAAACGTATCCGAAGTCATCAGCCGTTTTTATTTTAATAAGAAACACAACAAGATAGAACGATTCAAGGGGAAGGTTTATATGTATTATATATGCATATTATAGTACAGAAAAGGCCGAGAAATTTAAAGATTCGTATTTCATACTAACCGTCGAAATGTATCTAGGAATGAACCCGAGCGAAACGAAGGCGAGTCGCTAGTGGAATATAAAACAAAGATAATAATGCAAACCGTCGACTCCGGCAGGGAGCGCGACTACCGGCACGAGCTGCTGGGCGAGGCGATGCGCGCCGGCACGCCGTTCGCGCTGTGGAACGGGCCCACGGTGGTGGCGTGGCTGGAGCTGTGGGTGGGCATGCCGGCCTGGTACGTGGCGGCGTGCCGCGCCAACGTCAAGTCCGGCGCCATCATGTCGGCGCTCTCCGACCAGGAGATCCAGCGCGAGATCGGCATCAGCAACCCGCTGCACCGCCTCAAGCTGCGCCTCGCCATCCAGGAGATGGTGTCGCTGACGTCGCCGTCGGCGCCGCGCGGCACCGCCTGCGCCGCGCTCGCCTTCGGGGACATGAACCACGAGTGGATCGGCAACGTCTGGCTGCCCTCGCTCGGTACTCTCTTGCGTCCACTCGAATATTTCACATTTTAAAATTATGCCATGTTTTTGGTTTTTTCGCGGGTTTATTTTGATCGTAATAATTATTATTATTACAGTCGAATCAAAAATTTGTTGTATTACTTGTTAGGTAACAGAATAATCGTTGATCGAATTACTGTTTTTATTTTTTTATGTTTAGTGCGTTTAAAATGATGAAGAATTTACATATTAGTTGGTAGAGTTAAAATGATTAAAGTAAATTGTATTGTGCCGGGTAAATTTAATAATAATAATAATAAATTTTATTTCAAGTGACTTAAGACTCATATTTTGTTAGTATACAAAGTGCTTATATTCTATATAATATTTTCTTAGATTTACGCGAATGTTTGACATTATTAAATAAAACTATCTTTTCGGATTATTTCGCGGATTTATTTTGATTTTTGGTTCCCGACGTTTCGAATGCTTTACAGCATCCATGGTCACGGGAGAGACTGAGGTGTTACATGTCTTGAATGTATAGTTGTTACAGACAGCCTACCCACAATTAACAAAATGAAAGTTGCACCAATTACATTACAATATTTTGTAACTAAACATTTTTATAATTTTAATTATAATTGAATGTGGAAAATTATTTATTTAATTTTTGCTATTATTTTTATAATTATTACAATTTTAAAAATATTAATTAGTAATCTACATTTAGTGTTGCCATTATTATATTTATAACCATAAAGAAAAATATAAAATATAGTATTAATTATTTAAGCCATATAATTTAAAAAAGTTAAAATTAATTAAGGATAATAATTTTAATTTAGTTTGCTATTATTTAAAAAACAAATTACTAAGCAACACTATTAATATATACTTTTACAAATGAAAAATGAAAAATATTAATCAGATAAGCTGTCATTTTGATCTACACATACAGATGTAGTAAGTTCATACTGTGTATATTTTATATTTTTCTTTATGGTTATAAATATAATAATGGCAACACTAAATATAGATTACTAATTAATATTTTAAAAATTGTAACAATTATTAAAATAATAGCAAAAATTAAATAAATAATTTTCCATATTCAATTATAATTAAAATTATAAAAATGTTTAAAGTTAAAAATATTGTAATGTAATTGGTGCAACTTTCATTTTGTTAATTGTGGGTAGGCTGTCTGTAACAACTATACCTTCAAGACATGTAAAACCTCAGTCTCTCCCGTGACCATGGATGCTGTAAAGCATTCGAAACGTCGGGAACCAAAAATCAAAATAAATCCGCGAAATAATCCGAAAAGATAGTTTTATTTAATAATGCTTATATTCTATGTTAGTACTTACATTTTAGATACATATACTTTTACATTCACATATATTTATACATTATTAACAAAAAATAGTACAGCAGTGATTAACATATCTACAATTCAACCTACTGGCAATTACCCTCATGATGCTGTTGGTACTACTCCGTAATCTATCCACCAAATTTTGCAACGAAAGTTTTTTAAAAAAAAAAGGTACTCCTAAAGCCATTTTGTTTTACATACGACTTTTCATTTAATAATCTCATTATAATATTAAAATTTTGAAAATTTGAATGTTTTTTATTCAAACACGCCAAAATGACTGAACGAATCTGGCTGAAATTCGTAACAGAGATAGGTCGTAGTCTGGATAGTAGTATAGTTCATTTTTTATACCGGAAAAATGTACGACATCCGTGAGAGGAATTCGATTTCGTTTTTCACTAAGGATGAACCCGAGCGGAACTATGACGAGTGGCCAGTTCTGTATACAGTTCGATGAGTGAGTACGAATACCGCTGCACCTCCGCAGGGCTGCCGCAGTACCGCACGACGTTCATGGAGTGCCTGGTGGACGCGCGCATGCTGGAGCACCTGACCAAGCGCGAGCTGCGCGCGCAGCTCAAGATGGTGGACAGCTTCCACCGCACGTCGCTGCACTTCGGCGTGGCGTGCCTCAAGCGCGTGGGCTACAGCGTGCGCGCGCTGGACGAGCGCCGCCGCGCCGCCGAGCCGCCCGGCGCGCCGCGCGACGTGCTCGTGTGGACCAACGACCGCCTGCAGCGCTGGCTGCACGCCGTCAACCTCAAGGTGCGCCCGCCCGGGGGAGGATCTTTGACCGATTCATGAAAATAATAATGGTTAACGGTTATTCTTAGAGAGGTTGGATTTCGGTTTTGATACTGAAATAAATCGGTTATCCATTCATCACTAAGAAACGTACATTTATGTATCTTTCTACTGAGCCATTTACTATTAGCAAAGAAGCGCCAAATGTAAACGCACAAAAACTCATTTTAACCGATTAATTTTGGTTATGAAATCTAAGTTCGTCAAAAATCATTGTCCCAAATTTAACCAGTTTAAACCTTAAACCGAAAAGCCTTTCGGTTTGGGATCAATAACCAAAACCGATTTAAAAATGGAACAGTTTTCCGAGCCTTGGACCGATATCCGCTACAGTTCGTACAGTCTGATGGAGACGTCTAGATAAAACAATTGTGTGGCTTGGGGAGATGTGCTTTTTATTATGATACGTAATTTTACCTGACAGTCGGAAAACGATTTTAGGGTTAAGTATCCGCTACAGTTTTAAGCTACTAGTTCGTACAGTCTGACTGAATTGTTCTATTTAAACGTCTCCAACGTTTAAATAGAACAATTGCATAGCTTGAGGGAAAAGTGCTCCCGAGTGTCATACATTGATTTTATATGATATTCGGGAAACGATTTTAAGAGTTAATTGATGTTACTGTAACTTGCAACAAGGTGCCATTACAATGATTATTATTTTGAAACTGTTCACCAAGAAAATTGTTGATTGTTTTGACAAAACATGCATTCCACAACGTTTCTGTGAAAACGTCTAAAAACAAAAATAAATATATAAAAATAGCGTGATAATGATGAACACTCACGTTGGAGGTATGATTGCGTGCAGGAGTACGCCAACAACCTGTCGGAGAGCGGCGTGCACGGCGCGCTCATCGCGCTCGACGACAACTTCGACGCCAACAGCATGGCGCTCGCGCTGCAGATACCCACGCAGAACACGCAGGTGAATCTCTTCTACCTCCTCTCTATCTCCCTTTACTTTTTTCTAATTCGTTTGGACGTCTTTGTCTCGGTGTATGATTTAATTGCACTAGTGATGGGTATGTGGTGATGTTAAATTTAATTTGTAATATATCCTTAAAATTGTGAATATTCATAATATGTAAAATAACTTGGCCATGAAATGCCAATTGTTAAAATTATAACATCATTCATACTTTTTTTAAAAAAAATACAATAAAATGTTAATATTATGAAATACTTGTATTTCCAGGCGCGGCAGATACTAGAAGTAGAATTTAACAACCTCCTGGCGACCGGCACCGACCGCAAGGCGCGCCAGCCCCACGACCACGCGCCGCCCTCCTGACACCACACCATCAACTAGACTCCCCCACACCCCCGGACACCCCCCGACACCCCCACACCCACGCACCCCCGACACCCCCACGCCGGCGTCTAGACCCGGCGCGGCATACCCGTAACTGTGCTACATTTGTTCTGTCAACACCCCCATGGGAATACGCGAGGATGAACGTTGAAATGATAACTTTATAAATGTTTATACTGATTTAATTAAATATTATTAACCCCCAACACCCCCCAGGGGGCGGGGGGCGAGACTCGGCTTAAAGAAAGGAAAGAAGTTCAATGCGATACTTTTGATGTATTATAATTTAGTTGACGGTATCTTGGTTCGAATACTGATTTGTATACTTTAAATTTGTTTTATACGAACGTACATGTGACATTATTGATAGTGCAATTTTATATCAAATATTGTTGATATAAGGTTAATGTATATCGTTTATGGCGTGAAAGTCCATTATCGCAAGTCAACTAAGCCAGTCTTAAAAATTGTAAATACAATGTTTTAATTTATTAATATAATTTATTTAATCTATGTAGGATTTGGAATTGCGTAGTCTCATACGGACCGCGGCGATGTGGCAACACTCTCAGTCTAAAGATTTAGATACCATTAAACGACAATAACGAAAATATACAATAATTTAATTTTCTAGTCAAATTCAATAGCGGCGGGAAAAATTAATTCTGAAAGTGTTGCCAGGTCTGAAAACTGTTAATACAATAAAATTTTGTGTATCATATATAATAAATAGTTATCGCTTTATATAATGTATTTAAAAGGGAAGCTCTGAGGGTAGTTTACAAAGTACTTAACACGTGTATTCCATATTTATTGTTAACGTAAGGTAAGGCTCAGGTTTGTGTCGTGCGAGATATTGCCATACTTTATTTTGATCTGAGGCAAGCGTTGTTGCCATGATAGAAAAAGAAAACCAAATTGCTATAGGGAAAATTTTTAACTTGATATATAATATTTCTTTAAATTCGGTTTTGAATGAAAATTAAATGGGACAGTTTAAAATGAGATGAAAGAATACGAAGTAAGTGTACCAAGTGCCTCGCCGAGGTCTGTACATATAGCTTTATGTATAGGAACGTGTGCCTGTCTCTTATATAACTAACGTACTTACTCTCATCGTTTTATATCTAAAGATAGCTAATTATTGAAAATATTTTTTATTTACAATTTTGTTAACGTTTCTTAATAATATTATTGAAGTTGTTGTTTTCAAATGTAGATAGATATCGGATTGTGATAACTATGTATGGATGTATTCATTTAAGATATGAATATCGAAATTTTGTAATATGGCAACTTTTAATGATATTAGACATTTTCAATATAAAAAATTATTTATAGTACGATTCGATATCTAACTACGATCCCGATAGTATTCTACAGCTATTATAGCAGACGGCACACTCGCACTAGTCCAGTGTACAGCGTTACATCGTTTTTGTATCAACTCGTACCGCGTAAGTACCTATATTTTGTTAAGGGTTTACGGCGTGTTGGGTGCGTGCCCTTCCTCGCGAGGGGCGCGGCGCGGCGCGGCGCGGGGACAGCTGTCACTGTCGACGTCGCAGTGACAGCGACAGTGACGGTGGCGGGTCGGGCAGACTATGCAGGATATAGATATTGGAACTCTTTTTTATACGATGTTAAATAATACAATAATTAATTATTTATTGTGACATTTTTTGTTGAGATCGTTTAATTATATTTAATTAGATACTTCCCCTCGTCCGCGCACCTTGCCGCCCCCCATTATGATCCCGATAGCTAAATAAAATGTATAATGTATAGCTAACCGATTTGATTTGACGGAATCTATAGAGTACGGTGTAAATATGGTTTCTATATAGCGTTTATATCGATTAGATATGGAGTTAGCAATATTTAGCTAGGATGTGTTCAAACGAAACGTTGTTTCACTTCTTATTAATTTTATGCTTAATTTATTATAGACAATTTAAGCTCGACCTTCGATGAATACCTCATTCATGACTAACGGTTGTCGAAATCACAATTTGTAGGTTTCATATCGTGTCTATCGGCCAGGTTCAAGTGACTGTATATAATTGCGACAGTATTATAACGTTAGTGGGTTCGAGCCGGCGCTTTCGATGGGATGATATTAGAGTTAAGCCCTCGATGTGATCACAGCTAATTAAGTTTTTTTTAATCGACATATTTTTTAAGTTTCCCAGTATTGTTGATCGCGAGAATCGAACTCGAGACCGCATGTCCCTATGAAAACACTTGGGATAAGTGTGAGAGCGTTTGAATTAAAGTGTAAGTACTGCATGGTGTGTGTAAAATTGATAATAGTCCCGGACTGCGCTCTCGGGTTCGCACTTTTTGATGGCAACATGTTTGTATGTAATATTTGTGTTTTATAAATTTTATTGCGGCGTCTAAATAAAATTGTGGAAAACAATATACATTGTTCTTTTAAAACTAATTAATTATTTATTGGCGAGCAGTGGGGCGGGTTCAACTTTCGAATCAATTGCATTTTTATTGGTTATCTACATCGTTTGTAACTGGCAACATTGTTTTTTTTCTTATATATTGAATATTTTATTAATCAAATCATTTTCTATGCTATATATGTACATATATACACTTATGTATATACTTTGTAGATATATTCTTCCTTTATATATATATATATATATATATATATATATATATATATATATTATATATATATATATATTCAATGTCAATTGATAATGTTGGATCCGCCTCGCGACGAGCGTACGATCAGCGATCGTGTCTATATCATTGGTACACATCATTCGTTTTCATTAAATAAATTATATACATATAGAGTACATAAAGTTTTATATTGGACTGTAACGTTGCGAGGTGATTATGATACTAGTGATAGCTTGTCGGTGTAGCAGTTCTGTAAAGTCGGGTATTCCCCGTTACGTATTATCGTCCTATAGTTTAGAGCTTTAGATCCCGATTTACGATTCTGTTGAGCTTTCTGTTGAGCTTTTTGCTATCCAATACTCCACAAGTGCCAACTCTCGAGGAAAGGACGCGGCGAGGAACAGTTCATCCAGACATTCCACTTCACTCGCCTCTGTGCTCCGATTTTGCTGGGAATTCTGGTGGTATATCTTTTGAAAATGTGTCGTGTGTTTTATATGGAATGAGCTTAAATGGGCAGATTTAATGGAATATTTGATACGATTTTTCGATGTATTCTATTATATCAGTCGGCTACGATCGAGGCACAGAGCGACCACAGACCCCAAGTCCCAACGGCTCGCGCTACCAAAGAGTAAAGTTACCTTCACAATAAGGAATTAATGTATCATAGGATTCTAGTGAAAAATTGTCGAATGTATATAATTTCGCATATGTGTTTATATAGCTTTAGGACTAAAGTACCGGCGGACATTCCAGGCTTTCGAATATCGCTTGTAACAAACAGTTGTCAGTGCGGATGATGTCTCGGATTGTTGTAGGCGATTATTTTGACCAATGTAATCTGTATGTAACGTTTGTAAAAATATTTACTGAACGTGCGGTGACTTGCGTTATGCGTATCATAAGTGGTAAATACAATTTACACGATACTATGTTTTGTTTTACTTACCACCCTATTCTTAGTAGAGGCTAAACCTCGCTTCGCTCGAGTTTGTACCTAGGTACGTTTTAACGAATAGTTTGGAATATATCAATATATTCTTTATTGCATATTTACAGAGTAACACAGATAATACAGAGACCAATGTGGGCAAAGGTGGACTTATCTCTTCCAGCCAACCTATGGAATTGAGACATAGTGTTATATGACGGGACTAGAAGAGTATATATATATATACTATTATAAATGTGAAAGTTTGTGAGTATGTATGTTTGTTATTCTTTCACGCGAGAACGGCTGAACGGATCTGGATGAAATTTGGTACAGAGATAGATTATAGTCTGGAATAACACATAAGCTACTTACTTTTTATCCGGGAAAAATGTACGGTTACCGTGGGATAGGTTTGTTTTTGTGTTTTATGGGATAGGATTTTTTGTTCTAGTAGACTATACATTATATTACTGCTCCGCTCCCTTCAGAAGTAGCACGATGATACATAGCCTAAACTATAGATGAATTAATATGATGATGATGTTCTCCTGACCGATTCCGGCCACGGCGGCCAATCTCATTAAGACTAGCAAACTGCGCAGAAGATATTATAGTGCACAAGTGTACGCGCAGACACAACGTGCACTCTCTATTCCTGTCACTCTCATACTCCGGTGGGACGACTACTCGACACGACCAGTGAGAGTTAAGGCGCAGGACCGACGGCTTTACGTGCTCTCCGAGGCACGAGCGTGAAACACCGCCAACTTTCCAACTCCGGGCTGTTACTGAGACTTACTTTACAGAAAGACTCAATAACTAAACTTTGCCCGACCCGGGACTCGAACCTAGGACCTCCGAGTGTGCAGCCGTACATGCTAGCCACTACACCGCCGAGGCAGTTAAAAAAATGGAATAATATAGACAATCCGAGACTATTAACTTCTAGACGGCTACGGTGCTCCACAACATACTAGTCTTTTACAAAGAATATTTTATTCTTATATCCCCTACTCTCTAGAGAACGACTGGACGGATTTCAATGAGCTTCTTTAGTGTTTAATAAAAGAAATAAAAAAATGGCCAAGTTCGATTCAATCAGTGAGTTAGTGCAAATAAATACATAGCTGCATCTACGAGAAAGTGGAATTCCAAATCATCACATAAAATCGCAAACAGAAGTTAATAGCTAAAGCAGACGTGACCTTATCTTTAAGAAAAGTAATATTAAAAAATCTTGGGACATTAACACACAGCACCATCTAGTTCCATGGTAAGCTACGAGGCTTGTGTTATGGCTACCAAGTATGGTGACTAAGTCGAATCTGTACATGAAATATTTTTTGGAAAATCTAATTGAAATAGACATTATTATCGATACAGAGTCCGAATCTATAGTGTTTAGAATTTTTGTCTGTCTGTTACCGCATCACGAGAAAACCACTGGACAGATTTTGATGAAATTTGGTCAACATATAGGATACTTTTTACTACGGGAAAATATCTCATTTCTGAGAAAAATACAAAAACTGTATTGTAAGTGTATACTAATATGTAAAACCGAAGTACTTGGTTTTTGATCATCTGAACGCGGGCGAAGCCGCGGGCAATGCTAGTAATGTATATTTCAATAAGATTTTCCAAAAAATATTTAATGTACAGATTCGGCATAGTTACAATTTTATTATATGTATAGATAAAAGTAATGAGTGTATATAATTTTTTTTAAATTATATAAGCCATATTTTGATATCCTAAGCTCTGGAAAATATTTTAATTGCCTTGTAGCCATAGTTCGCTTGTAAAATCGATTTTTTAAATAGGTACACTTCATAAGCTGTTTTGATTTCAATGAACGAATTATAATACTAGCGACTCACCCTCGCTTCGCTCGGGTTCGTCCCTAGGTACGTTTTAAATTAAAATGGATATAGTATGTTATCCTTAAGAGATAGACATATGCCATCACGGACTTTTCTGTAGACCTATATAAGATACACAATTCCACCATACATTATTTTGTTATATCTCAAAGGGTTTAGGCAGCGTTTTCGTTGAAAGCTCCCAAAAGTCTTATTTTTTCCGATACCTCCAACAAATATCGTTATATTTTAGCCAATGTATATAATAACTTAACAAATTATATACTAAAACCTTCCTCTTGAATCACTCTATCTATTAAAAAAACCGCATCAAAATCCGTTGCGTAGTTTTAAAGATTTAAGCATACATTGGGATTTAGGGCCAGAGAAAGCCACTTTGTTTTATACTATGTAGTCATGAGCTTGAAAACAAAATTTCAGTCTATTAGGGCTTAAGTGATATCCTACTGATATCGGAAAAATAACTGCAATCGATTAAGTCAATTTTTAGTCAGTGTATGAGGTTAATAAAAGTAAGATCAAAATCTCCACAGACTATAAAAGAATTAAAGCTGTTACTTGAAGTATACCCACTAGGAAAATGTAATCAATTATTATCACCAATATGTGAAAATACAACTAAATATATTATCAAAAGTGTTAGAGGAGAGGGGATGCTGAAGTGAAAATATTTTACAATAATGTTTAAGATTACTTTATTTTGTTTTTACATTTGCTTTTCTTTCTTATTTGACATTTTACTTAGATGCCTACAAATTTTCTTTTTTAATTCCTTCTGTCGTTTAAGTTTACGCCATTCATCTTCTTCTTGTTGTTTCTTGAACTTCCTCACTCTCTCAACTGTCTGCTCTTTTTGAACTTCTTTCTTTTTCTTAAAGTTAGTTTTCAACATTTTAATTACGCTGGATACTTGCTGTTCGTGCGGACTCTTGACGACGGCTATTCTATCTGAGAACTTCTCTTTTAAATTTCTTTTCGATAAGGACATTGATTTAGATTTAGGTTTCAATTTGTACGGCAAACCTTTTTGAAGTTCCTTAGGTATTACTAATGGTTTGAAGACTTTTGGTTCCCTCACAATGTCCGTGTACATCGAGTCAGTGTTAGCGTCGCTTTTGATATTCCGTTCTCGTTTCAGTTGTCCTTTCGTCTTCATTCCCTGCCAAGCGTTCTTATTGCCGACCGGAAGCAAAAGATTGACAACGGGCGCGTAAAATTTGGTGACATCCACTTTGAACCAAGTTCTACAGAAAATTACGTCACTCATTAGAATTTTGTCTTCGAACGTCGCGCGGAATGCGCCTTCAGGTTTATTTAAAGCCTTTTTAATCTGCCCTCTAATGCCAGAAACTGTTTTTATTCTCGCTCCCTCAAATTTGGCGACCTCAAGAGTACTTGTGAACATGTCTTTAATAAAAGCTGTCTTTTTGTAAATTTTTAAAGGTGTTCCAACTAATTTTAGCTTTTTCATAATCTGTGTAGATTTATTGATTTCATTGACACTTCCTGTGGCTGCAATTCGAAAACCTAATTGTTTTATTTCATTTGACTCGTTATTCACAGTCTGTAGAGCTAAGAAACCTGTATTTTGTGGTGTAATTGGTCCATAGAAGTGCATGTTGCAAGTGACATGCTCAGGTGTATACTTCAAATATCGACACTTTAGATCGTCTTCAATTTTAGAATAAATAGGTAAAGTTTGAAATCGGCGCCAACCCAACGAAATGATAAGGGGATCATTCGTTTTTAATATCTTTTTGTACCACCTGTGTTTCTTCACTTTACATGATACAAAACCAATATTCTGTTCAGCCATGTTGAGAGCTCCGATAAGTAATGGATAGCTAGAATCGAAGTTGGTCACAAATTCTGAGGACATATTTTTAAATAGCATTCTGACATACAATCCTGGTCTGTATCCTTCTACTTCCACTCTTAAGCCATTGTCTAAATTTTCGAAAACTGACTTATTTAGTTCAGATTGCTTCAAAGCCTCTGCTTTTAAATTTTCATAATATGAGTGGTCACCTTTTATTCTGTGGTCATCAGGGTTGTCATATTCTGCATCAAACTTCGCTTTTAATTTCATTTTCTTATCCAGAATTTCTGATTTTGTTAATTCAGCTTTACGTTTCGCACCAACTACCTCCTTTGTTTCTTCTTTATTTTCGCCAACATGTTTTTCTCCAGTTTCTAAATCTTCAAAATCACCAAACATCTCATCTTCACCGTCACTCGCATCATCTAACTTTAGAAGTTCTTCCGCGTCTTCATCTGCTGATCTTTTGCCAGTTACGAAGCTATTTATCAAAATTTGTTTATTTTCATCTTTTGTCCAATCCCTAAGATTCGGTTTATCTAATGAATAGAAAAACGAACATTCATCTAGGTCCAATTGTTCTTTCTCTTTATGTTTTTTCTTTTGAGTACTCGTCACTTTTTTAAAGAGACCACCAATTTCTTCTTCATCACTTTCATCACTCTCGTCTTTCTGTTCCTTGGTTTTATTTCCAATTTCAAAATCCCCATATACTAGCTTCATGATATTACTTGATGTTTTCTGACGTTCAAAATATGCTGCTGTAGCTTTCTCACTTAACTTTTCTTTCCATTTTATATTAAAATCTTCTTCATCTGAGCTCTGATCAGAATCTGACTTTCCTTCAGCAGTCACTTTCAATTTGCGATCTTCTTCCATGTCTTTATCAGCATTATCATTATCTTCATTTTCTGAACCAGAATTATTATCCCATGGAAGTTTTGAACTTTTGACATTACTGTCCTTTTCACTCTGATCTATTCCACTGTCATTATCAGAGTCACTGTCATTGTCGGACTCATCATCTCCTTCATCAGAACTACTCTGGTTCTCTTCATTTTTACCATGCTGTAAATATTCATCATCCTTTACCATATCAGGATATATAACAGCACCTCCACTGAAAAGTTTAAACCCAGACTCTTGCATTTGTTCATCAACAGTTTCTTTTGTTTCTACAACATTTTTTAATAAAGCTTTCTTTTCATTTGTTTCTTCATCTTCCTTATTATGTGAATGTGATCCTTTAAGTTCAATATAAACTGCATCTTTGTCATAGACTATACCTCCAACACCAGCGAAAGGAGCATATATTTGTCTCTCTCTTTCCATTAAGTGTCTCTTTTTGTCACGATTGGGTAATGGACATGGATCTGGTAGATATGACAATTCACTAATTTTCATATCACCAACACCTGAAAAGGAGACAAGTAGAATTATTATCATGTAATAGCAGTACCCCGCAGTTTCACCTGCGTAAATTTGGTTTCATAAATAAACAAACTGTGCCTCTTTGTAATATTAGTATAGATTATAATTGTGCTATAAAATATATCTAAATTCCCAGAGTTCTTCTCAAGCCTGTAGTTATTTTTCCCCTGCTACTGATAGAGGTTTTGAAAAATAAATTTGTTTTGTTTTACATAATATATTAAACAAACAATTATTCAAAATTGAAAATAATATTGTCTCATAAATGTAAACAAATAAATCAGTAATTAAAATTACATTAAAAAAAATAGATTTTGCTTACCTGCTATATGCACTGCAGATTCTTTCATAAGAGGTACACCTCTAACATAGCCATAGAGAACAACATCTCTATTTACTTTAGGATCCTTTCTTATAGCTTCTTGATTAGTAATATCTTCTAACCTGTCTGCTAACACATAAGCATGGGTCATTTTCCAACTCAAGGGGCGGAACTTCATCACTGATATAAATCTAGACAAATTCTTTATTTCATTTCTTAAGTATTCTCCATGAATTATACCAGAAAGGTAAAACAATTTAGCACCAGGATAGACTTCTGTCCAAAAACGATGTTTTAGTGTTTTCTTTGTCATTTTTAATTTTTTTGCATTCTTAATCATATCTAAATGTGTCAACACTCCCATGATCTTTGGCATGCCGTGGACTTGGCAAATATTAAGAAATTCAAATATCTCCATTTCGAATCCAAAACTAGCATCGCATAGTAATAATACAAGATCTGCACATTTTGCTATGTCTATCATGGAATTGATGTCATTATTACATTCAATTAAAGTAAGTCGACGTTTTTTAGATGTAACAATGGTAATTGGGCCGTTTGTACTCGTCACGTTGGTTTTTATGAAGCTTTTAATCAAATTATTTATAAGCGTTGTTTTACCAACTCTTGGAGGGCCCACCACCGCTACAACGATTGGTGGAGGTTCCAAAGGTGTTTTGTCCACTTGGGGAATATGTTGCTTTTTAGCAATAACATCCTCTCGCCGCCGAAATTGCCTTTCAGCTCGAACCGCAGATTGAATAGCAAATGCTTTTGGATTTCTTTGCCGTGCGGTTAGGTTAGATTGATCTATTTGATTCTTCTTTTTTTTCTTTTCTGCTTTTCTTCCTGCATGTTTAGCTCGATGTGCTTTTTTCTTATCAAATATGGCTTCATCAGCCATAACTGAATTTAAATAATGCACTGTTTTGTAAAATAAATTCACGTGCTAAAACCTCACAGTGACATTGTTGAATGTTGACAAAATTTGACATATGCCAGATGCCACATCCAGGCGCAATGAACGAAAACATTGTAACTTGTTATTGTTACAATTATTATGTTTTTATAATTATATGTATATTAAAAATTGAAGATATCCATCATTTATAATTTATTAACTAACTATTATTTTTAATTAACTATTACAAAACGTTTAATGAAATTATTTAATGATAATGGGGAATAATTTTGGCTTTTTCTCCCGCCAGATGTCGCTATCAGTATATTGTCAAACTATAGCGTGGATAGATTTTGTTTCGTTTTATTTTTTAATTAAAGTGATAAATTGTGCAATACCAGGATGAAAAGGAAATAGATATCATTTGTTCTCAAAAGAGAAAAACTTAAGCTAAAGACTAAAGCAATAAGATGGCCAAAATTGGCGAAATCACAATCTTTATATTTAAGGCTATGTGGACATCATTTTAAAGAAAGTGATTTTAAAACTCGTAAATCGTCTACAGGTTGATATTTTTTTTTATTTTTTGTCCTTTTTTTTACTCTTAACATTCATCTCCCATATTACTCCCTTATGGGATTGTCTTTCGAAAAATGCTAAACCACGAATTTATTTAATTATATTGAAAAGCATTAATATCAAGTTTCAAGTGATTCCGATTATAAATAATTCTTTGCCGATATAAACTTTAGTACCCCTTTTTTCCCCTTTAAGGAATGAATTTCTAAAAAAAAAGCAATTAAATATATTTCTTATTTTTTATCTTAAAGCAAACCACTTCCTGTGTATTTCACATTAAAAATGACAGTTTCATGCAATCTTTAATCCCTTGTTTTACCCACTTAGGGGATGAATTTAAAAAAAATCCTTTCTTATCGGATGCCTACATCATGTAAAGTATACGTCCTCCAAATTTCACGTTTCTACGACCAACGTTTTAGGCTGTGTGTTGATCCATCAGTCAGACAGGACCACCGCAGGATGCACCCCTCCTTCTCAATTCTTCTTTGAGCTAGTTTAACTTCCACATAAATACATTATACAGATAAGATGCGAACACAATAGAAGCAAAAAAAACACTAATAAAAGAGACATCACAATAAATTGCTTATCTTCAGACTGATTGTAAATAGGCCATACCTGTGGCTCCCTCTTTTCAAGAGATCTTCTCCATTGAAAAAAAAAGTAGAAAATGGCAACATTTGTCACAGTGCTTGTACACTGGTCACTGTGCGTGTATAGGCAACATTGCAGTGAAACTGTCAGTACCGCCGCGAATCAATGTTGTATGATTGACCGATTGTGTTTTCGTCAAAAAGGTTTTTATTTGGATGATGAAAGCAAAAAACGGAGCTCTTGATGATTGCTCTCGAGTGCATGAAAGGAAAGTGAACTAGACACCATTGTACTTAAAATGACTACTTCGGAAGTGGAGAGCCGAAACATCGCTATTTCCATGTTAGTATGCATTTAATTGTAGTACTACATTACGCAGATAAATTTACCTAAGTCAGATATCACAGTTTATTTACTTATATCCTATGTTTGTTCATGTCGTGCTAATTTATAAAGTATCATCGATGTCTGACATAGGAACATTATAAAAGTTAGAAACAGGAAATAGCACTCATTGAGCCGAATGCATATTGCTTTGTGCAAAAATGTAATGTATTTCTGTTTTTATATTTGAACAGATGCTAATATTGTTTGTATACATTGTTGCGGTTTTTTAATTATTTTATTGTATTAAATTTATTTGTGTATTCAGTGTTATTATTATATTATTTAATATATATATATTTATTAGGAGAAAATCCGTGGAAAATCTAGTGATATCATCTCAAGATGCCATAGGGCAAAGTATCAGCCAGGCTCTTACATTCTCCGGAGTCATTACACAGTCCAGCCAAGTGCTACAAGAGACCAAGTAAGTTATGATAATTTGCATAATTATAAACAATGATTAAAAAAATATGTTTGCATAATTTGCTATACAATTTTTTTGATGATTATTTCTTTTTTCGGTTTTGCATTTTATTCTAGTCTTCTTAGTATTAAAACATAGGCAAGATTCGTAATAACAATTTAAATTTTAAAAGTATTCATGAGTTCAATGAAACATTCTATCAGCTAGGTTCTTATATTTATTTTTTTACCTACTAAATATTTTTTATCACATTCAGAAATATGTTCTTGCATAGAACATTTTTGTTTTCAATGTACTATTTAAAACTTAAAAAAGAAATTGAAGTTCTTTTTTATAATAAAGGAAATCAAATAATATGATTTTTATGTTTTCTTTTATGAACTTTTATGCTTTTTTTACCACAGTGTTAATTTGTATTTGCTACTATACTAAGTTTTATACATAAGTGTATAGTTCTATTCAGATTGAAAATAGATATGAGTATCTCTTTATATGGCACTTTAAGGTTTTCAACATTGAATCAACATGGAATTTTATTATGTTTTTATAGTGGCTGTGCTGATACACACATTTAGGCTTAATAACAGTTGTAACGCACTATGAACTATAGTTGATGCGTAACCGCCTATCAATTTGCTTGACTAGTATATTATTATAAAAGTATATATTGTGCTAACGAAATTTGTTCAAATCTATATAATATATATGTATATATATATATATATATATATATATATATATATATATATATATATGTATATGTATATATATATATACACACACACACACACACACACAACTACAGTTAACACTCAATATCACCCGCACACACAAAATTTTTATTGTGTCTATGTATTTCCAAAACCAGACTATCAAAATTTCAATATCTATTAATTTAGCTTTTGAAGAAAAGTTTATCAAACACATTTAAAAATAAATCAGTGTAAAATTCTAACGCAAACTATTTTGCATACATAAAAAATGTTTACATAGTTTTACTTTAAATCTATCACACATCTTTATGTGTTTTAAACTTGAATATAAAACATTTATAAAGGAAGTTGAAATTGCGTCTATAATTAAACACGAGTAGCATTATCTATTACTAACACATTGACTAATTTCTTTATTATATGTATTGAAAATTCGGCTTTGACGTCGACGTACACGAACAATAGCAGTGCACGTGTACGATCGTAACTAACTTTAACGACAACAACAGATACTTTTCAAGGTTAAATATTCCTCTAAACATTGTTGCTAATACTGTTTGTATTTGTATGTCTGTCCGACATTATGATGAAAACTAATGTCTGATTTGGACCAAAATTTTGGAGTTGTGGTCTGCTTCTGCAAATGTTTTCGCATCGTTATGTACCTATCTCACTCACTCTGGCCTGCTTGCGATGTTCTAAAGCTATATATCGCGAAAATCCTGAACTTGATACTCTCTTGCATAGTCCGCATTAAACCAAAGCAGTCTTTAAAAATATATGATTTGTCAGTAAAACAAACACCTACCGCCTCCATCTTTCTATTTCCCACAAACAAGTACTTTTGTAATCATATTCAAACGTTAACAGATATTATTATATAATCATTCATAAAATACTAAACCAACAGAGTTATCTACGATTGCTATACAAAGAGCCGTAGCGGCATAAATGGGAAATTTTATATTTGACACTGTAAGTACTTAAATACAAAATGCGATAAAAATTAATTGTGTCATTTTATCCACTATAACCTCGTACTGTTGCATAACACCGTTTTTGGCAATCATTCTGTCCCATATACCCTATTCCAATAATTTTATGTGTTATTATGACCAAAGGAATGAGACCATTTGGTAAGATATACTTTGTAAGACAATGAAACATGCTTAAAATTTTTGCAGTGAATTCGTTTAGTGCGTCAATATAATCACGTAGTGGCATGGATCTGAACTGCCGCTTGCTTACTACGCCTAATATCGCGAGTTCGATTAATCAGATGGTATGATTTGATTAGCCTGAAGCGTGGCATTGGGTGTTTTGCCACTGGCTGGTATTATACTAGAAGCTAGAAATAACGGAAAGCGGAATAGATAGTCTCCTAGAGTCCTATGTCTTTTCCGTCACATTGCTAATATGGAAAGCCATAAAACTATTATCATTAATATCTTATAACTACGAATGAAATTCTATCCAGAAATAGTTTTTACATATCACACTGGAAACGCTCATAAAAATGATATAGTATGTATGTGTAATTAAAGTAATAAATGTTCTTGATTGCATGAATCATCACTTCTACTGACTTCTGTTAGGAAGCATTCTGTGTGCGTTTTTTTTTAAATTTAAAATGATTAAATTATGTTTTTATTAAAAACTCGTTATGCATATTTATATAACCTACTCGTGTTAGCTGGGTACCTAATAACAAAACTGATGAAAACTGCTTTGTTTGTATGATATGAATTCTTAAAGAACGTTTGTGTGGTAAAGGCTATTAAATAATAAATGATTTTATAGAAGATGGCACGCCTTGGGAATGAAATGATCGCCTCCAGGCTTCAACTTTATAGAAATATTGTTTATAACTTAACTTTATAAAAAAGATAACGAAAGTTCCGCTGAGTTTCTTTCGCCAGTTCTTCTCAGGTCTGAGGTTTCTTCTTTCCGAACTGGTAGTAGACTCATGACGTTCAGTAAAAAATTGTAATAATTTAATGCTGAATAAAATATTTTCAATTTGAATTTGAAAAATCAGTAAATTATATATGATTGAATAACGCTACAGTGACTAATTTAAACGTTGTTTTTGTTACTAAGTCAATTATTTATAGGATGCCATTTTTTGTTTACATAATTTAGCCTGAACATTTATGACTTGCAATTTCATTCATATAATAAAATTGTAACTAAGCCGAATCTGTACATTTAATATTTTTGGGAAATCTTATTGTAATAGACATTATTATCGATACAGAGACCGAATCTATGATTTTTAGAATTTTTGTCTGTCTGTCTGTTACAGCATCACGGAAAAACCACTGGAGGGATTTTGATGAAATTTGGTATGATGATAGCTGGTTATCTGGGTCTACATATAGGATACTTTTTACCGTGGGAAAATATCTCATCTCTGAGAAATCTATACTAAACGTTAAAACGTAAAGTAGGGACGAACCCGAGCGGAGCGAGGGTGAGTCGCTAGTCAACTATAATAATGAAAGGCGGGGCTTTATTCTAAAAATATGATGAAATATGTAAGCAAATATGCAAAAAAATGCATAAGTTAACGTTTTATTTAAATTAAAAGTGTTGGCGGGAAAGATTGATAGTATTGTTATTGCGTCCTCAATAATTATTAATTGTTTATTCGCTGTAATTTTTTTATCACGAAACTAAATTATCTCTTATCGACATACGACAGTGTGGATATAGCTTGCTCAGGTAGTGACAGTGAAACAGTGTTTTGTTCTGAAAATGATGAAGTTAGTAAAGTTAGAAGAGAATGGACAGTTCGTAGATTACATTGTTCACATGATCGGATTGGTGTGGGAGGACTCCGTAATCAAGTATTTAAATTGTTAACAAATCTTATTATTAATTATAATTTTGTTATCACATTTCGCAAAATAACTTTCATCAGCATCAATCATCACCCAAGAGTAGTATATTTCATTTTCGTTTCATGTCTCTTCATTTCTACCACGAATTGAAAATTGTGTAAAACTAGCTTCCTTTGTTGTCTTCCCTTAACATTATAATCAAAGGGTTTTAAAGAAACTGATGAACTGAATCCTTTAAAGGCATTAATACACCATCAGTATTTCCTCTAATGAGGTAGAATCTGATCGTTTGCTCGCAAAAAACAATGAATAAGAGTCTCTATTTACTGTATCTTCTGACAATAAAAACAAATACAAGATATCAGCACGAATGATAAACACAAATTTTATTGCTCTGTTCGAGTTTACGTAACTATAAAGGCAAACACTCGATTGGTTCGCCACTTGGTTCTTGTTTTCTATTGGACGCTCTCGTGGTTATTCAGTATAAATGACAATGATAAAACCTCCTTAGTGGCTGTTTTCGTAACAAAGGATAGTATGCGCTACATATTTAACAGTAACAGTTTTAATTACATTATCGTAGGTGAATATTTTGATTTAATATCTTTATGAACACTGTCCACAGACTAAATGGTGATTTTACCTGTTCACCATATGCACTATTAGTAAAATTCCTACCTTGAAAACCTCGGCCTCGACGTAGGCTCGGCCTTTTTCCGAAAAGATATAAACATTGCGTTTTTTTAGAAAAGACACCTACATACATAGATAAAATTAATTATTGAAATCTTATCTAAATATAATTAATATTTGAACCGAATCGTTAGAGTTTTAAGGTTTCCGAGATACGATAAATTTATATATTACTCGTATATACAAGACACTGCTCATTAATTAAAGATTATTATTATTATTATTATTATTATTATTATTATTAAATATTTAAAGATAAGATAGTAAGTATAATAATGACCTCCTCAGCAATCTAATCTCATAGAGACTAGCCATGCGTACAGGAGACATTATAGTGCATAAGACTGTGTATGTGCCGAGACAAGTGCATTCTCTATTTTTTCACTATAAAAATTTCTATGAGACGGCCGGTGAGAGATCAGGCTGACTGATGGCTTCAGGTGCACCCCAACTCCAGGGTTCTAGTAATATAACAATTTATTAGCACGAAAATTCGATAACTATACTCTAGATCTGCAGTACATCCTAATAATAATAATGTCCTCCCGACCGACTTCGGCCACGGCGGCCAATCTCATTGAGACTAGCCAACTGCGCAGGAGATATATTAGAGCACAAGTGTACGCGCAGGCGCACGTCGCACCTTTTACTCTCAAAGTCCGACGGAACAATACTTTGATACGACTGCTGAGAGTAAAGGCAAAGGACCGAGGGTTTTACGTGCTCTCTGAGGCTCGGGGGTTACTCACCGCCAACTTCCCAACTCCGGGCTACTACTGAGGATATCTTAACAGAAAATCTCAATAAATAAACTTGGCCCGACGGTCCGACTCGAACCCAGGATCTCCGGATCTGCACCCGCAGATACTAGCCACTAGACCAACGAGGCAGACCCTACTAATAATAATTTAGGATATGGTATTTTATTATGGACATAAATCGTTTTTTTTTATCAAAGCTACATCTAGGTATATAAATATGCAAAGACAAAACAGTTTAGCACCTTTTTCTCCTCTAAAAACCGTTAGTTTTTTTTTATACATAGATAGAAATAGGTAAATTCTACTCATGAATGTTTTCCTCTAAATTTCAATAATTATTATAGTGGAATTTCGACCACTGTAAGAACACTAGTATTATAATACATATGTATAAGGATGGTACCTAGAACCTACACAGCCCTGATCCCATTAGATATGTTTGACCATCGACCTTAAATATATTTTATTCATTATTTAACATAAAACATTTTCTTTATAAAACAACTTTTAAAACTGTTCGATAATTTAGTTTAGTCTATCTTGCATTGCAGTTTTATTTTGGCTGCGTTAATATTAAAAACATCCTGTTTAGTATCACTTAGGAAATGTTAATTTCCGGAAAAACAAAATATACCCGTAATTATAGTTTTCTATTAAAACTTCCGGGTACGACGTGAATATTCCATTATATCATCCGTTTAAAAGAAAAAAATATCTATGGAATTACAACTATTCAGAAATTCTTAGTTTAATATACGCTTCACCACATATGTATTTTTAGCCTGATAGTTTGTATATTGAAAAACCGACGAAACTAATAATTTACACCGACGTCGTGTAAATATTAAAGAAATTTAATGCACCATTTATAACAATTTTCTCACAATGTTTTCCTTCATCTCGGACTACGAAAGTTATAATTATTCGTCTTATAATAAGTATATATAAGATAACAATTAATTTTTATTTTAAGAATCAATTATTTAATCGAGTAAGTAGTGCAAATATATGCGAATAACTTACGTGTTTGTGTAATAAATAACGTTAGTAAAAAATTGCGAGCAAGGCCAAAGTAGTATGGATAAAGAACGGAAGAGTTCACGCACTGGCTGGAGGCCGATTGAGATTATCTAGAAATTGTAAGAAATTCTAAAATTTCTAGAACCTGTCTCGTGTATCTACCAAAACTGGTTACTTTCAAATAAAATACAACTGTCTAAATACATATATTTCGTTATCCCCAGAGAGACGAGCGGCGCGATCTCTGCTTTCGCGATAGCCATTGCCAATATATTTCCCACTAGTGGCTCACCCTCGGTTCGCTCGGGTTCGCCTCTAGAAAAGCACAAACAGATCTATCCTACAGGAATCGTTCCTTTTCCCCGGGATAAAAAGTAACCTGTTGTTTGACCGACAATATAAGGTATCAGCATGCAAATTTAACTAAATTAGGTGCATAAGTTCTTGTGTACTAAGCTGTGTAAATTACTATAGTTTTTTAACTATCCCACGGGAATTTTAATTTTCCGGGATGAAAAGTATCTAAGATGTTCACCGGGGATATAAGGTACCACTATTATTTGTCTTTTTACATCCCCCTGACTCGGTTTTTAATATATTTTTTTCTATGTACAGACATTCGACCTCTACAGTTTTATTTAAGTATATATATCGTATCATATATAGAACATGTGAAAAGGACGAGTGATGAAGATTTAGGATTTTTTTTAATTTTATTTACCTAATAAAAAATGTATGGAAGCTGATGCTGGGAGGCCTCGAAAAAGAACCCATTTTTTATATCTACTCTATAAAGAAAGAGAAAAGCAGGTGTAAAGGTAGGAACGTGTAGATACGGAAAAATTGGTTCTGTAATAATTCAAGTCTAATAGGCGTGAATTATCTACATGAAGCATATAGAAGCCGTATTTATTTCCTTATGTGGCGTACAGCTTTAGATGGCTTTACGTGCTCTCCGAGGCATGAATGCGTAAAACAGCCAAGGCTTTTTCGTATAGAAAATCCCATAAACAGATGTTTGCCCTAACCCGGAACTCAAACCCAGGACCTTTGAATTTGCTGTCGCTAGGACTTAATCAACAAAGTAATCAATGTACTCGTATAAGGCAAAAAAATAATAAAGGCAAAGATAGATTAAAGTGAAAGAGAGTTAGCGCGTTAGTTAACTGTTTGTTGCCATGGTAACCGTTGTTATTGTCTGACAAATGATATATAATATTATATTTTTTCCTTCTTTTCTTTCCATTGTGGCCATTTTTATATAAGTAGAGGTACTTTATCATGCACAGAAAAAAATTAGTTTAAGTTGATATATAAATGATGAATATACGCGATGAACGTATAAACGTCCCAAAATATGACCCGCTTACACCGTTTTTTTTAACGTTGGGAAATGCATTTACGCACGAGGTGTGGGACTCACCGGCAAAGCCAGTACTACCCACTAAAACCCAACAAAACCTTCCCCCGTCTTAATGGGGCGTCGCAGGATCGCTTACGCATTCAACTACGACGCCCCGACGGCAGGTCTACGAAGCAGACCACAACAACCACGGGGTTGCTCCAAGGTCCACTCTGCTATCAGAGAAGTACCAGGAGCAACCCGCATGGTACACCGCCCTCCGAAGAGGGCCACCTCCCACCGCCCACCGAAGTGGGCCACCTCCCTGTGCGTTTCTTGGCTTCGCGCCCGGTTGGGTTGCTGGGCACTACTGAGCCCCCCCACCATGACAAGGTGAACGCACGTTGGGGGAGACTTGTTTGACCCTAGGTATATGATTATATAAAAATTTGCGTGATACAAGATGATTTATGACTAACAACTTAAAAAGAAGAGAATGCTTATTCCAAAATATTGTCATATTCTTAGATCTCACATCCTGAGACTACTTAATCATGTTCAAATATTTTCTTTATGTCCTCTTGCATTTTTTTTAAATCAATTTTAACTTTACAGATTATGTTTACTATGTGGTACATTCTATCACAGATAAAGATACTGACTTTTTAGCTATGGACGGCATTTGACGACACGTTTTGCTCAGTTTGTAGTGACCCTGTTTACTGTGACAGCGGTCGCGAGTTCGAGTCCAGCTAGGGGCATTCATTTGTGTGATGAGCACGGATGTTTGTACTCCAGTCATGGGTGTTTATATTTATAATATGTATAGTGTATCAACTATCTTGTATCCATAACACAAGTATCGTAGCTTACTATAGAACTAGATGGTACTGTGTGTTAATGCCCCAGCCCCCAACATAATATAAAAACTTAGTGACAGTTTCCTGCAATTTTACCTCTTTATTTGTATTCACAAATTTTCAGGTATGGGTTAAAC
The DNA here is from genome assembly GCA_951806755.1 of Brenthis hecate. Lineage (NCBI taxonomy): Eukaryota > Metazoa > Arthropoda > Insecta > Lepidoptera > Nymphalidae > Brenthis > Brenthis hecate. Next base: position 691,821 of record OX638253.1, on the reverse strand, counting down.
GGAGTCTTAAGTATAATTTTTTTCTAGTAATCAATAGTAAAGATTTCTTCAAATTTTGACTGTAACTTCTTCTAGGGTTAGATATTAAGTCCCCCAAAACATGCGTTCACTTTGTCGTGGTGAATGAAACCAAGAAACGCACCGGAAGGCGGCCCATCTCGGTGGATGGTGTGCCATGCGGGTTGTTCCTATTACTTCTCTTATAGTAGAGTGGACCGTTGGAGGCAACCCCATGGCTGTTGTGGTTTCTGTTTCGACAGACCTGCCGTCGGGGCGTCGTGGTTGAATGCGTAAGAAGTCCTACGACGCCCCATTAAGACGGGGACTCCCCTTAGGGGAACTTTTGTTGGCGTTTAGTGGATAGTACTGGTTTTTCTTTCTAACAGCTGAATGCCATATAACCACCTGTATATAAATGCAAATGAAAATTCGAAATAAACATTTCTTACTCTACTTATTGCGCAAAGTCAGGGTTTTTGTCAGGGTCTAATTATTGACCACTACTGATGCAAAATGAGGAAAGCTCCTCATCATCAAGAAGGATCTTAGAACTACATGTATGCTTTTTATAAATGTAAAGTTTTAATGTACCGCACAAAGAGTTAAGAGCAACTCAAGACTGCAAACAGTGTGTGGCTATCATCTTACGTTATATATTTTTTAGCGACCTAATTTCTTTTGTTGCTCTCACAGAAATTGCAATTTTAATCTGAATCTATTCTTGTGCCAAATGAGGCTATAATATTTAGCAACAATGAAGTAGACTTCTTATTACTATTTTTGACATACTAATTAAAGACAGCATTTCAATAAATACTAGGTTTTTACTATTTGAACATTGAGGTAGATTTATCTACCTGAAATTTCAATTTAAAGTCTTTTACGAGAATTTTAGAATTGTGTAATCAAACAATAGTTTTTTGATATCAATATAATTTGTATTGCATATAAATATGTGCATGTATGTATTCGTGTGTGTATATATGTACCGATTCGTAACGTAAATATGTGTAGGTATATGTTACAAAATATTTCTTACCTGTAACCTATTCATATATGTAATGGGATCTATTTGATATCAGGGTAAAAAGCCTACACCCGATATATCAAATATGGGTGGGTGGCCTTGAGGCATTCTCCATCAAAAACTATGGCAAATAAATTACTTTTTAACAAAAAATGGTACACTAACTACAAAATAATTATTTCACCCATAGAAGTTGAAATTTTACCACCCCCAAACAACCCCCTTGAACTATAAGCTATTCATTAAAGAAATATGAATATCGATTCGCAATTAGCGTAACATAAACACCAATAAAAAATGTAGCCGAATTTGGTAGGTACCTCTTCCTTTTTGAAGTCGGTCAAAATATAACCAACCAAAAGAATGAACGAACAAAGACATCATGTGTATTTATCGAGGCTCGCGTCGCTTAATTTTGCAGTATTATAGTCGATAGATAGCCTATTAAGACCTTTCTCAATAATAGTACTGTAAAATGCAAAAAGAAATCGTCCGATTTGAGTTTTTTTTTACAGTTAAATATTTTAAATATTTAAAATAAATTATTGCAGTTTAAAGAAACGAGTTTTGTTTTTCAGTTTTATATCTAATATATAAAATTTCCATGTCACAATGTTTGTTACCGTACTCCTCCGAAACGGCTTTACCGATTTTTACCAAATTTTCTATGCGTATTCAGTAGGTCTGAGAATCGGCTACTATCTATTTTCCATACCCCTAAGTGATAAGGATAAGGGTGGTCCTCCCAGACCCCACCCCAGGGACGAACCCGAGCGGATCGAGGGTGAGTCGCTAGTATTAGTATAGATATAGAAGTATAGACATTAGGATGAAATTTTGACCTCTTTACGACTTCATTGCACGTAAAGACAGTTGGACAGACAGTTGACATTGGAGTCAAATCTTTTACTAGATTTCAATCAGTACACCAACGAGTGTGAGTCAGCTCGGTGTGTCGCAGCCGGACCGTGACGACTTGTTGCCACACTCCCCTCAAAATAAAATTCGTATTAAGTATTATTATATTTATTACTAAATACTAGCTCGTGTCGCGGAATTGCTCGCGTAGTATATGTACTTTTCTATAACTGTTTCAATTCAAAAAGTCGTAACGTGATGTTTAGATAGCCTATAATAGAGCCTTTTTTAATAATTGGGCTATCAAATGCAAGAAAGATTTTTGAAATCCCATTAGTAGTTCCTGAGATTAGCGCGTTCAAACAAACAAACGAACGAACAAACAAATAAACACAGTCTACCTCTTTATAATACATATTAGTATAGAAGAATATCTGATTCGACACTCAATAAATCATGAATTTTATAGATTTTTCAACATCTGTTCTAAATAATAATTTTGAAGGAATATTTAGCAGCTATATTTTTTGCAACAGCCAGCAACAATTTTAATTGAGATTGCTATTTCCGTCTTTAAAATGAGTTCGTACAAGCAGTGGAATAAGGAAATAAATATGTTTTTATATAATATAAAGTTTTAATCTATACATATAATAAAATTCTAAGTCAAATCTGTACATTAAATATTTTTTGGGAAATCTAATTGAAATAGACATTATTATCGATACAGAGTCCGAATCTATAGTTTTTTAGAACTTTTGTCTGTCTGTCTGTCTGTTACCGCATCACGGAAAAACCACTGGACAGATTTTGATGAAATTTGGTATGATGATAGCTGATTATCCGGGTCAACATATAGGATACTTTTTACCGCGGGAAAATATCTCATTTCTGAGAAAAAATACAAAACACAAAAACTGCACTGTAAGAGTATACTAATATACATAATATAATATATATGTAAAACCTAAGAATTAGGTTTTTGGTCATCTGAACGCGGGCGGAATGCTAGTATAATATAAAGTATTATAAAACAGACAAAGTCTATTATGTAATGTAGAAAAAAACCGTCTAAAACGACGAATAAAATATCGCAATTGTCTCTGCCATTACAATAACTTATTAAATATTTTCCAATCTTTAACAAGGAAATAGTCACGAAGTAATACTTGAGTGTAACAAGCATTACGCTAGTGCGGAAACTAACGACTTTCTCTATGAAAGATATGAGACAGATTCAGTTAATGCTGTAGAAACGAGAATACTTTCGATAACCTATTAAGTAATTTATGGCGAGATGTTACGTTATCTTCCATATTCGCATATAATTAAGGTACGTAATAAGGCTGCTTAGACAAAATATCCATTCGTTGAAGTTTAGAAATTTAAAAAAAAATGTATTGAAATGATAATTTCAATCGTTTTGTCAAAGAATCTAATATATCATTCCCATATATTATATTTAATTTCTATTCTTCAACGATGACATTTTGTTTAAACCTATATTACTATTGAAAATTCAGCCCTTTTTAACGTCGCACTTCTGGGCACGGGCCTCCCTTCTATACGAGGTGGCCATAAGTTCAATCATACCATAAGTACGTATTTACAACACATCCAGGAAAAGATCTTGCCTGGTTTTAAAGAAACGCAAAATTTCTTTTGTTACAAAAATAAAACACTTTTTCTTCTTCTCATAATGTATTAGGACCCGAGCGACCGAGACGAGGCGTTTTTCAGAAAAGATATAAAAAAGTCTTACGTAGATAAACTTATAATGCAAAACGTTATTTTAAAACAAAATTTTATCCAAATCGTTACAGCCGTTTCCGAGATACACGAAATAAATTTATATATATACAAGTCATGGGTGTATATATTTATAATATGTATGTATTTAAAGTTATATATATGTAGTGTATCAACTATCTGGTATCCATAACACAAGCCTCGTAGCTTACCATGGAACTAGATGGTGCTGTATGTTAATGTCCCAACATATTTATTTATTATTTATTTATTTATTTATTTATAAGTATACCCAGAATATTTACATATGCATTATACATTAACTAGCATTTTTGAATTTGTATAATATTGTTAAAACCACTCTATGAATAATTAAAAGTTATAACTCCGATCCTAAAGTAATTACACATGATCACAAGTTTTAAATATTTAATATAGTACATAACTTATATGCCATTCTTACAGGCAAAATCGATAATACCATTTCATCGACTGATCGACCTGTACATTAAATAGGACATCATTTGTAAGAAAACGTAATAAATTATTCTACGTTTAAGTTAAATAAAATAGTTCTTATTTTTATAAAGTTACTATTCAGCTATACTGTGTAACAGGTATAGGATACCTGTTAGAATGATTTATGCACTAGTGACTCACCCTCGCTTCGCTCGGGTTCGTCCCTAGGTACGTTTTAATTTTGTTGAGCGGAACCCTAATTCTTGTTCTAAAATAAAAGTAGCCTATGTTACTCCCTATAACATCAGCTATCTTCCAGTGAAAGTCCCGTCAAAATTAGTCCAGCTGTTTCAGAGATTATCCGGAACAAACAGACAGACAGCCAAAAATTTTAAAAATTGTGCTTTTCAAGTACCGTATATAATTTCATATGCATTTAGTAAAACGCTGTTATTTTGACATTATAAACAGACACTTCAATTTTATGTATCGGTATAGATAACTAGCAAAAAAATAAATCTATCCCACGGGAGCCGTACATTTTTCCGGGATAAAAAGTAGCCAATGTGTTATTCTGATGTATAAGCTTATATTATTGTAAAGTTTCATTAAAATTCATGCGGTAGTTTTTGCGTGACAGAGTAGCAAACATCCATACATTCTACATCTAGTCGACATCTATACATCCTCGCAATCTTTTGCATTTATAATATTAGTAGGATGTCCGCCTAACTTTATTGTAATTATTGGTAAAAAACTCCTGCAGCTCTTTAGAACCTTTCTTTTCTGGACCTCTGCAAATGTTTAAAATGAGTATAGTAGGTATGGTCCATGGTCTTAAAGAATTCTAACAATTTTTTATATTTAACGTTTTTGTTGCAAAATATTTTTTCATAGAATAAAATTAATGAGATCCCATCTAAATAGAAAACTATACTTATTTGAAACCTTTTCTGCGATAAATAAAAACATTTTATGAAAAATTATAACCTGAAAAAGTCTGGTTTTTAAAATATTCAGGACCAAGAACATTTCATCTAACGCTCGGTTTGATTGTTGAAAAGTATTAAATACCAGTGAAGTGAACATAACTAAAATTTAACTAATTTATTATAATGTAATAGCGAGTGTGCTTATAAATAAATATTATTAATGGATGCATTTCATTAGCCATATCTCACGATAGCTATTATCATACCATTGCAATACTTTATACGAGTACATCTTGATAACGCGTGTAAAATGTTTAAAACTTACAAAAGTTCTTTGAAATTAAAAGGTACCTTTTTTAATTATTTTAAATAAAACTATCTTTATTCGGATTTTTTCGCGGATTTATTTTGTTTTTTGGTTCCCGAAGTTTCGAATGCTTTACAGCGATCATGGTCTCTCCCGTGTTTAGAGAGAGTTAGTTTTATTTAAAATGTCAAATATTCGCGTAAATCTAAAAAAAGTATTATCACTAAGTCAAATGTTTTCAATTAAAACTATTTTATATAAGAACACCACATGTTTTGATAAAAATAATAAGTTAAAAACAAACTAACCCCGCTCACGAGATACGGCTCGGCATTCGAGTCAAGATCTGTCCTTGACTCGGTTTTCCCGATGCTTTTGTTTTCATTGTTAGCAAATAAACTAATAGCCACCGCTTCCCTCGAGTAGAATGTCTTGCCTTCTAAGAAGGTCGAGTGAGAAACTCGATTCAAATTGTAGTTGCACCTTCAGCTATGACTTCGTAGATTGGAGACTTTTCTTATGTTTTGTTGTAAAGACTCTATATAAATAGTTCGTAAAATGAATAACGTAAAAAACAGCCAAGTTAAATGTTATACTATTATAATAATATTAATTATTATTAATTATATAGAAATAGTGTTTATATGTATAATTGAAAATTAATTATTTGATGCTTTTAGTTGTAATTCTAATATAAAATACTTATTTAAGTTGTCACCTTGAAGTGGAAAAGGGTGGGAAAAACATTGTTTTGTTTTATTATTTAATGAAATTATTAGTCATTCTTTCGTAATGTCGTTTAAGGCGTTACTGACACTATACAAAATAATAATAATAAGTCAAAACTGTGTACCATTGCACTGGTTTTTATATCAGAATTATGTAGATCTGGTAGGCCAAGTAGAAACCGATGCCTAATGCGTCGCAGTTTTTACTTGGCCTACCAGACCTACGAATTTCTGAAATACTCCCGTAACAAAAATCGAGTCCAACATCAGTTATGTGTTGAATTTTATTTATAAGATCTTATTCTACTTAAATGTTAGTAAAATACTATATCATATTATATGGTATGATTTTTTTACATAAACGATTAAATTTTTCCTTATGTTAATGTGTGTAAATGATAACAATATAACATAGGAATAGCAAAAAGTTATGAATACATACCATTTTAATTTAATATGATTGCCAGTTCAGTCAGTTAGAAACAGTTTTGAAGGTGGTTCAAAATACGTTTTTTGAATATAGAAACATTAATAAGAGACTAATATATTAAATTTTGAATTTCTATGGATTTTCAGAAACCTGTCGCGATCCCCATCACCATCGCTGCGGCACACGGACAGTGCATTGGATATCATAGATGACAAAGTAAGTAATGCAATAATTACAAAAATAGCCTATTGGTTAATGAAGGATATAAGCCATCTCCATTCGGAATTTCATCCAAATCTGCTTAGCCATTGCAGCGCGAAGAAGTAACACGCGCACATACGAACTTTTGCATTTATAATAATTAATATTTAACATAACATAAATATACTGCAGTACGATACGACAATTCGACTCGCACATGGCAGTTATTCATTGATTAGGGAAAAAGTTTCCCTCTACTCAGCCCATTTTAACGGGGCCTTTCCCACTTCTGGGCACGGGCCGGGTCTACCTTCAATACGAGGGGGATTCAGGCCATAGTCCACCACGTTGGCCAAGTGCGGTGCGATGAACTTCACATGTCTTTCGAAAACTTGCTAGATTCTCTCAGACATTCAGCTTTCCTCTCGATGTTTTCTTTTACCATAAGAAAAGTGGTAATCATGTTGTAAATGATTCGCAAATGAAAATATCAGAGGTAAAAGAGTCGGGATTTGACCCGATTTACTCAATTTCCCAAGTGAGTGAGTACTGGGTGAGTACCAGTGCCTATTGTTAGGCAAAATGTACAAATAAATTGTAGATTCTTTAAATATTTTTCCGTATTAGTCATGAAATATGGCTATTTCGATTATCATAATAAATAATTATATTTTTTATTTTAGAGAAGTGAGAAAAGCGATTCGTCATTACACGTCCCGTCGTTTGGAAATGACATACCAATAGGAATAGATGTCGCCAATTTAGTTAGAGATAAGGTAATTGTTCTCATTACTTATTAATGAAAATGTTTTCAGTCATTATATAGTAATATTATATTATATACTAGCATTGCCCGCGGCTCCGCTCGCATTCAGATGACAAAAAAACTAATTCTTAGGTTTTACATATTAGTATACTCTTACATTGCAGTTTTTGTATTTTTGCTCAAAAATGAGATATTTTCCCGCGGTAAAAAGTATCTTATAAGTTAATCCGAATAACCAGCTATCATCTTACCAAATTTCATCAAAATCCCTCTAGTGGTTTTTCCGTGATGCAGTCACAGACAGACAGACAAAAATGCTGAAAACTATAGATTCGGCCTCTGTATCGATAATAATGTCTATTACAATAAGATTTCCCAAAAAATATTTAATGTACAGATTCGGCTTAGTTACAATTTTATTATATGTATGGATTTTAATAAGTTCTTTTAAGAGACTATTTGAATAAAGTATATTTTAATTGATTGATTGGTGGTCGCTTATTGTATGGATATTTATACTGGGGTCTTTGTTGCATATTTTTATATTTCATCACAGCGCATAGACGGCGCGGGCACTGTGCGTGCGAAGAAGAAGAGTTGGTACAACTCTTTGTATCCAACCTACAAGAGCAAATGTGAGGATTTCAAACGGCTGTTCAAAGACCTGCCAGATGAAGAACGCCTCATAGTCGGTAGGTGCGAGATCGTTTGTTGGATTTTTTTTATGTATGTATATTAGTAATTTTTTTTGACGGTTGTCAGTTTAGACTTGTAATTGCCGTTTAAAAAAATTAGATTTTTAGATTTCACGTTTATGTTTATAAAAGCAACGCAATTATTAAATTAATATAATTATATTATAAATATACTAGCGACTTACTCTAGCTTTTCTCGGTCAAACAGTAGTCTATTTGTTACTTTGGTAGGTCATAGTCTTACCAGTATACAAAATTTAATCCAAATCTGTCCAACCATTGCAGCGTGAAGGAGTGCCAAACAAATACACACGCACAAACTAGTCTGATATAATTATTTTTATTATGTAAAACGGGATATTTACCATACTTTTCGTTAAGGTTATATATTTATGCACAGGTCCTACAACACAACATCCTCATGCAGTGTATACTACATTTCATACAAATCCAAATTTAGCGTGAGAAGTTACGAATATACACACATATCTACAATATTTTTAATTGTGTGTATATATATATATATATATATATATATATATATATATATATATATATATATATATATATATAAACCTAACTACCTAGTACCTCCTCAAATTCACCATGTTTTTCATATTGGTAACACAGACTACTCATGTGCCCTGCAACGCGACATCCTGGCGCACGGGCGCCTGTACGCGTCGCAGAGCTACCTGTGCTTCTACGCGAGCATATTCGGTTGGGAGACCTGCCTCACGCTGCGGTGGAAGGATGTCACTGCTATCACAAAGGAGAAGACCGCTTTGGTGAGTCCTCAACTTATATTAGATTGCAATCAGATCTATTCCACGGGAATGGTACATTTTTTCGAGATAAAAATTGCCCTATATAGATTATAATCTATCTCTATGCCAAATTTCGTCCAGAGTTTCTGTCGGGTTTTAGTGGGTATTCCTGGTTTTTCTAGCTGGTGATAACCACTGGTATGTATAAAGGTAAGGTGGTATGCCTAAATGCATTTTCAAACGTGAAAAATAAGTAATCATTTTATTTTAAACAAAAGAGAAATATGCATAATAATATTTTCCTGAAAGCCAATCTCCTAGATAATTTTGCCACCTAGTGCTAATAAGTGTCTTCCCTGAGACATCAATACATGACAAAAGACACAAAAGGATCATACAACTACCATATTATATACAATTACCGTATTTTAACCAAAGAGTTACCAAGAATAGTGATATTACAATTTCCCAATCACCAGGTCATCCCAAACGCCATCCTCGTATGCACGGATACGGATAAGAACTTCTTTACATCATTCTCCGGAAGGGACAAATCTTACCTGATGCTGTTCAGGATATGGCAGAATGCGCTCATGGACCAGCCCATGTCCAGCCAGGAGATATGGCAGTGGGTAAGTCCATGGAGTTCCATGGGGTTCTGGAATTTGTAGTGATGGTTGTTCAGTGCTTAGGCTTAGCTTATTGTTTTACGTTGACCATACCATTTGTCATTTCTTAGATTTACGAGCAAATCTGACATTTTAAATGAAGTGTTTTCAGATTTTTTGGCGAGTTTATTTTGTTTTTGATTTCCGATATTTCAAATAATTCACACTAGATATGGTCGCCATCACTCATGACCATGATTGCTGTAAAGCATTCGAAATGTCGGTAGCCAAAAATAAAAGAAACTCGCGAAAATCCCGACAATAATTAATTAAGTTCGTTTTTAAATAAATGGCAGTTTAAATATTAATGGCGTGCTTAATGTATTTTTGAAAGGTCTGAGAATAAAATTAAATTGCATATTTTAAAACTGACATGAAATATTCGAGCAACACATTTGCGATACACTAAAACATCTACTATTCCAGACCAGACTATCCAGACGTCATTGCGTAACGTCCAAACAGAATCCATATAGTTTTTCATCTCAAATGAAAATTTCATCTATACATATAATAAAATTATAACTTAGTCAAATCTGTACATTAAATATTTTTTGGAAAATCTAATTGAAATAGACATTATTATCGATACAGAGGCCGAATCTATAGTTTTTAGAATTTTTGTCTGTCTGTCTGTCTGTCTGTCTTGTGTTACCGCATCACAGAAAAACTACTGGACGGATTTTGATGAAATTTGGTATGGTCATAGCTGATTATCCGGGTCAACATATAGGATACTTTTTACCGGAGAAAAATATCTCATTTCTGAAAAAAAATACAAAACTGGTTTAATAAAAAAACGATGATACTATATAGGTTTTAGCAAGTTAACTTACTAAATACGTCAAAAACTATTAAAAATAGCTAATCTTGAAAAAGTATATCAATAGTAGTATTTTATTCATTAAAAAAAAATATTTTAATGAATGTTTATTTTTGTATTATTTAGATATTTCAATTTGTCAATAGATGTCGCCATGTGTCTTTAAAATACGTAGTTTTAATTCCAAAAAATTGAATGTACAAATTTGATCATATGATTTTATTAGAATTACTACTAAATTACGCGCGGCCCCGCCCGTGTTTAAATTATCAAAAAACAATCTTTTTGGCTTTATAAATTAGTTACATCTATAGATACATTAAAATTTAATGAAGCACTATCTGTACTTTAAATATTTTTTGGAAAATTTTATTGAAATACACATTATTATTGCTAACAGAGGCCGAACCTATAGTTTTAAGAATTTTTGTCTATATGTCTGTGACCGCATCACAGAAAAATCATTGGAGGGATTTTGACGAAATTTGGTATGGTAATAGCTGGTTATCCGGGTCAACTAATATACTAATACGAGTATACTAATATATAGAACCTAAGAATTTGGTTTTAGTCATATGAACGCGGGCGGAGCCGCGGGCAATGCTAGTACATTATAAAACAATATATTTTCCTTTCAAAATGAAGATACTATAGTAGTTCTCTAAAAATGGCATTAAATTTTAAATTGTAATAGCTAACCGATGTACGCTAATTTCTTCATTTGAATACGTAGTGAGTAAAGTTATGCGCATTTGTTATGGTGTTGGATGGGAAGTATGGGATGTGAGAAATCTGTTACGGTGATTTTTATTAATTTAAAACATACTGTATACATTTATATATCATTCGAAAATTGAAAGGTTTTTAAATTTAATTATAAAATTAAACATATTTGAATATATAGAAGATTATATAGTTATGTTGTTTTCTCGTTGTACTTGTACTGGTTAGACAGAGCTAGAAGAAAAAAGATAATGTGTATGAAAATGCTATAAAAAACTGACATTCGTCCGGGTTATGTTTTATTTAATTCAACATAACATTTTGCTTATTTAAGTGTATTGGAATTCATTTAAAAAAGTTCAATTTACAAAGCAAATTTTATCATAATCAGCTCAGCTTTTTTGCTAAAAACTAAGCGTACAGAGTAAAGTAGGTATATAATGTTAGTCTTAAATAGAAGATTACAACAGTATATCCTAAAATGTGTAAAATATTCCTAACTCGAGCGTCCATTAGCAAACATGGTATACAGGGTGTTTGGAATCAAGGCCGGCATACTGAGCAGTGTGCGTTGCGCCATCCGCCTGGACACTTGTTCCATTTTACATATACATATATCCCAAAAACATATTGCAACTAAAATTATTTGTAGTGTTTTATTTGTTTGATAGTTTTTCTGTTTTTTTGTCTCTTAATTCTTGTATTGAGGTATTTTTCTAAGTTTTTTTTTCTCATTTTATGTTAATTTTTTTATGTGCTTTTTTATTATTGGCTTTTCGTGTAACTGTGAAATCAAATCTTTTGAAGATATGTGTATTTCTTTATATTATTACTGACTTTTTTTACATTATTACTAAGTGTCAAACAATAACCTACGTGCTATTCCAGATCCTAGTCTATATGTATATTGTACTTGAGACTCACCGTCGCTTCGCTCGGGTTCCTCCTTAGGTTTGGTTTCCCATATAAAATTTTATCCCCATAACATGGATGATTTCTGGAATAAAAACTATCTGCTATGCCCAGGGTGTCAAACTATCTTACCAAATTTCATGTAGATCGGTCCAGTAGTTTCGGAGCCTATTCAGTACAACTACAAACAAACAAACAAACAAACAAACAAACATATAATCAAAGCTTTCCTCTTTATAATATTAGTATAGATATATAGTAAATTTCATTAAAATCTGTCCTAACTCTTTCAGCGTACAGAAGTAACAAACACACACACACATACACACACACGAGCATACGAACTTTATAGATAGATTATCAGATTTTTTTTTGCCATTTTACAATATATAATGTCTAATGCTGTGTGTGTACCCTTGCGGCAGGTGCACTCGTGCTACGGCGAGGAGCTGGGCTTCGACTCGGACGAGGGCGGCGCCGCGCCCGACGCCGCCGACGCCGCCGACGCGCCCGACGCCGAGGTTTGTGACGGCGGCTCTAGTTCCATTCTTTTTCTAATATATAAGTAGCCTATGTTACTCCCTATAACATTAGCTATCTACCAGTAAAAGTCCCGTCGAAATCAATCCAGCCGTTTCAGAGATTATCCGGGACAAACAGACTAGTGATTGCAATCCGGCGTCATTTTCAGTCCGGCCGGCTCCGACCGGATTCCCATGGATCCGGCCGGATCTGGTCCGATCCGGCCGGATTGATCAATTCAGGATGATTTTCGCTTTTCGGTCGAAAATGAACTGTTAATAAGTTAATCAAGTGACATTGTTCTTAATACAGGTAGTTTATAAAAAATAAAACATATATGTATATAAAAACTTTTTAATAAAAAATAAAAATCGACTGAATGTCAAAAATAACTAAACGGAGGTTTTGATTTAGAATAGATACCTAATCAGATATTTTCGAAGTCGATATATTACGTAACGTACACAAAACTTTCTTACTTCCCATAATTTATAGGAAGTATAAATATTTATGGGCAGTAATAAACACATGAATTGGTTAAAAATTAGTAATTTGGATAAATAAGCACAGAGACGACGGATTGTACGCATCAGACAACACAATAAGAGTATGTATTTCAAAATAAACCTTTTCGGATTTTTTCGCGGATTTATTTTGATTTTTAATTCTGATTGCTGCAAAGCACCCTCGCTTCGCTCGGGTTCGTCCCTAGGTACGTTTTAAATTCCGGTCGTTCTTGAGTATGACAATATAAATGATGTAACTAACACGTATTTGTTATATATATATATATATATATATATATATATATGCGCGCGCGCGTTGTGTGTGTGTGTGCGTGCGTGCGTGCGTGCGTGCGACACATTCACTTTTTTGTTTTCTTTTGGACGTCGTAGTGTCGTCGTTTTGTGTTGGACGTTTATTTAGGAAAAAATATTATAACTAAGAAGTATATTATCTAATATAATATAAATATCTCGTGTCACGGTGTTTCTGGTCGCACTCCTCCACTCCATATTTGGTAGGTATGAGAATAGGTCGTAAAGTAATTTTTACTCACCAACCTCCACCACCCATTTTTTAAAAAAGGGCGAACCCGAGCGGTGCGAGGGTGAGTCGCTAGTAATTAGTACATACTATATAAAAGCGTTTAAAATGTGAAACTAGAAGCTATAAAAATATATATTTTTTGACCCCTCTATTTATGAGAAAAATATTTATTTGTGTATAATGTATATACATTGTACATACATTTTATTTAAAATCGACCATAAAATAGACATCTTCGTGTCTTAAAATATTCCGTTAGAAAAACTTTTTTTAATAATTATAATTAAACCGTTTTTTCCTTATAATACTTTCGGAAACTAAGTTTTTGTTCAGATTATTATTTTCTTATACATCAAATCGGAAACAGCATCGATAAATAAATTTTGACATATCGATTACTTTCTTTACGTCTCATTCGCATTAATAATGTAAATAATAAACATTTAGCCTTGAGAGATCTTAAGGATGTGTTCATTTTAAGTACAAATTTAAAAAAAATACGTTTTTTTTTAAATTAGAGGCTCTTAAAATGGTATAACTTATTATAAAATGTTTTTTTTTTAAGTAGTCTAAATGTATTTAACTTATTTTTTTAATTGTGTAAAAATCACTTTCTTTTATTATTTATGTTATGTAGTTGTACAAAAAATGTACATATCAGGTAAAGAAATATTTATATTTTAAACTTTTATATTTAATTAAATATATTAAGTTAATAGAAAAATAAGTCTTAAAAAACGTAAAATCGTCGTAGTAAATTGACGAATTCTTAAGACATTTAGCTATATTGTAACATAAATGATATCTTTAACGCAAATTTCAATGAAAACAAAAAACGTCTGATTGTTATATACATACGTACGAGATAAACCAGTATCGCGTTGTATGCGATAAGTGGCGATAAACGGCTACTCTGCCATGGTCAGCCAGAAAAAAAAGAAAAAAGTGAGTTGTTTTAAATTCTTTTTAAATTGTCCATCCAAAATATGTTATGGGTGACTAAGTTGATGAGTTATAGCTGATTTTGTGCAAATCTCGTCTCCATTTTTTTTGGTTGTAAGGCGTTGTATCTATGTCCAATTTTTTTACATTGATTTTGTTATATATTTTTTTCTTTGAATTAACATATCAGGCAAAGTTCTTTTTTTATTATTTAACAATTTTTTCGTGTCTATTTAGAAAAAAAAATTAGTACAATATTTCACGGCAAAACTGGAATCTTTTCATTTTAGAAAGCTACTGGTAATGTGATAGGACAACGTTGTTATGAGTCACAACAAGATAAATGAAATTATTATAAATACAATGAGTCCGAAATGAATATTTGGTTCGTTTCATAGAGTAGGATACTCAAAGGTTACTCTGATACAGAATAGGCAAAAAAAATAATAATAGAAATGGTATCCATTTTACGGTTTTCGCTAAAGTGTGTTCAATAATTAGATATTTAGCTACAATAAAGGATTTTAATGAAATCTTATACAAAAAAGAAGTCCAGGCAATGTTTCAAGGCCCTTTAAGTGAAATCCTTTTTAAAATTCATAATATTTTATTTATGAAGTAGTTAGCACACAATCACTGATATTTTAACTTAAGTAACTCATGACTTTTCATCTTTAAAAAACTAGTTTTAATAATTAAGTTTTCTAACAACTAGCGACTTGACCTAGCTTCGCTCGGGTAAGTCCTTAGGTACGTTTTATTTTTTGAAAACCCAGATTCTTTTTCTAAAATAAAAGCAGCCTAAGTAACTTCTTATAACATTAGCTATCTGTGTAGTCCAGCCGGAGATTAGCCGGAACAAATATTTTTTTTTAAATATTGTGTTTTTGTTAGTACCGTATATAATTTTATCTGCATTTAAAAAAAACTATTATTTTGACATTACCAACAGACACTACAATTTTGTTTATCTGTATAGATATATAGCCATTACCGCCTTTGCCTTTGTTTACATTTTCGTTTGATTTTTTAAATGTGTTTCATGATATAAAAATAAAGAATTTAAAATATTTTCGCTTTATTTTCTCTATTTCTATTCATGTGTAATACGATGTTAATAGATCACGTCTGTGTCAAAATTACCGCTCATCTACTAATTATGAGTTAAACCTTTCAGTTGGTCAGTTTTGTTTTGTAGTTGGTTGGGAATGTGGAAGTTATGACGTATCTTATGTTGTGAAAATTATAATAAATATGATTTTATAAAATAAACACAAGAGGATAATCTCTTTAGAAACCGAGTTAATCCGGTTCACACGATACTCCCTCAGTCCACAGGTCTCGCAACTCTGGCCTCTTTGAATATGATTATTATTTGACAATACTATGGAGGAAAAACATCGTGAAGAAGAGAATGTCCAAGATAGCTTTAGAAGTTTTCGAAAGACTTTTGAAGTCAACCAGGATATGGCCAAGGGGCTAGCTATGGTTTAATGCCCATCGGGCTCACAAGAGACTAGTGCAGTGGCAAGCTACAAAAACTGAATTATTTATCGTATTAAGTATATATTTTTTTTAGTACGCGCTGCTTTTTGTTATGATTTTGTTTATACAGGACGATATTAGTAATTATTGAATGTTTTTATTGAATGGAACTGTGACACGTCGTGGCTTGCAATCCTTAACCCACACAGGTCCTGTGGCTAAACTCAGTGGCCATATCGATTTGACGTGCCGTCGATGTTTGAGAGTGAAAGAAATAGTGTCTTTGTGTTTGCGCGTTCACGCACTGCACTATTAAATCACTTGGTATTAAGATTAGCCACCGTGGCTGTTTTTATAGACTATATTATCCATGCTGTAGAATACTCAAACTAAAAAAATATCTTTTAACATGTTTGATATTTATTTAATATCTTTAAACATGTTTGAAGGCAGTGGTAGCCCAGTGATAATACGCTCGCTTGGGAAACCGAGTGAAGCGGATTCAAATCCCGGGTCTCGCACCTCTGATATTTTCATGTGCGAATCATTTATAATATGTCATTACCACTACGTCTTACGGTGAAGGAAAACATCGTGAGGAAACCTGCATATCTGAGAGAACCTAGCAAGTTTACAAAAGACATGTGAAGCCCGTCAACCTGCACTTAACCAACGTGATGCACTATGGCCTGATCAAGGGGGATCAGGCTATAGTCCAGTCCCCTTGTAATAACAGGAAGGCCCGTGCCCAGCAGTGGGATGTTAAAAATGGGTTGAATACGAAACCTGCTTGCAATATTATTAAGGGCCTCTACTCCTTTGTTGTTCCCAAACTTTTAAATTCGGTTCTGGTGGTAATAGAGAGAAATATGTATATAAAACACTAAAAAAAACCTTGTTACTTTTGTTTTATCCAAACCTTTTTGTGCAGGAAGCAGTCGATTCGTCCTCAATGGAGGCGAGTGGAGGGGGTGGCGGGGGTTCCGGTGCGGGGGGAGGGGAGACCAGATCTGTCTCAAGAAATAACTCTACACCACCTTTACGTAAGTTACATTACATATTTACAAATTCTCTGTTGTTCTATGTCTATTTGTTTGTATTTATTTTTAAATAGCGACTTAATCTGGCTTCGCTCCGGTGCGTTCCTAAGCATTAGCAATGCATAAAAGACAAACGTTCAAAGGAAAATTCTTTTTTTGCGCTAAGTACCTTCGCAGTCGTATACAGAATAACCCAGCTTTATTTTTAATAATCTGTGTAAAAAACTTTTTGACATTTTATGTATTTTATAGTTAACAAAAAGTAAAGTGCGTATGCGCACTTTTGTACACTGCTTCCACCGTCAGGATCTTTTCACTCAGTATAATATAAATAGGATTCACCAAATCAAAACAATTCAGTACAAATTGCATTAAAACGAACTTAATGGCAATAAACTACACTGCCTCCCAAATTACATACAAATGTATGCAAAAACTCTCAAATTTAAACGTTGATTTTATATTTAAATGTTTCTATATTTTAAACTTAAACTTCTTAGATAGCACAATACTTTCTTAGATTTACGCGAATATTTGACATTTTAAGTAAAACTATCTTTTCGGATTTTTTTCGTGGATTTATTTGATTTTTGATTCCCGACGTTTCGAATGCTTTACAGCAATCATGGTCAGGGAAGAGACTAAGGTGTTAGATGTCTCAAAGGCATTATATAGTTGTTACAAACAGTCTACCCACAAAATAACAAGATGAATTCAAAAAAATCAAAAATGGCACCGTTTGGCATTTTTTATAATTTTAATATGTTTTATATTTGAATATGGAATATTATTTGCTTATTTTTAGCAATTACTTATTATTTGTTACAATTATAAGATGGCGTCATTTTTATTAAAATAATTATTAAAGTGTGGCCAAAATGTAAATATCACACAAATAGTTACGTCATTACGTGACTTATCTCTTGAACATGACACAGGTAATTTGCTCAGAACATAACCAGGCTTCTATAATAACTAAATATGTATATACATAAGTAGGGACTTCCCCAATAAGTATTTGTGTTAGAAATAATGAAAAGCATATTCGGTGTTGCCAGTTTTGAAATAATATTTTTGAAGTGAAAACTTATATAGGCAGGTTTGGATAGGGAGTAAATTTATGTAAGTCGTCATCGGCATGGTCACGTGACGTGTTAACGCTAACACTCAGAGTGCCGATAGATGTCGAAACCAGATAAATGTAAACAGTTTTAATTTACAAATTTTAATTTAAGATCGAACAATTAATTTGAATATCCAAAAATAACAACTGTTCGTTGATAGTTTTAAGTTTTCACTTCTGTCGGCAGTCCTCATGACTGCTTTATTTTATTTAAATACCTGTGTGACAGTAACTCACTCACTAATCACGTTCACCATCTTCAGATGATAATAATTGTATTTTTTGTTCATATTTTATAAAAAATCACACTATTCTGATGGAAAGTGATTATTTTTCAAAAATAAACTGCAAGATCCTCAAGTCTTATATAAAAACATTTTTTTTTCTGCTAGAATTATATTTCGACACTGCCCAGTATGCTAGATGTCACGAGTTCGATTTTTTGATAGGGCAAACATATGTATATTATGTATTAACATATATGTATATTTGTCTCGGTTATATACCTCACAAAGTGAAGAGTGAGTCATTTTACTGTTTTGATTTACTTTTATTTTTATTTATTTATATACGTTATACAAAATAAAATAACAAAATGTTGACAAAGGATAACTTATCTCTTTAAGAGATTTCTTCCAGAAACCCTTCAGAAGTGAGAAAATAAGTTATATAGTGCGGTGTAGGTACAGTACAGCATTGAATGGAATTGTCTTAATATTAAAATACATATATTAACTAAATATTATGATTATACAAATATTTATATATATATATACATATATATACACACAGATACATACATACAAACACATATACTTACATATAAATACATACTAATCTACAATAATTTATGTCTTATTTGATAAATAGTACTGTTTAATTCTAAACTTAAATGTAGTGAATGAGGGATCATCTTTGAAAATATAATCAGGCAGTGAATTCCACAAACTTGCTGCCGTAACAGAAAAAGATTTTTTATAGAACGTAGTATTGTAGTGAGGAACCACTAATTTGGGCAAATTGACACAAGAACGCACTGGTCTGCATCTAGGAGACACTAATGTGAAGCGTTCACTTAAATAAGAAGGTGTAGAAGTCTTCAAAATATTGTAAAGCACACATAATACACGAACGTTTCGGCGAAAACGAATAGGGAGCCACTTCAGCTGCCGTCGGAAAATACTTATATGATCAAATTTGTGCAATCCATATATAAAACGGATGCACAAATTCTGAAGGCGATCTAGCTTGTCGAGTAGCTCCTCGGTTGCATCAAGATAGCAGACGTCGGCATATTCGAGTAAAGGGATTAGCAGTGATTGAGCTAGGGTAATTTTAGTTTGAAATGGAAGAAAATTCTGTAAACGTTTCAAGGAATGAAGTGAATAATGTACGCGCTTACTGACCTCGTTGACATGCGCAGCCCAGGACAGGTTGCAGTCGATTGTTAAACCTAAGTTTTTACACGTGTCTGAGATATTAATGCAAGTGTTATCGTAGATGATGTCAGGCAGATTGTTGAAGTCGATTTTGTTCCGCAACTGCTTACTACCAATGATCATTTACCACCGTAATAGAATGATAATTGATTGTTTTTTTTTTTATATGCAGTCTGTTCTTAATAGGTATAATTAAAATATTATATGTATTTCTATGCTCGAGGCAAATACAAATGATGTTGCTATATTAAATTATTAAATTTTATATATACCAACACTGTTTCTAATGAATGGCCGTTTAAAGCCGGGAAATATCCGTAGGAAAGCTTAATGATAACCACTCAACAAGTTCCTTGTTGATAAGCTTATAATTTGAAGAAAATAAAGGCTCTTTCATAAAAAAAAATATATTGTGTGCATTTTTTCTAGAGATCCCTACTCAGAATAACCCTAAGTGAAATTTTTATACCTGTATAGCTTATTTAATATATAATGTATATAATATGTAGTTGGGTATTGCACACAAATTAAAAAGAAATGATCGGTTTAAAACAAAAAATGCAAACCTATATTCATTCAAAACTTATTTCACCAGTAAAAACACCCTTATAGTGGTAACCTATTGATTAAAAAAGTTACGATAATCGATTTATAATTGGCGAAGATATCACGTAACAACTAAGACTAACATACACACAAAGAAAAAAGACATATCGAGTACCTCTTCCTTTTAGAAATTAATAGATATGCATAATTTTTGTAGTACAAATTTAACTTAACTAAAAAATTTTCTTCTACCCTTTAGATGAGAAACCAAACTACGAATGTAATAATATTATTTTACTTGCCGAGTTATTTATTTTTCTAAAATAATGTTTGTTTGTTAATGCATTGACTTGTTTACAAAGAATATATTAATTTCATTTTTACCGACTAAATTTCATCAAAGGTAATCGAATTTGCTATCATTAACTTAATGACAGTTCTGGAGTAAAAAACACATAGAAAGCAATGTAAATAATGCTAATTTATTAAAATTATATTATTGTTATTTGTTTGAACACTACGTGCCTATATTACTGGTGCAGTGTACTTAAGGAAAAATAAGGGGTCTAACTCTCTGCTGGATCTCTGCCCTCTCTCTATCTTAGAAACGGTTGAAATTATGAGAATTTTTTTTAAACAAAATTTATCGTAAAATTTATGTTCTACAATTTTTATCATAAATGTTAATATCATTGGAGCTATTTTTTATCATAAATCATTGGAGCTATAGAAACCGAGATAATCGTGAAAAGCTGATTTTTGTGACCTTTGACCTTAAATAACTTACTGACCAGACACGAGATTTTATGAGACTTGAGACAATTTTAAGAACACTAAAATAAAGGTGTATACGAGTTTACAACTTATTATCTGTCATTACGAGGTGAAACCCCTAATATGACTGTACTATACAACTTTGTTAGATAGATGATACTAACTTTTATGTAAAGTTTGAAACGTTTAAACAACATTTGTAGGCCTACACTTCGTTAAGTTCAGACTTGTTATTTTTTTCTTTCTAATTGTCTATTTCTTTGTCATTGCGGTCTCAAAATAGTAGAATTTGTGGTTTTTTTTTAAGATTTTGGCAATAAAATAAGTTTTTTACTAGTTTATATTTATTTTGAATATTTATTTATTTATTTATAATTTTATGACGTAATAGTTATTTTTTTTGTAATTTTTTGACGATGGCATTTTGGTATAATCGACGAGTGTGTCTATCGACGCGAATGCTGGATGGTTTTGTGGTAGTGAGTAGAGAGGCGAGCGAGCTCTGGCCGGGAGAGTTTGCTAACGGGATGGTCGAAGTTGCTGAAGAGGGTATGCTTTAACATTCAACTTTATTTATGGTATTTTGATATAGGCTTGGTCTTTAACTGCCTCGGTGGTCTAGTGGCTAGCATGTACGACTGCCGACCCGAAGGCCCTGGAGTACCGGGTCGGGCTAAGTAATGAATTTCTCTGTCAAAAAATACTAAGTATAGTAGTTAGTACCCGCCAGGAGTTTGGAAGTTCGCTATGTTTCACTCCCGGGCTTTGGAGAAAACGTAAAAGTCCGCCTGATCATTGCGAGTAATAGAAATAGAGAGTACACCAATCTAACGTATTCTTGTGCACTGCAGTAAGTTGGCACCCTGTTGGCGAGCCTTGGCCGATCTGTCAAGAGGACATTGTTATTATAGACTATCAGTCTCGGTTTTAATAAATCCGGCTTGAAACAATTCTTTTTATTTTTATTGTACAATATTTTTTTTGGATATACATATACGTCATTTTTTTATTTAATCTTTATTTAAATGTATTATTTTTGTTTGGTAATTAATTTATGAATTTTCAATTTGATACAATTAGTTTTCTCAGTAATAGCTGAATAATTGAGCTAATAACATGGAAACGAAACTATTGAGAGTAAAATTTTGGCAACAACACATAAGCTGCATAAAACTTGGCAATCGCTTCTCTATAAAACGCACTGTGTTTATACAGACTTTGATTCAGTTCCAAACTCTTACAATTCCTATAAATTTTTTCAAATTCTTGAAAATTAAATATGAACGGGTGTTTTTTTTTAATAATAAAACACAAGCTCAAATAGTAATCAATTTTGCATTTTTCAGTAACTAACGGCGATTCAGAGTTTCGTGGGCGGGAGGAGGAAGCGGGGGATACGCTGCCCACGGACATGTCCGACACCAGCGAGAGTGAACCTGAGAAACCTCCAAAGTATGTACTATATTCAGTATATCATGTTATTCAGTATATCATATATGTGTTGTTTTGTCTATATTTGTTATTTATATCATGTCTAAGTTGTTGCATTTAAAATGTCTTATTGGTCTAGTAACTGTTATATTCGGCTTCGGATATGGAGGTTCTTGGTTCAAGTCTCGGGTCGAGGGGAACATAGTTTTACTTGGAAAAACTCAATTTTTCTGTCTAAACATTTTTAGTAAGAGCCCGGAGGAGGAGTTGGTGTGACCCCCGAGCCGAAGCAAAATTACGTCTGATTATTTCGTATTACGTATGAACTGTCGAATTAAGAATGTCCGTGTAAGAACACGGACTCTCTTAATTCGACAGTTGCGTGTCGAAATATACTAAATATATTCGTACTTCTTTATTCTGAATTTCACTAAATTACAGCTTGAAGAAACCTAACCACAAATTTAGTATACTCACATTTTTTTTAATGAACGAATTTAAATAATATTAGTAAAATAACCTTTTAATTTGTTAAAGCAATGGCGAAGAAGATAAGTGCACAGCGCCCCATGAAGGCAAGGTGTTCCTGCAGCAAGAGTTCCCCATCAACATCGACCAACTCTTCACCATGATGTTTACTAACTCCAAGTTCAACCTCGAGCTGCTCGCCGCGAGAGGCACCACAGACTATGTACAGGTAACTAGAACATATTGTTATTGAATTATTAAATGAGTTTTTTATTTATTTATAAGAACAATTCATTTACTAAGAAAAATTCGATTTATTACTGACATTTCCAATCATATACTTGCGTGTAGCACAAAACATTGCCGATTAAAAAAATAATACAGAGTACTCTAAGTGGCTTCAAGTATTTTTTCTTTAAACATTCAACTACGTTAGTAAATGTTGTGCTTGAGGTTTTCTAAGGATATTATACTTTTGTTTACGCTCCAATATAAGACTAGTTTAAGCATTATATTATTATTTTCTATTTTGGTTATATCCTACCCCTGTTACTTTATAGCCACAAATAATAGGTATATATGACTATTGATTAGTAGAAATATTCACCCCAATCGGGACTCGAACCCACACCTGCCAGCGCAAAGACAAGGAATTCAATGATGACGTAATAATTTAAATTTTGTACTAAATATAAATTTTGTTTAATGTAGGCGCCATGGCAACCACAGAACGGCCTGAAGTGCCGGCAGGTGAGCTACACGCTGAGCCTCACGTCGGGGCCCATGGGGCCCAAGGAGGTGCACGTCACTGAGACGCAGGTAAGGTTGGATTTATACTGAAGTAGTCCGGCTCCAAGGACCGAGTCTTTTTTACCTTTTATGGTTTAATAAATGATTTTTATTTATTTACTTCAACGGAGAGAAGTAGATAAATCATTATATAAAAAATGATCAAATCGTAATAATCTGTATAAATATTATAAATGTGAAATTTTGTGAGTATGTATGGATGTTTGTTACTTTTTCACGCTAAAGTTGAACGGATCTAGGTAAAATTCAGCACTGAGATAGATCATAGTCTGTAATAACACATAGACTACTTTTTATCCCGGAAATATATACGGTTCCCGAGGGATAGATTTGTTATTGTTTTTCTAGAGGCGACCCGCTAGTATATATATGTAAATGTGTAAAAAAGTGAAATGTTGTAATTTTGTTATAATTCACGCTTAACAGATTTGAAGTGAAATTGACTCTTTTTTAATGTTTGGAAATGCCATTTCGAACACCACGTACATACCGCGCGCGTGCCGCAGGTGATGAACAAGTGCAGCCGGCCCGGCGCGCTGTACTCCATCGAGTGCACGAGCGAGAACGCGGGCATCCCGTACGCGGACTACTTCAGCGTGCAGGCGCACTACTGCCTGCGCCGCGCCGCGCCCGACGCCACCGCGCTCGTGCTCTGCGGGCACGTGCGCTACAAGAAGACCATGTGGCCGCTCGTCAAGGGTGAGTGTGCGCGGCGCGGTGCCGGAAGCTACGAGGAAACGCGATTTTACTGAATTGAAGCGCAGTTGAAGTAATTTTTTTTTTGGCGCTGTGACAGGTACCGCAATAAAATTAGAACAAATCGAAATATAAATTATAATCATTTCTATAAATAATAATGAATATAAAATCATTAATAAATTAATATTTTTATAAATAATATAATTATAAAATTAAATGAATATAGTAATTTAAAAAAAAATATTATTAATAAATTTGACTCTCATTTCCGCGACACTAATTTTTACAATTTTTTTTTCTTTGAATTTTTTTGTATTTGTAGGTATTATTTTGTAATATATAAAATATTATACTACGCAAGATGAGGCATTCCGGTGCATATGCAGTATAAAGAAACCGTGTAGTCGTTTGTTAAGAGTACGCACACTTCTCTAAAATATTTCGATCTTAGTAACTAATCTCACTATAGTGAGCTATGTACGTTAAAAGCGTACGCATCCACTAGGAGACAATAATAAGAACATATAAAAATAGAATATAATATATATATATATATATATATATATATATATATATATATATATATATATATATGTGTGTGTGTGTGTGTGTGTGTGTGTGTGTGTGTTGCGGATGTCGAGTGTTTACAGTAAACTTGCACTACTGACTCATGTTATAAATTATACCCTATCGAATATGTCAAACATGGCAACACAAGTAATTTGGATGAATTATTCTGTAACACTTATGTCGGCGGCAGCGTTCCTGGAGAAGAACGCGATGGGCGGCATGGAGGAGTTCGCGCGGCTGCTGGAGGCGCGCCTGGCCGCCGCCGCGCGCCCGCCGCGCGCCGCGCCCGCGCCCGCGCGCCGCGCGCGCCGCCGCCGCCGCGACGGTGCGCTCTGCGCTTCACTATATATACAGATAAATAAAATTCGAGTCTCTCGTTTTTTCGACATTACAAATGTCAAAATAACGGCTTTTTACTAAATGCATATGAAATTATATACGATACTTATGAGATAACACGATTGTGTAAATTTTTGTCTATCTGTCCGTTCGTTACGGATAATCTCTGAAACGGTTGGATCGATTCCGATGGGACTTTCGTTGGAAGATAGCTGATGTTATAGGGAGTAGTATGGGTTACTTTTATTTTAGAAAAAGTAGTTTCGCTCAAAAAATTTAAAACGTACCTATGGACGAACCCAAGCGAGGCGTGGGTGAGCCGCTAGTTTTAAATAAAAAAAGGTTTTCAACACTGTCTCGTGTGGTTCCCGCAGTGTCTCCGCTGTCGCCGGCGCTGGGCGCGGCGCTGGCGGCGCCGGCGCGCGCGCGCGGCGCCGCCCCCGCGCCCCCCGCGCGCGCCGGCGCCTGGCTGGCGCTGGCGCTGCTGCTGCTGCTGGCCGTCAACGCGCTGCTGTACTGGCGCCTCGCGCACGCCGACCGCCGCGTGCTCGACGTAGACCACCTCGCCGCCAGGTCAGTGCGGGCGTTCGTTACTCCTTCGTGCCAGAACGGCTGGACGCTTTTGGCTGAAACTTAATACATAAGTAGAGGAGCCCTAGATGCTCACTATTGTTAGATAAAGGTGTTTCCGAATGAAACGAACGTAAGTCGTGAATAATATAACGTTTTTTGGTAAAGTATATGAGTTCGGACACCGATAATCATGTATACAGAAGATATTTTAGCGCACGAGTATATTTACCGTTTCTGTTAATTTTACACTCTTTTTTGTTAATCTCACATTCCAGTGAGACGACTCATCACGATCAGACAGAAGGGAGGTAATCACGGGATACAGAACGAAACCTCCCAACCCCGAGTTCTCATCGAGAATATCTCGACTTCGAAATATATTTAACTAAAGATCGCAAATATCCCTCGGGCAGGAGCGGCACGGCGAGCGCGGCGCAGGCGCAGCAGTGGGCGCGCGCGCTGGAGCGGCACGCGCGGCGCCAGCGCGGCGAGCTGCTGGCCTGGCGCGCCGCGCTCGACCGCGCCGTGGCGCTGCTCGCGCAGGTACCGCGCCGCGCTCGGCTCCGGCGGTCTCCGGCCGACTCTGAACGTTATTCACAGGAAAACCCCGACACGTATATTCGGCCCGAGGCGGAATTGAATCTAAAACTATAACTATAAACGAGGCTGATTGCAGACGTGTACTCCACCCTTCGTATATCTCACATATAGCCATCTTACACACATATCTTATTCTCTGACATATAGCCTCCACGCGACATATTCATACCCCAAACGTGGGCATGTTTGGGGTATGAATATGTTGCGGACATGAACCCGCACGCAAATATAATTTAATTGCAATCTCAATTGCTCTCTTGACTAAACTTAGATTATAAAGAGGCAGAGTTTGTTTGTTCGTTTGTTTGAACGCGCTAATCTCAGGTACTACTAATCCGATTTGAAAAATTTCTTTTTGCATTAAATCAAAATTAAATCAAAATATACTTTATTCAAATAATCTTTTACAAGCTCTTTTGAATCTTCAATTTTACATTTTAAATTAAAATTAAATAACAGTGTAGTCGGTCCGTTAGGAAGCTACCACCGGCTCGGAATGCAATTTTCTGTTGAAAAGAACTGGAGAGAAACTCGACAGTTGCTCTTTTAAAATAATAATTGTGTACAAAATTGTAATACAGCAATTATCTATTTATCCTAAATGAGACCCAACCAGACGTTAGTTCCACACATTGATTTCTATGAAGTATTCCATGACAGTATATATAATAAGCCCTATTCAGTAATACATTTTTAATTTTAAATACATATATAATATAGAGATGCACCCGAGCGAGGCGAGGGTGATCCTGTAATATCCAATAAAATAACGAAAACGATACAAAATACGCACATTAATTCGCAAAAAGTGATTTTGCTAATTTTTAGATTTTTATGTTGTATTATTTTGGTACATTTTCAGACGGAGCAGGCGTTAGCGAAACTATTAGAGACAATAAAGCCAGCGTTAGAGAAACCGGACGATAGTGGGCACGAAGAGCTGTGAGTGACCTTCGAGTGACCTTTTAGTGACATCGAGTGACGTGTCAGTGACCTTGGGGTGACCTCTGAATTTCGTTGCAATACTTCAATACATTTCATGTTTTAATGAAAGCCAATTTTGCCTAAATGAGGGTAGTTTATTATTTAAACAAATATTTTTAATTATAACAAAACAATATAATGACTTAGCTATTTTATTGTTATAATTTTTATTTTATTTTTTATTTTGTATAGTATGCATATGTTTATTGGGTAATACAATACATATACTTAGTATCCTGTCCCAAAAAAAAATTACACCGTACGGGATAATAGCGCAATATAAAAATCCATATAGTAGGTGATCGCGTTTGATCCTAACGAAAATCCCGCCAAGTGAAAGAATTGTCACAAAATACCAATTTTCATGGCGAATGGTTTCTAAATTAATGCTGTAGTGTCATCTCTTCGCAAGTTAAAGTTATTCTCGTCAACCCTCAAGCCGTTTCCCGACTGACGTATAAAAGTAAGTATGCCAGTCGGGAGCGTCTCACCCGCTACACCCCGTACAATTCCCCTGTCAAGAGGCCTGCGTTAGATAACTATATTAATTAATTCAATTCTCATGTTAATGGATTCAAAGCGTGTCAGTTGAGCACTGATTACATGATTACCACTTGTCTTAACGGTGAAGGAAAACATCGTGAGGAAACCTGCATGTCTGAGAGAACCTAGCAAGTTTTCAAAAGACATGTAAGGTCCGCCAACCCGCACTTGGCCAGCGTGGTGGACTATGGCCTGATCCCCCTCGTATTGAAGGGAGGCCCACCCCCAGCAGTGGGACGTTAAAAAGGGCTGAATACAATAATCAATTCAGTGTCAGTTGACAGATCTCGTAATAGCAAGCAACAACCAAAAGTTTAAACCTATGCTATTTAGCTTCAAATCATGTTAATATATCCGTATAACATCTCTAATGTGTGTACTTAAAAAAATAAAAATAGTAAATATATATATATATATATATATATATATATATATATATATATATATATATATATATATATATATATATCAAAGATCAGATATTGAACATATTTGTCCTAAAATTATTCAAATTATAAGTACTTATGTATAAAGAATATTTTGAAACTGCCAAATTATGTCTTAATATTTATTTGTGATAAGTGAACAACTATAAAGTTTAAAATATTTTTCAAATACATATATAAAAAATAACGTTTATTTATTCTGCAAGAATGTTTTTATTGCTCATCAATCAATTAAATTCCATTTATTTTATTATTAAAGTCCTCATTTTTGCATCTTCAAGAGTAATCTAATTTTTTTTTTTAATTTATTAAGCTAAACAAAGAATATTTAAGAATGTTCATATTAAAAATATAAAATACTAGCGACTCACCCTTGCTTCACTCAGGTTCGCCTCTAGAAAAACAAAAACTAATCTATCCCACGGGAACCGTACATTTTTCCGGAATAAAAAGTAATCTATGTACTATTCCAAACTACAATCTATCTCTGTGCCAAATTTCATTCAGATCCGTTCAGCCGTTTTGGCGTGATTGAGTAACAAACATCCATCCATAAACTTTCAGATTTGTAATATCAATTATGGATAGCGCATACCAATATGGTTTCCACGCATATATCTATTTCATTATTTAGCAGTCAAAATATTAATAAAATATAACTTCATATATAGAAAATTAAATCAAAATAAAATTTATGACGAAAGTGAAATTTAATAAATCTAAATGTCTATTATATATTGGACCAGGGCCAATCATAAAAGTATCAACAGTATTACAAAATATATACAAATGCCTCATTTCGCTTCATTTCCAGTGTGCTAAATTGTAATGACCACTTTAGACCAAATTCAAGAAAGAAGGATATACTTAATATACATGTATGTCTTTTTGTGTGTATTTTACACGATAGTTTCATCAATTGTGAACCAATTTTAATCAATTAATCGATTGCCTCAAAATCATTTCCATATTAATTGCAAGAGTAAAAGCCTAAAAGAGTAAAAATTTTGAATTCCATGTACTTTTTTATTTAAAGACCAACTATAAAAAAATCTATATACCAAGACAAAAAAAAAGTAGCATTTTTAACCAACTCATCGATTGATCAAATATTTTTTATGCAAGCGGTTTTATCTCAAGAGATAATTAGGTTTTTTGTTTTATATGTGAACATGCATTTTGAAGTTGGTTTACATTTGTAAAAAAATTATTTGTTTATTTGCTAATACGAAATCTTTCAAATTAGTTTAGATTTTAAAGAAAAGTACAAGCTTGAAAATATATACATACACAATGTGTATTTATACATGTGTTTCAGTAAATTTTCAAATAATAAAATATTAAAATCATACATTTCGATAGATTTAGATTTTCCTCACTTGTGCTTGACATTTTTTTTACATATTTTGCCTAAGAAAGTATTTATCTGATTATATGTATAATGCACATTTGTTATCCCATTTTTAGTAGAAAAGTACTGAAAAATGGGAAAACAAATGTGTATTATACTTAAAAAAGTCTAATTATTATAAATAATAATAATATCATCCCAATCCTAACTATAATATGTACAGAATAAGTGAATATTATTGTACAGCATTCCTATTTTATTTTTTATTATTATTATATTATATAAAGTAAAACCCATGTTTGTTGGTGTTTTTGTATTTTTTGACCTAATCACAAAGGCTTTTTAGCATATCACTTTATAAATATTTTAAATTAGTTTAAGAAAACGAAATTAATTAAATATGTATTAAGTTACCTATATTTATGCAATTGTTAGCTTATTAAGTGGTCTATTTTTTTGTTTAATTATTATTTTTTTATTTTAATTTTAATATTGTATGTATATTTTTTAATTTGTATATTATAATACTATTTGTTTATTTTTGTTTAATGAAAACGTTTTTTTTCGAATTGGATATATGTAATACTATATAGAATTTATGAAGACAGATAGCATTTATGTTATTTTTCAGTGATAATAAGATTAGTTAGAATTATTGTGTCAAATCAGAGACATTTTGGCCGCCTTTCAAATGTCGTGTATACTATAAAATAATTATGTAAGCAATAATATTATAAGATAATTTAGTTTACTCTTTTTTTTTAAATAACTAGCGACCCACCCTTGCTTTGCTTTAATCGTGCACATAATTTTTTTTTTTAATTTTACAGTTTTGTTTCC
This sequence comes from Brenthis hecate, assembly GCA_951806755.1. Lineage (NCBI taxonomy): Eukaryota > Metazoa > Arthropoda > Insecta > Lepidoptera > Nymphalidae > Brenthis > Brenthis hecate. The sequence goes on along the minus strand of OX638253.1, from coordinate 661,201 downwards.
TAGATTAGTGGGTACAAACAAACAAAATGTTGACATTTGGGCTTTGATATCATTCAAATGATGGCTGTTTTAGTTTTAAAATCACATACAGACACTACAATTTTATTTTTAATTATATATATTATTATATAATAGGTATTATCAAGTGTTTTATAATATTATAATATTTCTTTGAAAGGCGGCCATCTTTCCTAAAATTATTTATAAAACGTCAATTTTAATAAAAAAATGATTGATGTGCGTATAGATATCTTTTTTTATTTTTATTTTTTTTAACATAATTTAGTAGATTCTACAAGATGTGGTAATTTATAGTATAATTACTTAGTGAAGGAGTGTCGGTCGCGTCGTACTGTAGTCACTTTTCGTGTCCGTTGACATGTACGTAAAATGTAGAAGTTAGAAACAAATTAGTGAGAGCTACGACGCACAGGGAATTCAAAATTAAAATTATTAATTAGTATTTAAAAAAATAGAGCGTTTTAAGCTCAAATAAAAGATTTTGACATTAAAAACTAATATTATCTGTGGTTCTTTAAAATTAAAATAAATATATTTTGTTTTATGAAATGTCCAAACATTGAACAGTACCTGTGCGTTATTGTGTATATAAATAATCTAAATGTATGTTTTCCAATAGATAGATTTTAATGAACTCGATGAATTTACTTCGTGTATAGTGTTTACAAAACCTATCGAAAATATTTCAATGTTAAATTTCTCTTTGGAGATCTGAGTGATGTTTTTATTTGAGGGAGGAACAAAGCTTGTAATATAACTGGTTTCCATTTGGGTTTATTTTTTTTTCGTATGAGAAATTTCTTTTCTTTTCATAGTTTTATTTATATATTTTTTTATATCTATATATTAATTGAATTTCAACTATGTTGAGGAAACTGGCTGTTTAAAGTTGGACATGCACGGTGGGTAAAATTCAATCTTCTCGATTGTAAGAGAAGACACAATTTGCCCAGCAGTGGGTTATTCGTCCCAGTCGTTGGACTTCACTTAGATCTTTGAAGATTATTATATTATTAGATAATATATTTCAAAAATCTATTAAATGTAAAATTTTTAGTTTTAGTTAGTTTTTTTTTTAGAAAAACTAGATTGGTGCTTTTATATCGGTTTTAAATTGTGGCGGTGATTGTATTTATTTGTATAGTTTAGCTAACAATGCTATGTGTTGTTTATATTTATTTTATTATAAAAATAAATGCAATATTATATTGTTTTTTTATTACTTTTGAAACTTGATATTATTATTTTTTTGAATTGGCAATTTTGTTTCAACTTCTATGTAAGTATTTAACATTTATAAATGACTGTCTAGACTCTAGAGCTTTAAGTAAAGGATCAGAAATTATTTGGTATATTAATGTCGGCGATTGATGAACATGAGATTTGTCGAAAGAAACAAACGGACAGAAGTGTATGTAGGGGATTGTTATTATATAATATTATAATGTCATGTCAAATCTAATCCAGTTTTTTTCCCTTCAATATTAGTGTTGATAAAGACGCTTCCAAAGCAAAAACACAAGTCAGATATCGATCAAAAAAACTAGATACACAATCAGCGACAAAAATGTACTCACCGAATGAGCGCTTATTTGAACATTTGAACGCGCTTTTAAATTTTTTTGTTGTGAAAACAACTTTTAAAATTGTGTTTAAGGTTCAATTTACATTGTTATATATTTCAACTACAAAAATCACCACAGTGACAGTTATAAGACAACTTTTGCATGGGATAGTGTATCTAGTACTTTTTTGATCGATGATTTCAGAACACTAAAGTGGCCTAACCTTTGCTTAATTTTATGTTTTAAATGAATAATATAAATGAAATTTTCAACAAAAAATTAATCATTACATTTTATTTATTAGTTTATAATTAACAATGCAAAGTAATTTCAATATCGTCTGCATTTAAGTACCAGTGAGACGCGGTTAGTTTTTGTCGACTATCCCACGGGATGTACTTTCCAGGGGAAAATAGCCTGTCACTATCAGGCCAGACCAAAGAAGGACCAACTAAGATTTTTGCATTTATAAAAAAAAAAAATTATTTGTATTATCAGTGTAATGTAAGCAAATGTTCAGACCACTTTAGCGTAATCTGCTTCATTACTGTTCCATTGTCTAGCGTTGTTAGCTAACTTTAGTTAATTCATTCCAAAATAAAATCGATCTGATCAAGTGTTTGGAGTGTATCCTACAGTACGGGGAGGGTCGCCTGTGCGCGGCACAAACTGTTAGCGCGTAGACACTTCCCTGTATTAAATAAATATTTTAATGTACCCGGTGTTTTCATTTATTGGTGACCCTTCCAATAGCTATTTTCAGACGACTGCCTTATTGATAGTATGTACGGCTGCAAAATCGTGAGGTCTTAGGGTTGAGTCTCGGGTTGGGCCAACTTAGTTTGTCACGAAATACTTAGTAATCGCCCGAATTTGGAAAGTCGATAGTCCTCGGAAGCCACATTAAGCTGTCGGCAGTTGATACCATGCCTTTTCTCACCCGTCGTGTTGAGTTAATCCAACAGAATGAGGTTTGACCACTTGTATGCCACTACTGTATTTTCAAATATCGGGTTTTCATACGCCACAATTTGCTGTTATTTTTATGAAAATTACGTATAGATAGATATTTTATTTTAAATCAAAGAAGTTTTATTCTATATATTTTGTTAATACATATTTTGATATAGATACGTAACTAGCGTATCAGGTATGTTCGCAGAGTCCAGAGTACACTGTTTATATACCAGAATGCGCAAGCGGCGTGCGGCCATGATGCGCAGGATTCGGGAGTTCAAACAGTATTCTAACCACTTGACTGTATGTATGCACCATTGTTGCGCTATATCTCACGGAAAGCCTTTGTGACTCATGTACTCTGTAACAAAATATCATCTAATATATAAATATCTCGTGTCACGGTGTTTGTGGCCGCACTCCTTTGAAACGGCTCGAGCAATTTTAACATTTTTTTTTACTTATCACCTCCACTTAAATGTCTAAGAAACCTATTGTTAACTGTAACGCGGTCGTGGAGGGATTATTTGATAAGTATTCGATGATGTCGTAAAGTATTTTTCACCCTCCTACCCCCACACCCCCTTTTTTAAATAGCTAGGGGCAAACCCGAGTGAATGAGGCTGTGCCGCTAGTAGTATATTTTTTACTAACATAGAATTAAATCTTTATGTATACCTATACTAATAAAATGAGTCGCTTACTTGAATAAATGAATTTATTATGTAATCTAATATATATCTCGTGTCATAGCGTTTGTGGTCTCACTACTCCGAAAAGGCTCGACCGATTTTAATAAAAAAATTATAACTGGTAGGTATGAGAATAGTTCGAAAAGTATTTTTCACACTCCTACCCCCGCCTCCCATTTTTAACGTATTTTAAGCACAATTTCTTATATATTATTAGTTGTTATTTACACAGGAAGTGTAGAGTGACAGAATAGCAGTAGTATAAGGACTAAATACTTATAAGTTAACTAGCTGGGGTACCCGGCTTCACTCAGGGAGTTGATATGAGATTGTGTAGTTAGAATAAAAGGATAAACTTTAAAATATAAAAGGTTTTTTTTGTTTCCAACATATTCTATTTACAATACTTTTTTGTTTCCAACATATTCTATTTACAGTACTTGTTTATAAACATTTTTTTTATTCTGTTATCCGGAGTATTATCTGTATACCTATTAATTTTTCGAATTTCCTACTCAACTCAAGCAGGAGTCTGAGGTTGATGCCGCAATCTTTTACGTTCGAACCCACGACGGACCTAGCTTTATATACCCCTATCAATGGGTACCCCACAACTAAAAAAGGTCCACAATGTTCCAGAACATTCCACAACATTCGAGTGTTCTAGAATGCTCCACAATGATCTAGGATATTATGATATCCCGGAATGTTCCCAAACATTCCAAAACACTCCAGGAAGTTCTGGTATGCTCCCAAACGCTCTAAAATGTTCTGGACTGTTCTAGAATTTTCTATAGGGCGAAACCTTCAGCCCTTATATCTTCAAAAGCACGCACTTAAGACAAAAACTGGAACCTTCTTCATGGATGGGGGATAGAGCTACCACATAACTCATTTGATCGTATCGGGACGGTTTCTGAGTTTTGACGGCACACCCATTGAACTTACTTTTAGATTTTTTAATATAACCCGAATGCGGCTAAGCCCAAAGGAGGATTGTGTTTGACCTGTACGTATGTCCAATTCTGTCCCCTTGTATTACAAGGGTATTAGTAATTATACTAAACTTAACCAATTTTAATGATTCATACGACGTTAGTCTTAATATTTATTTATTTAATAACGCCAGACATAGGGTACCTATATATGTATGTATGTATGTACATGTTTGACTGTCTTGCTACGTGTACTAATTTTCTCTGTATAATACTATGTTCCCGTCTGTGTTGTTCCTATCTTTTTAGTTCGCTTTTTACTGTCGGGTTATTCAATTTTGTAATTTTTTTTTTTATATAAAGGTGAAAAAAAAACAAATTTTTATTAGTAAATGTTTATTAAAAATAAAAATCCACTTACCTTTAGAATTCTTAATACAGACGATGTTAAATGTGTAATGTATCAATCATTATGTAGTCAAGTGAAGCCATTATTTTGTGTAGATACTTAATAACTAAATTAAATTGACTTTAAATGAAAGTTTATTTAAACCCTAATTTAAATTCACTATAGGAATCGACAGTTCTCAAATAAGTAAATATTTATTGGAACTTCTTTCATTCTAGTAGAAATGAAAAAAAAATCTTATTTAATTTGGAAAAAGGAAACGGGGGTTAACTATACATTACCTGCGCGATCCAAAGGGGAATAACCACAAAAACAACAAAATACTCTGACACTGTGTCAAGATTTATTCAAAAATCCATCATACACAGACGTCCGAGTTCACTTAAACCTATATATATATTCAGAGACCTGATACTCCAAGTGTCTAAATATGTTGTTTATTTATCATCATCTTTGAAGACCATGGTGGAGTGGCACTTCCCGCAGTAGTGTCGGTCCTCCATGACAGCCATGAAGACACCAGCCCCACACTGCTCCCCGGTGCACTCTCTGCGCAGACGGTGGATCTTGCCATTCTCGTCCACCTTTAACAGGACATAAAAACAATTATTGCATTATAGAACTTAGCTATTTAATATAGTCTATTTGAATAAAGTAAATTTTGATTTGATTTAAAAGAAACTGCAGAGTTACAAATCTATATATTTTAAGAGACTTTAGCTTTTTTTAATCACCAAGCCCTAGCCTAAGTAACTTGTTTACAAAAAACGAATGTAAGCAAAGAAGTTGGTCTATCCAGAGTAGAACAAAAATAAGTCAAAACAGGAAGTATCTGCTCTAAAACACAATGAAACGACGAACATTCAGAAAAAAAAAATAAAATAAAATCAACATACTATATTATAATTTTATTATAACTCAAAAAGTGTACCCCACTTAATGTGAGAGCCATTGAAGTGGCATTCAGATAGGTCTTTAAAGTTTAATGCAACTTAAAACCAGTATTGAAAAGGCCTATTGAGTATTGACTAAGCAAATAAACCCTTTCAACTAAACAAGGAATGCCGGACTCGCACGGACATGTCGCGACGTGTACGATCATGCAAGCTACTAAAATGCACGTATTCGGTATTTCCTTCTTCCAATAACAAGTTTACTCATCTTTACCCCTAACGGGTCAAGAGGTCAAAATCGAAACTTGAATCTGATGTATCTATGCTGTTTAAAGTTATAAAAAAAAGTTTGAACGAGATACATTAACATTTGCAGTATCATGGGAGTCATTAAGAACAAAGAAAATTTGTGAAAAAAATGGGTGCGTGTAACCCTTACGCGCGGTTGAAGTAAAACTTCTTTGGCAAATATCGCAACGAGATTAAAACAAACCAATAATTAAATAGGACATATTAGGCATTTTACAAACATATATTTATAGAATATCATATACGGAAAGAATATAATTATTATATACATGTAGATGTCAGACATAGCCACGGTTACCATGGCAACGTATTTTATCTCATTCTATCGCCGGCTTAATCCTATATACTTCTAAAGAAGTCTCACCAAAGAAATATAGATTCCAAAAAGGTGTACTATGGATTTAATGAAAATTCTCTAAGGAAAAAATAATTGAATATCAGAATCAGTTTAATTGGTTTGTAGTGCATGTTCACCGATCGACTCACCCTCGCTTCACTTCGGGTTCATCCCTAGACAAAAACGAATCTATCCCACGGGAACCGTACATTATTTCGAGATGATATATATAGTAGCCTTTCTCAATAAACGGGCTATCTAATGCAAAAATAATTTGACAAATCGGATTAGTAGTTCCTGCGATTAGCGCATTCAAACTAACTCTTCCTCTTTAATTATAATATTAATTAGTATATATCAGCTGGAAACAAAATGTTCTTTGAATGACTGTTTAAATAGCTTGTGTCATTTCTATGGACATTGAACTGCAACTACACTGAGTAATGATGACAAACGATAATACAAAGCACATGTCTGTACAAGTCGCACCATGTTTGTTCAGTTTGGTAGCATTAGGACTCTTATTTGAATACTTGTTGATTTACTTGTTGATTGAAAGGAATGACTCAGTGATTTAAATGGTTGATAATAAAATACATACATACTTGTAGACAAGAATCTTATATGTAATATTAAATACTAGCGACTTACCCTCGCTTTGCTCGGGTTTGTCCCTAGTTTGATTCCCCATAAAAACTTTCATCCCCGTTTTTAACCCCTTGAGGGATGATTTCCGGGATAAAAAGTCTCAAACTATCTTCTTACCAAATTTCATCTAAATCGGTTCAGAAGATCCAGAGATTACCCCCTACAACCTCATAAACTTTACCTCTTTACAATATTAGTATTAAATATTACAATACAAAACACACATACTGCCAAAACTTTCTTATTAGAAAAATGTAGCTTTCGGACTTCTACAAACTAACTGAGCTGTATTTGTATATTAGCAATATTTGTACTGCAGCTAATTTTGCTGACTAAATATAAATTTTCAGTGATTGAATCAGTCACAATATTCCAAATTTCTAAATTGTAAGAAAAATTTCTAAAATGTGAGAACTTTTAATAATCCTTTATTTAAATAGGCTATATATGTACATAAGGGAAGTGGACAAAATTTAAATTTCAGGGCAAAATATTACTGAAGAACTAACACTTATTTTTTTTTTTAAATAAGCAATAATCTAGGATTTGCATTGACAGTATATTTAGTGACATTACAGCATAAAAATTATAATAATAATTTAGTTTTCCGTTTTCTTTAAAAACTCCAAAATCCTTTAAATGTTACATGTTACGTTCAAAAAATATAATAGCTAACTACAAAATATCAAAAAAAGTGTACCTTGTAAAACCTGAGTACTGCTAGTTTGACCTTCTTCTTCTTGTGCTTGATCTTCTTGGGGGTGGAGTAATTCTTCTTCTTGCGTTTCTTAGCTCCACCGCGCAGTCTTAGCACTAGGTGAAGTGTGGATTCCTTCTGGATGTTGTAATCGGAAAGGGTCCTACCATCTTCAAGTTGCTTGCCGGCAAAGATCAATCTGTGATAGTTAAAAATTATATTTAAAATAATTTTTTTCAGGATCTCTTTGCTATTGATTACTATCTCTCTAAAACACAATGGCTTAATTTTTTCTATTTACATGCTGCATAGATCAACTCTAGTGAGTCTATTTACTCAGTGAATTTACATAATTTTTATCAAGAAGCTTGGAACTCACCTCTGCTGGTCTGGGGGAATTCCCTCCTTGTCTTGGATCTTAGCTTTGACATTTTCGATAGTGTCAGAAGGTTCGACCTCAAGAGTGATGGTCTTACCCGTTAGGGTTTTCACAAAAATCTGCATCTTGGCTCCTATTATAAATGAAAAACAGGTTATATTATAACTGTCAAATAAACACTGATAATATAACTTATTGGAAAAACAATTCATAGAGAATCTTGATTAAAAAAAAGTACATTACTAGCTCTGTAAAGATAGTATCATCTCTGTTCCTAATTCGACTTTATAAAACAAGACATTTTGGTGGTATTTTTATATCATTATACATTATCATTACTAGGTTAGTGATCTGATACATTATTTACCAAATTTTAGAAGCCGAACAATATCCATTTCAAGTTTAAAAATGGTATTATTATGATAACTAATCTAAAAGACCACACATTATCCATTGACTATATCTTTGTAGTTATGGAACAATATTAAATAAATTATAATGAAAAAGCTAAACAAGACACACTATAGGAAAGAGGTAAAAAATAAAACGAAGTATTTTAATCCAAGTTTTATTCTGGCTCGACTGCATTATACAGAGGTTACACCAATAAAATAGCATTGATAACTCCATCATTTTCAGGATTATTTGTCACTTGCGCATACTTTCCCCATACAACTTTACCAGCCTGTGTCACCAAACCCAGCTCGGAAATGTTAACTTCTATCACAGTACCCTTTGTAATAACCCCAAGACTCGTGTACATTTGTGAACTAGGATTCTTCTTTACACCGATGATGGGCAAACAGAATGTTGCTTTTAATTCAGGATGGGTGACATGTGCTTTTTTGAATCTCAGTGCCATAGGCCTGATAAATCTTTCAAATTTTGGCGGTTTTCGTGTAAAGTTTTCACCTACAAATGTGACCTTAGTAACCATACGTTTCCAAGCTTTCCTCTTGGATTTACCAGACTTCAGAACTTTGAATACTTCTGCATCAGCTTGAGCTCTGACTTTAGGTATAGGTACATCCCATTTACCAGCTTTTTCTTTACGTTTTTGTTTGATCATGTTAGACAACACTTTAGCACGTGATTGTACATCTCTGTCAAGAAGATATACAGGAACTGCGCCTTCAGCAACTTTCTCTGTATTTTGGCGAACATTTTTCTCCTCGTGCGCTTTAATTTTCTTTTTCATCTGAATCTTTTCATTGCGCCTTTCTTTATTGAAGATCTTAGCTTTGATACCACGCAATTTACGCGCCTTTTCAGCTCTCTTGTGTGGTTCACGAGCCTCGCGCTTTCTTTTCCGCTCTTCATAGTCGAGCCTCCTACCGTAAAGCTTTTGATGACGTTCAATATATTCGTTCTGCGGCATTGTGGTTGCTTATACGGCAACTACAACAAAATTATCACCTTATCAATTGCAACGATGTTTGTATCAACGTGGTAATAACCTCTTCAAAAATACTTTCTCAATAAACAATATAATAACAAATATTTATGTGTGTTTGAAAAACTTCTTCACATTTGTAATAAATGTTAGCCTTAAAACTACACGTGCCGATTACATTAAAGGCACAAATCTTTTTTCGAATAAAGCGTGCCTATCCAACATTAAAAAACGTTATTATAATACCGTTAACGCACCTTAATATGTACACGAAAAAGAATTAGACAGATCTAAAAATATTACGCATTAAAATTGAAATAATTTCACAAGATTAACAAACTCACCTTACGCCGACACCATGCCACAAGGAAAAGGAAGTTTGACATAGAGTATAGACAAGAACAGATAAAATATAAATAATAATAAATGCTATTGTTCATAAATGATTTTAAGACGACAGTTTATTAATTTTATTCTTAATAAATTCCATTTATTCCCATACAATTTTTAGTGTACATTTTTAGATTCTATATATTATCATAATAAATAACAAAAAAAAATTATGACCTTCAAGAGTTTTAATTTAATAGGTAAATATAAAAAATGTCACATTCGCTGCAGATCATGGGCAGCATTATGTTAATCTATAATATAAAAATGAACCGCTGAATGTGTTGGTAAGCGCAAATCTTGAGAGCAGCTGAACCAATTTCGCTAATTCTTTTTTTAGAATATTCTTTAAAGTACGAGGATGGTTCTTACGGAGAGAAAAATTTAAAAAATTGCCTGAAAAAGTCTAAAAACAACATTTTCTATACTCCCATACAAAAGATTCGTAATAATACTTAAAAGTCAATTCGAACTTTAATACCATACCATAAAGTTTAAGTGTTAGTGGAGTTTCCCGGAAGGCAAAACAATTGAGTGACGTTAGTATCGTATTAATATTAATGTCAATATTGTTAACAAAAAAAAAATATTTATATGGCTACCGCTGGCTAATAACTATTTATATCTATTTAAAACGTACCTAGCGACGAACCCGAGCGAAGCGAGGGTGAGCCGCTAGTGTTCTTTAAAAATAACTCTTTTCCGAACTAACATTATAAAGTCTGAATCTTTATCTATAATTAATTTATTACAGTATTCGATTCTGTCAACCAAAATTTTCGTTGGATTTTGAAGGACTGGAGGATACAACGCGGAACGCAAAAGAGATTTAAAAGTCTTCTTAAAAGTCTTCAAGATAATTAAACTCTCTCTTTCTTAATTATCGTCTGGTAATCCAGCCGGGCGTGAAGCCTGAACATACTAGGAGTTCGCACACTTCAGTAGGACTAGGCGTTGTATATGTATGCCTATTGCTCTTGGTACTTCTTTGTTAACAGAGTGAACCGTAGAAGCAAATCCTTGATTGGTGTGATTTGCTTCAGTAGGCCTGCCGCGCGTCGGGATGACGTGGTTGAGTGTACAGAACTGATCCTGCCACATCCCTTTAAGACGGGGGAGGTGCTGTTGGGTTTTAGTGGGTAATACTGGCTTTTCTAGCCGGTGAGTCCCACATAACCACCACTAGGTATGCAGGTGGTATGTATTCATTTAGAGGATTTTCGATAGTGATGTTGAAAATACTGTAATTTTGCTTACTGAATTTAGGTATAAATAGGAGTTTCTCGAGATTAAAGATGGTTTTTTTTTACAATAATATTACTTTTATGTATGAGAATCTTATAATTTAATATGGGATCGCCCTTGAGGTATAGGTACGAGATAGCATCGGTATATCCATTAAAAAAAAGAATTATTGAAGATATTGCGTAATATACACAATGAAAAATAGCATGCAGTTAGAAAAATTATGTTTTTATTAATATGTTGAAAATAAATAGGTGAGAAGTAAAGTATACTCGCACCAATTCAATGTAATAAGTAATCATAAACTAGCATAACTAATTAAAAATCTTTTAGCAGTTTTATTTGACAATAATATAAAAAAGCATACATATTTTAAGGGATTTCACAGTTGTTTTGTTTTTGAATCATTGCTGAGATGAAAAATGGTATAGGTGATGGCAACATTGGTTATAACAAATATCAAATATAAGTGCCGCCATTGGTCATTATTGTTGGCATTCTCAATGCGTATATTTATAAAGACCAATAGCGCTTTCCGCTCAAACAGTCTACTCTTTCCATAGTGTATCATTACATTAATGAAAAAACATGCGTAGCATTTATATATAGTTTGTGGAAACTTTAACTTACAAGCTTGTAGTTTCGTGGACGTGACGTTTCACGTTTTATAGACTATAATTCTATGTAGGTTATATATCTACTGTCACAAGTCCAAACTTGAAACTCGTTTTTGGAGAAGAATTTGCCTCGTTTTGTTTTCAAATTTCAAGCGGTATAAAACCATCGGTTGGTGTGATTTCAGTGCACATAATACGTATTATGAATACAACAGTAGCTACATATTCAGGTATGGAATTGTTTTGTATTTGATACGTTGCTATGTAATAACGGATTGTTAATACATTGAACGCTAACCTCTTCCTATAATATTATGTCAAGGAGAGTACTATATCAATTTACAATAAAAAGGAATGTCATTCAATTTTACTTATTTCCGTTCATCTCATTGGTTTAACTAGAAATCTTTTGAGATAAAGCGCGCATAGGTTTCAATGGTGAAAGTAAATAGGTACTTGTATTTTTTTACTATGAATTTTATTAATTCTGATTATGATTATAATTTTTGTCTAGTTTTAACGTTTTAGGCTAAAATTTTGATGTTTCTATTTTTAGTGCAGTGAGCACTTAAGAGTTTAATCTAGTATTGTGGTAGTATAAAAAGTAAGAAATAGTTAAATACTTGTATTCTTTTTAATCCTATTATAGTGTTACAGTTCAAAATTTAAAATCGCTGTGTTTTGGTGTCTTTTGTGAGACATAGTAAACAAACAATGAATTCTAAAAAGTCCTTTTGCATTATTAGTTTTTATTACTGAAGTGATTTCTAGATTTATATATTTTATGCTCAGAATTCAGAAAAAAATAGTTTCTTCTGTATTCTGAGATTTTGAGTTACGATTTTACTTTTTTTTGTTTATTATCACCTATCAGATTATAACTGAGTGATGTTATTTTTTACCAAACTTTTTGATTAGTATAAATACATCATATTGATGTTAGTGATATTTTAATGTGTAGGTAAGTAACAAACTAACTGAGGAGTTATGAGAAAGCGGACTTTGATTATATTATGCATGCAAATGTATTTTGTTTCTGTTAATTCATAATTACAAAGGACCCTTTACTCACATTTTTCTTTACTTTTGCTATCTTAATATTTATTATTATATTGTGCCAGATGTGGATACTGTTACCTATTGAAATTGTTTACAATATAGCTGGTCCTTTTAATAGAGATAATTTTCCAATGTTAAATGTAGTAGCTTAATGAGAAGGTCGTAATGAGCAGTGTCGTTAAAATGATTTAATTTTTTATAAGGTGTTCATATAGCATTCAGCCGGGACCTATAATTTTGGTCAATATAAGCAGTATGCTGTTAACTGTATAATATTTTTCTATTCACATTATATATACAATTTTAAAAATTGATGTCAGATGAAATTTTAAAATTTCAGAACATGTACAGAGCCGAAGAAGTTCCATAGAAACTATCTACAGCATTCAAGGCATTGAAACTGGTATGAATCTTGATTTTTCTTTTGTCTTTTCAAGATATTTTGATTTTCTTCCTATTTCATTTTATATTATTATATATTTGGATTAATTACTATGTATTTAATTATGTGATAAATGTTGCATGTAAATGTTTTTGTTTGTTGCACATATTATTTATTATCTGTATTTGTTTATTGTTACTATTTAAAATTAAGATATGGGTCGGTTTTGGTTTGTGTTTTTAATTGCTAATATAATAGGGAATATGCGTGTATTTTTATATAGTAGCTTACATTGATAGATAATTGTAAAAAAATATCCAACGCCAAAAAACTAAAATTTAGTATAAAAAATATATTATACCGATTTGGATACTTTAAAGGCCCGCCATTTTGCGCGTTTGACGTGATGTCACAGTATGATAAACGTCATATACGGTCTGACTAATGGCATGCGTTTCAACTAATTTGAATTTTCCACCTATATTTGCACTTTTTCATAATTATTTTCTTAGTCAAAAAGAAATTACATTAAAAAAACATTGATGTAGCCTTAATTCAAAAGCAATAACGATTATAAAAAAAATATTTCACATGCATAATATTCCCTATTATAATAGTTTAGACCATCAGTAAAATGTAATGGTTAAAATCTCTTGTAATTAAGTATATATATTAATATAGTGAAGCAGAAATAACAAAAATCAAATTGGATTATTTTCAAATATTTTGTATTAAAATATCTTGGGTTCATCCATTTTAATGCAGATGGTATTAGGTATTTAGTTTGATATTTTCTTGTTTTAATATTAATAAAATTATTTTGAAAAGGCTATTAGCAATATAAGCCAACAAATAGGCTGATTTATTGATAATGAATCTGAAAACTATAGAGAATGGCATAGAGCTTATTTTTATGAAATTCAGATTAAATGTAAAAAAAAAATATTGTTTTAAATTTATTTTTTGGTAGCAAAAAATGTTTTCCATTACACAACTTCAAACAAACATTTTAAAGGTAGGATGTATAATATAACATAGAGGTTTTTTTTAAATTGATGCATATTTAATAAAACACATATTTTTCAACCGACTTCTTCAAAAAGGAGGAGGTTCTCAATTTGGCTGTATTTTTTTTGTGTTAATCAATATTGGCCAGGTTTGGAAAATCCATTCTTCTGAATATTTTCTCTTATGCCTATTGTTTTGGAGTTTATTTATGCCCAGTTAAAAAAAAATAACCTGAAAATCATAATATAATTTTAAGAGATACATTACACATACACAATAATGACGAAAAAGTAGTAATTATGTGATTTTCGATTGTTACTCTCTGTACCGCGTAGTAAAAATGACCTTAAAATCGATTATTCTGTTCTATCTTTCTTCTTACTATCTTACTAATATTATAAATGTGAAAGTTTAGATGAATGTTTGTTACTCAATCACACTAGAACGGCTGAACGGATCTGGATGTTTGGCACGGAGATAGATTATAATCTGGAATAGCACATAGGCTACTTTTTATCCTGGAAAAATTGTACGGTTCCCGTGGCATAATCTCTTATATAGCGTAAACACGTCTTTCGTTTTTGGAGTAATCTAAATATTTGTACCTCAAGCGTGTTAAAAATCGAATTAGCTTTTCTAGAGACTGGCGGTAGTTTAAAAAGTTTTTACGGATTTACATGCCGCGCCGGTATTTGCATGCACCATGGACTTAAGGTTTTGAGCTACTAATTCAATGGTGCAATGGTGTTCAGAATTTAGATTTCAAATAACGAATCAATGTATTATGTTTCCTATTTAACGTGGAATGGAAAATAAAAAAAAAATTACCTGCGTCTGTGGAAATCAATATATCAATATTGCTTGCAGTGCAATTGTATATAGATTATTAATAATTAATTAATTACTATAAAAACAATAAGTAGGTATAAATAATCTAACATTTATGGTCGATTTTTAAATTTGAATATAATATCGACATTACTCGTATTATGGCTGTTTACCTGTACCACCTAATGGTTTAATTAGCCTGACTCATGTCTCAACAAACATGCTGGTTTTCAAAAGTTGTACGCATTTTGTACACAAGTTCTAACTTGTCTACATGCCGTTTGTGTCATCAAGTGAGTCAACGAACTTCAAAGTTTTATCGTGTTGTAACATGCACCAGACGCTTCACAACCGCATCTAATCGGCATTGCAGGCCGGCACTTAATTGTTTTATTGAACTTCAATTTAATACTAAAGTGTTAAATTTCCATTTTCTTAAATGTCGCTACATTTCAATACATTTTTTCAATAGTTAGAAATTATGTTGCGTTTAATGCGTTTTTAGTCCGTTTAGTATTGTTTGTCTAAATATTAACTCTAAAAATGTAGCTCACGATTAAAATAGAAAAACTAACTAAGAAATAAGTTTTGAGTAGGTATTTTTTTATTTTCATCCGTATTGCGCTTTCGCCTTTCACTAGACGTCTACGAGTACTTCATTTTCCCGCGTACTAAAGTATAAAATATTATAACAAAATTTTGTGACGTTAGCCTAGACCCATAATGCATACAAATATTTTTTTTTACTTGTAGAACTCATATCATAGTAATAATAAAAAATTTTTTTTAGTTTACGCATTTCTTGCAATATTTAAAAAAGATTTGGCTATGGATAATCTTGCTAGCAATCTCAAAACAATTTATAGGTATATAATGTATTTGTTATCTCGTAGGAATGTAATTGCAGTATGATTATTGTAGTCATATAATGAAATTATAAAGTAATAGCATGACGTGTAAGTTACGTAAGATGTAATCCAATGGATAACATGACATTCCTTGCTGTGACAAAATATTGCCATTATGACTTGTTCATTTAGTAACCTTTCTCGGTAGGGACTACTTAGATATATTATTGTAGAACCTTTAAGTTTTGTAAAATCAAAAATGTGTATAGAAAAAAAAACAAAAGGAATGTTTTGATTTATTTAAAGCAACAAATTAATTGGTTAAGAATATAAAGTTTTAGGGTCAAATGTCCCCTTTAAGACATGAAGATGAAAGACAATTATAGATTTTTTTGTAATTAAATTATTGATTAGTAATGAAATTATTATAGTAGTTTTTTTTTTAGAAAAGGCCTTTATGTATATGTATTAATAAGTATTATAATTAATTAAATTAAATATTATATTAGGTAGTAAGTATCTGTCCACTTAGTAAATTGTAAATCCACATTTAATGTATAATATATTTCTATTGCACGGTATTAATATGTAAGTACTAATTTTAAGTGTGTGATATTTCACTTACTTATATATTCATGTATATGCATGTCATTTAAAAAAAAGGAATGAAAAATTGTAGTTAACTGGATATTTTCAACAGATTATAATTATAAACTTTTGAACAAATATGCTAAAAAAATTAGTTTTAAATATCTTAATTTTTTTTTGTTTGTCTATTACGAGTATTATCATCTTGTGGACTTTATTAAAATTTTGTTTGTTTGTCTTCTTATATTTTTTCCAAAATTGTAAGCATTACACTTATATTGAGTACCGTGAAAATCCATAACAAATATGTATAAAAAAATATCTATATATCTCAATCCATCTGATTGTAGCTTTTTTATAGATATGACATTAATTTTTTGATATCTTCAATTGATATCTCACAAGGATTTTCGGTAAATATTCGGAGTCTTTATAATGGAAGTGGAGTATGGCTTTTTCTTTTATTATTAACATGTTTTGTTGGTTTTGTTGGCATTGTCAGATTTGTGTGTTGGATGGTCTGCCCGTTGGAGACACCAGGGTTGAAGGTTATGAATCGGACCTGAAGAATTTGGAATGATAAACTAGAATTTACACATTACGCTTCATTATTATTGCTAAAATGTATTAAATTTTCCCAAAAATCTAATATTTTTTTAAATTAATCGTTAATTTATCTTTTGATCTAATTTTTTTAAATAAAATCGGGAAAATTTAATGCTGTCACAAATCAGCTTGTCATTAATTACTTACCTTAAAATTTCATTTCGATCATCTTTACAAATATAATATATTTTTTTTATTTTACAGTTTAATTTTTATTTGTTAGAGTAATTATAGTAATTAGTTTAGTTCATTAGCTTAGTTCAATTGTAATCAAGTTGTTTTACGTACGTTTTGGTGATTTTGTTTCGTGAAGTGTGTATTTTAATGACTTACTAAGCATGTAAACAATATAAAAGATTATTATTTTAATTGGACTTAAAAAAACATTTTATAAAACAAGTTAATAAAAACAGCTTAAAAAAACTGAAAGAAAAAAAAATTATACACTGGATATATAAACAAAAAAATTACTGAATGATAAATACTTAAAAATTTATAAAAAAAATACTTAAAAAACATACATTTAAATAAACTTAAAAGAATTATATGCATTGCATTACACAAAAAAAAAATACAACTGTATCCGAAGTTCACGGAGCGCCAGGAAAGAAGCATAGACAATAGAAGCATCATCAATATGGCGGCAAATTTGACTGTTGACATGTTGTTGAAAGTTTCGGTGTTTGTAGATTTTGTGCGCGACACGTCTGACACAGAGTGGTACAGCGGACAGGAACAGGAGGACGTGGAGTATGAGCCGGATACGGCAGACGAGAGTGATAATAAGGCACCGGTCAGTGAGAACTCGTCAGGAGACGTAAGTTACTTGTCGAATCGTATTTTCCATTAATATTATAAACGCGAAAGTTCGGATAGATGAATGTTTGTTACTCAATCACTATAGAACGACTTAGCAGATCTGGATGAAAGGCACACTAGCACATAGGTTACTTTTTATTCTGGAAAAATTTACGGTTTCCGTGGGATAGTTTTGTTTTTCGCAAGGTATACACCCGAGCGAAGCGAGTTTAAGTTCCTTGTCTATAGATAAATCGCATAGAGCTGCCTCTATGTGCCCTGCTCTGCTTAATATGACTCGTGCGACAATTATCGTACGTTGATATTTCTTATTTGAATGTTATCTAAATATTCATATAAAGATAAAAACAACGGAAGTCAACTTTTAACTTATTCTCATGGACGGAGTCAAATCATGTAAGATTAACAAACATTCGTTATTTACATGTAGTTGATTTTTTTAAGCGAATGGACAATAAAATATAATAGGGAATCGCGATTCGTGAAAACTTTTACAACAGATTTTGATTAACATTACTAGTACTTGGGGTTATTTCACGATTTTGAAGAGTTAGATATCGAACGCCTTGTTTTTGAAAAAGTAAATTAATCTTGTGTTGTTTTCCAAGCCGATGACATCCCTTAAGACAACTTTACATGTTACTTCATGCTCTACGAGCAGGTACCTATATAATCCTATAATCTTATTCACAGGATATAATCGAGACGAAAGTAATAGAAGTGCTCGTAGCCGACGATGGGGAGTTGCTCATGGCGGATTCGGAACACACGGTGTCGAGCAGCGACAGTGAGCTGGACCTGCATGACTACTGGAACTGCGCGCACTGCGGCGCGCCCAACAACAACCCGCGGTATAGACTCTGCGAGAAGTGCTTTAAGGTAATGTTTTTTTTTAAGTTTTTTTTAATGGACTATGGATATAATATTTGATTATATTTATTAAATTTAAAATTAACAAATATTTAAGGTGTTTTTAATGCCAATTTTGAATTTTTGAAATCGTTATATAATTTTGTGGGTAGGTACTGTTTGTAACTACTATATAATGTGAGGTTATGCATGCCACATAGGGCTGCTGCTTGTGGAGAATACTCGCATGCTGTATATCGACCGAGATATCAATGAAACACTTTCATTATTCGTTATCTCGCATTCGGGGACTCCCCGCATGCGGTATAACGATGAAGTTAACGACCAATGAAAATGAGCCATTATTCTTTAGTCTCTCCCATGACCATGATTGCTACAAAGCATTCAAAACTTCGGAAATCAAAAATCTAATTAAATCCGCGAAAAAATCCGAAAAGATGTTTAATTCGATTTTTTTTTCATCCAATGGAATTAGGTCTTAACGGTTGAAATAATTTCTTTTCAGTTTATTTTATAATAAAAACGCGTCACTATTATAATTAGTTCACAATTTGACTGCCTCGTTGTTCTAATGGCTAGCAAGTACTGCTGCAAATCTAAGTCCTGGGTTCGATATCTGGATTTTTCTGTTACAAAATTTTCAATAGAAGCCCGGAGTTGAAAATTCTTTGGTGTTACATTCCCGTGCCTCGAAGAGCACGTAAAGCCACGGTCATGAGTCCGATCTTTCACCAATCATGCTAAAGTATCGTCCCACTGAGAATATTAGTGTCAGGAATAGAGAGTGCACGTTGTTTAAGCGCGCACACTTGTACACTAAATATCTCCTGCGTTGTCGGCTAGTCTCAGTGAGATTGGCCGCCGTCGCCGAGGTCGGTCGGGAGTATGTTGTTATTTTTAAATTACACGTGTTTTCAATCGACTAAGGAGACGTTTCATTCGATTTTATTGTTTTTTTTCTTCCAATAAATAGTTTAATTCATAATTAAAATTTTATTATATAAATTATTTCGATTATTGAAATTTTAACATATGAGAAGTGATGTCGAAATGAAGAATGGGTGCAGCATGTTATACTAATTCATAAATTTATATTTGCATCAAACATTTACAGGTACGTAAAAACTTCTTCCCACCGAGACCGAAGCGAAAACACAAAATTAAATCGAAAAGCGAACTGGAATCCCTTCCGCGTACATTCTCACAGGATTCGGGCGTGGAGTCACAAGCACAATGCTCCCAAGACTCACAATTGTCCCAAAATTCCCAAAATTCACAAAATAGTGGTGTAAAACGTTCCGCTGAGTCGCCAGACATACAAAGAAAAAAATTCAAAAGCGACTTAGATAGTTTGGCATCGGATTTCGAGGAAGACGCGAATTCTGACAGACTTAGTACGAAAAGTCCAGAAGTTAGGCCCTTAGTTAAAATGGTTAGTGATCCCGCACTTACTGTTGAAAATGTTGCGTCGGCGAATAGGAACGTAAGTAGTTTGAATGAAAAAGATTTGAAAATGTGTATAACTTGTGATTCAGAACCTAAATCGGGTGTGTTTGTTCACGGTCGTGTAGCTCATATGTGCTGTTGTTATAAATGCGCAATGAAAGTTTGGGCAAGTACTAAAAGGTGTCCGCTTTGCAATCGGAAAGTAAGTAATGTGTTGAAAGTGATTATGTAATTATTCGTCGGTTTTTTGTAGGTAGGTATCGTCCGTCGTTACGCGAGTTTCGTCGTACGTTTGATTATGCCGGGTTTTAAAGAATTCTTTTTGTTTGTGAGTCACCATTGAAATGTATTGAATGGGTTGATAATTTTTTTTTGCTTTTTTTCAAATGTCGTAAAAACCGGGAATCGAACAAGTGACCAGATTAGTTTTAAATATTATTATTTGTATATATGAAAGTTTAGTGTTTATATAAACAAATGAGCTGTAGCCTGTAGACTTGCAACGAATAGAATAGTCTGCCATACGCCGAATACCGAATATTCTGCGGATTTTCTGGCCGAATAGCCGAATATAAGCCAAAAGTATTCGGTCAGCGCGTGGCGGGAAAATTATGTATCTACATGTTTGTTTCTTGTTTGTCGCCGGGAAGTAGTATTTATTCAGAGCGTCTTTTCTCTGAATCTGGTACTGTCTAGGAGTAAACTACTGCCTGAATATGCAAAAAAAAAATAGTCTTTTCAAGCGATTTCCAAAAAGGAAGAGGTTCTCAATTCATCGGAATCTTTTTTTTTTCTTTTTTTATGTAAGTTAACCGATTACTCGAAGACGCCTGAACCGATTTGGTTTTATTTGTTTTAAAGTCAGGCTATTATACTTCCTAGGTTCCATTTAATTATTTTTTATAGTTTTTTTGCATTAGGTATAATCTTCCACTTCTAAATTTTATAGACATTTATTTGATCGTTTTTTTGTACCTGTAACTACTTTAATGATTATAAGAAAAAAATATTATTATAAAATAAGTCATTGTTTTTGTTTAACATATTACTTAAGTATTCGGTAGTTGGCCGAATAGTATCTAAATATTCGGTATCCGGCCGAATAGGATAAAAGTAGCCAATAGGCCTAATATCTAATAGTAACCGAATATTCGTTGCAAGTCTAATGAGCTGCCAATAAAAATGTTATGAAAAATAAAATAATTTACTAAAAATTTAATTAAAAT
Source organism: Brenthis hecate (assembly GCA_951806755.1). Lineage (NCBI taxonomy): Eukaryota > Metazoa > Arthropoda > Insecta > Lepidoptera > Nymphalidae > Brenthis > Brenthis hecate. Next base: position 640,034 of record OX638253.1, on the reverse strand, counting down.
CCGTCCATAACTTCACACTTGATATGTGCACAAAATTTTTTGCCATTTGTTTTGTTAGTTATTTAGTTTATTGAAGCTGGAAACACTTAAAAAATGGTGACTCAAATATATGTATTACGAAATTTATATAATAAATGAAGCTCATAGTCCAAAAGTGGTCTGAATCGATAATTTTAAATGATTTCAAAGATATGAACAAAATGAATTATAATCGCGAATAGATAGAACTTATATTATGCCTATTCTTCATAATGATGATTTTAGAGTTAGGTCACTTTTGCACTGTTAGCCTCATATAATAGAAATTATTATTACTTAAAAGAACCGTAAAAAGTAGTGCCGATGTGTCTGATGTATTATTGACCATTAGACCTTGGGTCGCGAGTTCAATCCCGCGCGAAGTTACAATATTGATTAAATTGTTAATATTAATCACTGTAGCTCGAAATACAGAGAAAAACGGAGAAATCAGAATTATTCGCGTATATTACAACGATTCTGTGATAAAATATATGTTATAAGAGATAAGACGTTGTTAGTACTAATAAGGTAAGCAAGGGATGCGCCCACCACCGAAGAAAGTTTAATATATTTGATTATTATATACTTAGGTTAGGCTCTTCCTATATTTTTAGTGGACAGTTGGCATAAACTTGTTAGCGATCTTAGAATTTTTCATAAATGCACAGTTTTAGAGTCAAAATAGTCATTAAATCAATATTTATGTGTCCTTTTCGCTATTAAGAAGTTTCGTGACGATCATTTAAAACTAACGACAAACCCTTGCTTCGTCGCACAATAGCTGATAAAGTCAACGCCCATTTATATCTGACTTCTGTATGATCTCTGACAGTAAATACATTTTTATGGGAATATAAACTGGCTTTTGGTACTCGACGGTAATATTAGTGATTACTAGTTTCATAGATTATACATTACATACAAACTTACTTTACCTCTTTATAATATTAGTCTATCGTTTAGGGAGTCGATTCTTAACAAAATATGCAAAATTATATATAACATACAGTTTAAAATATTAGATATACTGGAGGCATATTAAAAAAATAAGATGATGATGGCATTACTAATCGACATAGTTTTTCAAATATGATAAGTTTTTTAATAATTAACTGCACAGTGCAGATGTTAGGCACATTCTGTTTTTTTTTTTATTATAAGTTTGCCGTTTTTTTTTAATAAACTAATAGTCTATGTCAATTTTCCATTTAAAAAACCTCGTATTCTTATTCTGCCGCTCTAAAGTACTTATACTAACTACTAATGTTTGTTTTGAATAAGCATAGTTTAGAGCGTCAAAGTTACAATACGAGTGATCTAGATAATTTAGTTTAATAATATTAGGGGCTACTTGCACTTCATTAAAATTTCAAACGGAGTTTTGAGGATTAAAAAACGTCGGTAAATAGTTAAATTGAAGTCACTTTTCTTTTAAATTACAATGATATAAATAAATAATATATTAATTTCAATTTTTTTTTATCATTTGTATACCATAATTATTTTACTTAGTGACAAATAAGAGTTTATGTTATTATAAATATATTATAAGAAAAGTGGCAGAATTTGTACTTCGAAATTCAAAACTCATCAAAATACATTAAGAGTTTTGAAGTATTTTATAAATGTCATTCAAATGACATTAAACTGACAGTCATTTGTCAGTGACATAAAAATCCCTTTTCCCACAGATAATATGTTAGAGTAGGCAAATCAAATGAATGCTTAAAAGTAGAAAGATTATTATTTATGTTGGGTTTGGTGCCGAGGTCGGCCCTAGCTACGTCGACCAGTTTTGGTCCATTGTAGCTCAAGTAGAAAGATACGAAAAGATACTGTTTACATTATTAGCGTATTTTCATATCTAATATTAATGGGTGTTACTTTATTTTGGTGTAGGGAAACAAAATTAAACGTTAATTAAATAAATAAAATAAATGCCGTTATATATATATATATATATATATATATATATATATATATATATATATATATATATATAAAAGTGATTATTTTACTGTATGTAATTAATTAAAAAATAAATTTAAATCTAAGCTATAGATAGACACGATATAGATATTTATAAAAAAATATCGCCGATACAGATCCGCACAGTGTAGTCTTTAAGCGGTATAAAAAGTAAAAAATCTGTGGGCTTAGGATAGAAAACACAGAAATAAACGGGATTACTATGTAATATTTGTTTAGAATGTTAACATGCGAAATTTGGAAATTGTAATTAAACAAAATAAAAATTTAATAATAAAGTTCATATTAGAAATTAATGTTTAAAATTCACATTATGTGATTTTTATACAGAAAACGAAAAAATTATTAAAAATTTATCGGTGTCAAACTAGTATCGCATATATCGATATAACGGAAAACCGACGATATCGGATGCATTCCTATTTTGAATATATATTAAAAATATACATAGGTAAAGATAATAAAAGATGGTTATAGTACAAAGTGACGTCTAAATATATTTTAAAACAACGTCACTGGCAGTTTTTCGTTTGATTTGTCTACTCTTATTATGTTCAATGCCTAAATGCGTGCAATTATAATTTGGTCAATACAGTATGAAGGACTTCGTTTAAGTTACAGACACCCCCTCATCCACATATCGGTTGGGCTCGAAATATGTAATTTTTATAGCCAAAGTTAATTAACTTCTTTGTGTCAAAAAAAATATTTTAAATGTTCTGTTGAAAGTATTTTCTAAATTAAATAATTTTTGGTTTTTTGTTTGATTCTATTAACATCTGTTTTCATATTAAAAATTGGACAAATACTGGCTTTAATTGTTGTAATATATTGTAATCTATGAAAAAAAGAAAAAATAAAGATAATTTATTAAAAATAAAAAGACTAAAGAGAAAAAAAGAAATTAATAAATATTTTTTCTTTCAGGAATTTGCAATTTTATTTCTATCATTCACCTTTACCTTTTAAGATTATTTTATTTAAAGGGTATGTATGTACCTACCTAATGCTTTTTACACGTTATTTATACTGTCACTTGTCAGAATCGAATTTTAGTCGGTTTAAATTTAGCGTCCATTTTCTATAATTTCTCATCAACTTTAATTGTTTCCTTTTTGTAAATACCTATTCCAAATATAATTGTGAAACTTTTTTTTTAATTGTTCTCGTTAACTGTTAAAACTCATTAAAGAATGTATTATTTTATAATATTATAGTAAAATTAGATTGTTAAGAGTATGAACAAATCATGATAATATAATATATAAAAATGTTATACACATACCTATATTGAATATACAATTGTTGTAAATAAATATATTTATTCCTTTCAAAACATAGTGTTAGTGACTAAGCTGATACGACAACATTGTAAATTCATTTTTTTAACCCAGCATTACATTTTTTTACTGAGCGTAGATTTATGACTTAACAAAAATTATAAAGTTATAGGTATATTAAATTAATTTGTTTCTTAAAGAAGTGAGAATTTCAAAGAGGACGTATCAATAAAAAACTAAACCAAATTGTTAAGTAGGTACTTTTATAGAACCATCATGAATGCAAGTTTTGGAAATGCCGCCACTATAGGTAACTTTCATCAGGGTTCCATAGATAAAGGGCTAAAATTAAATTCTTATAATTTATCCGTCCGTCCAAATGTCACAGTAATATTACTCGGAGGCTATTGGAGTTACATTGCAAGGCATATCAATTGCTCGACAATTCTGTCAAATTGCGACAAAAAATAAATATGTTGGGACATTAACACACAGCACCATCTAGTTCCATGGTAAGCTACAAGGAATGTGTTATGGATACCAGATAGTTGATACACTACACATATATAACGTTAAATACACACATAATAAAAATATAAACACTCATTACTGGGATATAAGCATTCGTGCTCATCACACAAATGAGTGCCCCTAGCAGGACTCGAACCCGCGTCCGCTGGCACAGTAATTAGGGTCACTACAAACTTAGCCAAACGTGTTGTCGTTTTCAAAAGGATTCTCATTCAGAAAGAATTGAATCTACATGAGTCGAACATGAGAATCTGGGGCATTTGAAGCTCGCTCCTGAATGTCGCCCCTATTTTGTACCGCCTGAAGCGGCCGCCTCTTTGCATTATATAGCACCGCATAGCTTTTTAGGTACATTGTTATCTCAATTCTCAACTACTCTTACTATACAGACATCCACTGTTGGACATAGAAGTCTTTATACATTTTACCGCAACTACCTTATCGCCAATTGCATTTAGTGGATTCTGCTTTTGCAGGGAAGTGAGCTTACCATAACTTCAGTTCTTCAGACTGATGGAAAGAAAAACATTTTAAATATAGATTTTTTAACTTTATCGAGGCCTGGTGCTGAAGAGAACTGGCGAAAGAAACTGAAAGAAACTTTTTTTTCTGTTATAATTTACGATCATTCATAAACAACTACATATATAAGCTTTGTTGAGAGATTGCTGTCATGTACAGTTGATCCTCACTAGGATCAAATCTCATAATTAAGCCTAGATTTACGTAGCTAGATTTAGCATGGCCTTTGAGACATCTTGGGCATTTATCATCCAAAAGTCGGTGTGCTAGGATGTTGGTGTGTTCAGTCAGGCGTTGAATAATGGCACGCCAATTTATTCAAAAATATATAATGTATTATCTATCTTTTTTAAATGTCATGATTCTGATTCCAGAAAGTTTAGTCCTTAGTTTATTTACCTAAGTAGTTTTGTCTAGTAGCAGATACATCTGTCTTTCGATATAATGGAAATGGCAAATAATGCTGAAGTTATTCTTTGATTTCTTATAAAACGCCTAGTTAGAAAAAATTGCAAATAAATGCTGTTGAAGAGCATTAATACCAAGTTTCAAGTAATTCTGATCATAAATATTTTTTTGGATTGTTTTATAACGTGTTTTCCCGTGGGAATTAAATAATCTCCCGCGGTAAAAAGTAGACTATGTCACTCTCCAGCCCTCCAACTGTCCACACAAAAAATCACGCCAATCCGCCACTCCGTTTCGACGTGAAAGACAAGACAAACAAAACAAACTCACTTTCACATTTATAATATTAGTATGGATGTATTTAAATTATATGATGTTCTCCTGATCGATTCCGGCCACGGCGGCCAATCTCATTGAGACTAGCCAACTGCGCAGGAGATATTATAGTGCACAAGTGTGCGCGCAGACAAGTGCACTCGCTATTCTTGTCATTCTCATACTCTGGTGGGACGACTGCTCGACACGACCAGTGAGAGTTAAGGCGCAGGACCGACGGCTTTACGTGCTCTCCGAGGCACGGGGTGAGACACCGCAAACTTCCCAACTCCGGGCTATTACTGAGGCTTACTATACAGAAAGACTCAATAACTAAACTTGGCCCGACCCGGGACCTCGAACCCAGGACCTCCGGGTGTGCATTCGTACATGCTAGCCACTACACCACCGAGGCAGTTATTTAAATTATATATATGTAGTGTATCAACTATCTGGTATCCATAACATAAGCCCTGTAGCTTACAATGGCACTAAGTAGATAGTGCTATGTGTTAATGTCCAAACATATATTAAAAACATTATGCTTATATAATATATGTAGGTATATGGCTTTCTCTTGCTTCGCTCGTCTCGTGTGTTTTGTATTTAAACCATACAGACACACAGGCCCACAGGGTAACTTTTAGCAAATTTAATTCCTAGCCTAGTAGCCAGTGCGTGTACCTAACAACTTAAGTCATAGTCTACCTAAATTTCAACACTCACGCTTTATGCTCCACTCTACTAATAAATTGATGGAATACCTACTGAAAATACCAATCAATTACAAAAAAAAATGAAGAATGCATAAGAAAATTTGGAAAAGCGGCATTTTTCCAATTAAAAAATGTAAATCTGAATTTCTGTGCCAAGTAAACATGTAGCCTGGATTAACAAATTGGTCGGGATTGAACTCGTGTTGAAATATCTACCTACTAAATGAAACAATTTGTTTGTGGAGAAGTATAGTGGAGTACTTTGATAGTATAAAGTTATTGTAATCCGAATAGTGTCCTACAATTTTGAAGTCATAAAAAAATCTAATCTTACTAAAGTTTCAAATGTGACTATTGTGTTTGTTGGTAAGTAGGTATAGGTACATGTTTTATCCTTCTGATGCTGTGAATTTTGCTTTGTGTATGTATGCCTTCGACTGTATAATATGTTCCTTCATCACTTGTTCTCGTCTTTTTTTTTTCAAGACAAATTGGTGCATGTAATCAAGCTATATTGATTTTTAATAATATATAACCTCTAAACGCGTTATCAAGACGAATCTAACGAGTAATCAAAATCGGTTAAGCCGTTTAGTAATTTAAACTGATAACATAGAATCGAACATACATACAGTAACAGGTAAAACACAAAAGCCTCCTTTGTGCTTCACCGCAGTTGTGTAAAAATAAAATGAAACTCATCAAACGTAAAAGACGAACTAAAAAGATGGAAGCAAGTAGACGAAAGAACTAGATTACCATAGATCACATAATACAATACTAGTATTGTGCGGTATATCTTAGAACAAAATAAAAAATGCACTAGAGACTGTAGGTTTATAGTGCATTTTTATATTGTTTTGGGTTTTGATAAAATTTCTTTGTTCCTGCTATAAACTAATATCAGCTAAATGCCGTATGACGACATGTTTACTGATTGTCGAATAAGAACGTGACTAAAAAAAACAATTACAAATTAGGTAATTACTTTTACGAATAAAATGGTACAAAGACTTCTAAATAACTTTAAACGTAATTATTCTGCGTATATTTTTCTTGAAGTTTATTAGGGACGACCTTGAACCTTATTTAAATAAAATATTTATAATCGGTTGACATGGTTTATTGGAAAACAAATCGTGAAGCACACACGCAACAAAACAAACATATAAATTGAGACTTTCATTTTTTAAGTCAAACACCATCTCAATAAAAAAAAAATCGCAATATTAAAAAAATAAAATGTCATTTCAGTGCAAATTACCAAGTAAACAAGTCAGCATTCAGTAATGGCGTCTAAAAACTCTGCCTCTAATAAGATTACTTTTAAACTTTACCTACGTAAGCCAATTAACTTTATTTATGAAATGTATAACGTAATGCATCACCGTATTTACGTCCAAAGTTACCATAAATAATTTGAGTCTAAATATATTTATGTATCTAACACATGATATATTTTTATATTCTTTAAAGATTTATGTGACATACACGTCTCATTCATTGATTCAAAAATATGTGTGAGATAATTAGCGACTGCCCGCGGTTTCATCCGTTTCCTTAAAATACATCATATTCCAGCTTGAAGAAGTTCCTTGCTTGACAGTACTCTTCCAAATACTTCTACAACAGCCGGTCTTCATCCAGGGTTCTCATAGGAGTCCCCATCCGATATCGCCACGGGGGGTTCATTAGCGTCCGGCAACCCACCTCGATGAGCGGTATACCATGCGGGTTGTTCCTGGTACTTCTCTGATAGCAGAATGGGCCGCGGGTGCAATCCCATGATTGATGTCGGCAGGCCAACCGTCATCGTCGGGCGACGTTATTAAATGCTTGTGATCCTGCGACTCATTAAGAGGCGAAGATTTCGTTATGTTTCAGTGGGTAGTATTGGCTTTTCTAGTCAGTGAGTCTCCGCATAAATACCTTTAAATTTATACCTGATGTGGGCGTTAAAGAAAGGGTACTTGTAGGAGGCCTGTTCACGAAGATTTTGCCCGCAGCGAACGTTTGTTAAGATCATAAATATTTATTTACTTTTTTTTACGTGAAAGGTATACTGACTTCATTTTAAATGTTTGTAGATTGCTTCATTATAAATGTTTCTAATTTTAGGTGTCAAAGTTTCTTGTTTATTTATGTGTATTTGTTTTCTTGTACTGTTTTTTTTAAAGATTATGATTTTTTTTTGTAATAGCCTACTCTACCAAGGGTATAAAATACTTATAAATCTATTTAAAAAAAATGTATTACATGTATTAAAGATGATTCACAATTGACGTGCATATTGCGAAGAAAAAAAAACTTAAAAGAAGAAGATAGGTACTCTTCTTTTTTAAAATCGGATAGAAAACCCTATATTTTTCTAGGGAAGAAAAAAATGGGATTTTGCATTCAAAGATAGAGGAACTTAACCATTTTTAACTGATCTTTCACTGGCATGAAGAGGATTCGTGTATGTGTGACAGGTATAATAAAGAAAATTAACAAATATACTTAATTATATATACAAAACAAATGTACACTTAGTTATTACTGCACAAGTCATGTCCGTGTGGAATAGTGGCAAGAATGCTAGCCGCATTCCCCTGTTGAAAGGCAATGCCGATTCTTTCTGCGAAAAAAACTTTTTAACAAAAAAATAAAAACCCATTTCAAACAAAAGCACTAAAAAGTAAAAAATAACTGATTGGTAGTTTTCATTTACTATACACACCTAATGAAATATTTTCGAAGTCGGTGTGCTTTGCTTTGTATCGGTTGGCACCGACTTCGAAAATTTCTACTTTATTTTCTACCCTTTAATTTAAATGGGACCAATCTGGAAGTGAAGATGAAGTTCTCCTAGCCGATTCCGGCTACGGCGGCCAATCTCATTGAGATTAGCCAACTGCGCAGGAGATATTATAGTGCTCAAGTGTACGCGCAGACACAGGTGCACTCTCTGTTCCTATCACTCTCATACTCCGGTGGGACGACTGTTCGACACGACCGGTGAGAGTGTCGGCGCAGGACCGACGGCTTTACGTGCTCTCCGAGGCACGGGGGTGAAGCACCGCCAACTTCCCAACTCCGGTCTGTTACTGAGGCTTTATATACATAAATACTCAATAACTAAACTTGGCCCGACCAGGGACTCGAACCCAGGACCTCCGGGTGTGCAGCCGTACAAGCTAGCCACTACACCACCGAGGCAGTTATGTAAGTATACCCTTTCAAACAAAACAAAAATTGTCCAAATCGGTTAATAAATGACGGAGTTCTGAGGTAACAAACATAAAAAAAACATTCGAATTGAGAACCTCCTCCTTTTTGAGGAAGTCTGTTGAAAATGCGCCAGTTTTCCTGTGAGTTCTGTCACATGTACATAGGTCATTCTATATCATGACATCGTTCTGACATAGGTTATTCTATATCAAATATTCGAATGAAATAGCGGGCAAAAGATAGCTGTAACTAAAATTTAAACGGTAATCTTGAAATTAGTAACAAAGAACAAGAAAGTGGCTATTACCAATCCATACCGAGTTTTCTCTGACTCACGTATGTTATTATTTTGCTTACGCATTTTTGTGACTCATGAATGTTGTTGTTTTATCAGAGTTTTACCTATTTGAGCATAATCAGTTAATATATATTTTTTACATTAGTAAGCATTATACTTAATATTATAGAGCCACCAACCATACTTATAACACTGTTTTAAAAATTACCGAAGTGTGAATTTTTTGTACTCAAATTTTTTTAACATACCTAATTATTGCAGTTTAAGTTTTTGTATAATATTTTAAACAATTTTAAAATTTTCTTAATGTTTTCTATGTATAAAAGATATTGCCCCCAATTATAGTCTTATTTTCATACTAGCGACTCGCCCTCGCGCCGCTCGGGTTGGGCCCTAGTTATGTTTTAACGTTTGGTATAGATTTCTCAGAGATGAGATATTTTCTGTGATCTGTCATATCTAAATCTATATATCTATCTGTAAAAAGTATCCTAAATATATTAAGTATATGTTGACCTGGATAACCAGCAATTACCATATCGGCACGGCACATCAAAATCTGTCAGTGGTTTTCTCGTGCCGCGTTTCCAGACAAACAAGCAAAAATTCTAAAAACTATAGATTCGGTCTCCGTACCGATAATAATGACTATTTTAATAAAATTTCCCAACAAATATTAAATGTACAGATTCGACTCAGAATTTTATTATATACAATATATGAAGGACTCCTTAAAATCGATTTGACTAGTTTTTCAAGTCAACTAAGCAAAGAAAACGAGGAAAATTCTTTTACTTATATATATTAGCATTGACACACATTCACTTTACGCAGATCTTTCTGCCATACAGTAGACCCCCTATATGCCCCATAAAAACTACTTGGAATAGAGTCGGTCACCCATAAACTATATTATGTAAAAATCACGTCACATTCTACTCCCTTGTTATGTGAAAAAAGGACACAAATTAAAATTTCTGTTTTAATAATATTAATGATATAAACTTCGTGTATTATTACAATCATATTTTATACAAAAAAAAACATTGTCAGAAACTGTCAGGTCTGGAACGCTTTTAAAGCTAGAAAATTAAATTAAGTCCGTCTACATTAACTATAACTTATGAAAAAAAAACCAAACTCCGTTATTACGTGAACAATTGGACAAGTGCGAGTCTGACTCGCACACGGAGGGTGCCGTAGCATGAAACAATGTTTTTTTTAATTTGTTACGTTTAAAGCAAAATTAAATATTTACCTATTTACGATATTTATTTTATTGACGGCATAAATAACTGTGTATTTGATATTTCATAATATTACAGAGAGAAATTAAGTTATTTTCGTGTTCGAAACATCTATATGAATTGTATAACCTAAGTACAATGATATTCTAACACTATATATCACGCTCATATGTAGGCTTAAAATCTTTTAATCTTTTTTTATCTATGGAGCGTCACCCGTATTTTTTGGTTTCGGTTTTTGCAATTTGACTACGAAATTATCTACGATTATTAGCGATTTACATAACACACATACCTACGATCTTAGCAATTTAGCTTAGTCTTCGAGAAAAATAATCAATTGTTACATACATACAGACAGACGAACATTGCGAAATTATAAAAGTTCTGTTTTAGCCTTTTGGCTACGGAACCTTAAAAATGGACAAACATACAAACAAATTATCGCATTTTTTATTATATTTCACTAAATTCCAAGTTCATACCAATTTATTTGGCAATTATAAAGAACCGCAACCATTAATGTCATTGTACTCGACGAGATAAACTTAATTAGTGCTTTTAATCACTTCAAATACACAAACAGACTTCACGCGATAAGATGAAGGCAGATTAGAAACTGATATATTTATATCGTTTTAATTTTATTCTTTCCCTTGTAATGTACATAGACAGCTGTAGATCTTGAGGTCCTGGGCTCTCACTTCTCAGTATTTGTATCAACGACCACTCAGACCAGGGCTTAGTGGTCGTTGATCTGTATTATATTGTATGGTATAAGAATATGGTAATAACTATGGTTTGTACGTGAAAAAGTTGTCATATTCATGTAAGGTTGAATTTTTATATATGAGCGTTTTATTGAAAAATAATATATTTGATTAATTTGTAATGATTTATGTGTTTAGCACTTATTTATGTGACCTTGGCCGAAAGGAATTTATTTAAAAAAAATAAAAAGGACGCGGTGATTCATTTGTTTTGCCGCGCTTTTGCACGGAGATGTCGGTACCACTTTGTAGTGACTACTCACGAATTGTTTATAATATTGTAAATTATTATTATAAATTATGTAACTCATTATTAAAAAGAGCAACTGTCGAGTTTCTCGCTGGCTCTTCTAAGCTTCTCTTTCCGGCCGGTGGTAGCTTTCACACGGACAGACTTACGGACGATTATAAAAGAATTAAATAGATATTGCAATAGTACTGAATACAAGAATATATATATATATATATATATATATATATATATATATATATATATATATATATATATATATATATGCAAGGAATATCTCGAAGTTATATTGGTGTCATCCTACATTCAAAAGTGTTCTTTTAATACGGCTTTAACTACGCTTTAGCCAAATACAGGTAGATGAGATGGATCTTAAAAAAACCCGACTGCGTAAAAAGCAAACTAAAAATATGAGAACAAGTTGACTAAGAAACATAGTATTATGCAGTCGGAGACATAGAAACACGTAGCAAGACTTGCAGCAAGGATAAAACATGCAAGTTTCCGAATGCATTGGTAGGTATAGGTAATATTATTTCCCTCCGTTAAATTGTTCTTCTCTTTCAATTTCGCTTTTTACACAGACAGGTTTTTTATTCTTGTAAATTATTTTTTAAATTTATTTTTACCGTTTTTGTAAGTAAATGTACTGTAATGTATTTAATTGGTGTATATAAAGAAGTCCATAATAAGGCACATGATAAATAACATAATTTGCGTGTGAAAGTCTTTCATTACTAAACTTAGAGCGTCAGTAAGCATGTAATGGATGCTCACGACTCTTGACACAATAACATGTTCCTATTTTATTAATACAAACAAAATATTATTTGTTTGGCCAATGCTTTATAGTATGATACTTATAGCAAAAGTGATAGTTTAAAAAGTGTATCGCAGTAAACATCATGGCGCTTAAAATATTTAGTTTTATAGTTATTATCTCGTCTCTACTGCTGGTAGTGCGAGTTGCGAGCGAAATTAACAGTCTAACCGGTAAGATAAAACTAAACTTACAATTGTGGCGTATTCAATATTGGTGTGGCGCACTGAACAGATTTTGATGAAATTCGGTATGATGATAGCTGGTTATCCGGGTCAACATATATATCCATACTAACCGTCAAAACGTACCTCTAAATAAAACGCTCTATCTATCTAAATCTTTTTGGATTTTACGCGGAATTATTTTGATTTTTGATTCCCTGACCGAAAAAATAGTTTTATTTGAAATGTCAAATATTTGCGTAAATCTAAAGAATTATTTATTATATTTCGTTCTTTTAAATTTTATTGAGTAGTTTATCCAATCTTAAAACTTTGGAAGAAAAATGGCTCTACATTTTTCAATTTTGAAAATTGTGTTTTTCTTATTGGTACGGGGTACCGTATATAATTTTTTACGCATGCATTAGTAACAAGCTGTTATTTTGACATTAGAAACAGACACTTCAATTTTATTTATCTGTATAGAGTATAGACTATAGATGTATTGTGTGGGAGGTAGATATGTGTGTATGTTGATTTGTTTTTAATATTATGTATTTATTATTTTTATAGTAGGTATCACTAGGAAATATTATAGAAATACTAAAAACATAATTTAATTTTGTTGCCAACAGGATGAATATCGTGCATGCGTAAATATTAAATATTCCATATCCAGTGTTACAAATTATGTAAATAAATAACGGTAGTGTAATGGATAATGGTACGTTATTTTAATTTAATTATCTACTGTATATTTCGAGAACATAAATTACAGCAATCTCTTTAAATTCCATTTCTAGAATTAATGAAATGAATAACAGTAGGAGAGAGAAAAAATTGTGGGCGTGGGCTTTAAGTATCAATAATATTCAGACTTTGCTTAAAAGAAGCACCAGCGCGCTTAAACATCTAAAAATCTAAAAATCGTTACGTCTGGGTATCCATCCTCTGTTGTACGTAGGTGGCAAGCCCATCCGCATACCAAGATTATCTAGATATATTCTTATAAAAGGGCGCCTTTATGTTATATATATACTAGCGATTCACCCTCGCTTTGCTCGGTTTCGTCCCTAGGTACGTTTTAACGGTTAGTATGGACTATGTATTATATATATGCATATTATGGTAAGTATGATTATTAAAGATTAGTTGTTGTGGGTTGTATTACAATGTGTATTCCCGTGGGAATGAGATAATCTCCCGCGGTAAAAAGTATCCTATGTCACTCACCAGCCCTTTAACTATCACCTCACAAATCTCACGTCAATCCATCATTATTTCGACGTGAAAAGGGACAAAAAAACTCACTTTTGTATTCAGCCCTCTTTAACGTCCCACAGCTGGGCACGGGCCTCCATTCAATACGAGAGAGATCAGGCCATAGTACACCACGCTGGCCAAGTGCGAGTTGGCGGACTTCACATGTCTTTCGAAAAGTTGCTAAGTTCTCTCAGACATGCAGGTTTCCTCACGATGTTTTCCTTCACCGTAAGACAAGTGGTAATCATGTTGGAAATGATTCGCACATGAAAATATCGGAGGTGCGAGACCCGGGATTTGAACCGGCTTCACTCGGTTTCCCAAGCGATCGCGTTACCACTGGGCTACCACTGCCTTAAATATTTAATATAAATAAATAAATAATATAATCTTTAATTTATATACTACCAATATTAGATGAAACCTTATTTACATACTATACCTACATGTCGCCTTAAAATATCAGGGTAAAGAGAGCCTTTTCGAGGACAAAGGCTACTTTTCGTTCTAAGTAAAAATAAGAAATAGTTCTGAAGCTTCCCTCCCAATAACGATAACTATAAGAAAGTTAGATGAAAGTAAGATAAGAACTCCATATTAATCACTACATATAAATTAAACTCGATTTGGGTTTGTTTGAGCTAATCTTAAAAGCTATTGTAAGAGTAATTCCACTACTAGAATGTATGCAAAAACAGTGTGGCCTAATTTTATATGTTTTTTTTTTTGTTAAAGAGGCTCTATTTTTTGTCTTTTTTTTTGTAGTGTGCATCGCGTGACAGTGTCCCACGGCTGCATTAATTTCAATGAAAATTTCTTTATTGTGCACATTTTAATAGTCTCTGAGTCAATGCTAAAACCTGAGATTTTATTTTATTATCACAACTAGCTACCTAACCTGGCTTCGCTTGGGTGAGTCGCTGGATACGTTTCAATTTGAACGGAACCATAAGAAGATTAGCTTTTTAGCTTAGATTAGCCGGAACAGACAGACAAAAAATTAAAAATTCTGTTCTTCTTATAAGTACCGTATATAATTTCATATGCATTTAAAATTTAAAAAGCTGTTATTTTGACATTACATACAGAGTACAGACACTTTAATTTTATTTATCTGTATAGAAGATAACTCTTTTATATCGGTCTTACTAACTTAAAGCATGCTATTTGCAAATGAAATAGAAATTTTAATGCGAGCAAAGCCGCTAACATGATCTAGCTATTATCTCAAACAACATTTCCATAGCGTTTTGTTTTCAATATCGTCCGTATGGATTATGAATGAATCATCGAGGACAAATGACACAAAGATATAATACATATGCGTACATAAACCACGTAACTTTAATTTGTACGGTATAATGATCTTTATAAGTATAATTTTAGAGACTATACAGCATTTATATGGATACTTGCCGGTCTGAACCTCGCTCGCACACACCGCCGCCACCCCCAATCATCGTATACAACTTCGTCTGTTGAGCCTCGCTTTGACGGCACCCAGTCGCACTTTGCCGGTCGAACGCAGTAAACGTGTTTTTATCTACAAACCAAATACTCTAGGTGAGTTTATCAGATATTTTTTATACCAAATATCGTTATATTTTATTCCTTTCAATTGTTAATCGTTCGACAAAAAAAAACAAAGAATTGTCTCTTATTTACTTTTTTTTAAATCTATCGCCGAGATAACGGTAAACGTATAAACAGCCTATCAATTCTAAAAATAATAAATATATATTAGTTGAAGAAGTTTAAATGGAAATCGTATAATTTAGTTTTAATTTCAATTTATATTTAAATTGATTTTCCGACATAACGGCACTTCGGGTGGGAGCGGTTGCATGACTTCACCTACGTATACGGTACAAGCCATCTGCCATGTACGCGAATTCTTTTTGTTCGTTGCATCGTTTCATACGTTTACATCGTTAGTTGTATCATTCTTATATGTGAGTAATACTGTGCCCAATTCTCGCCGGCAAACCTGATTTAAGCATGTTTTCCTCTACCTACAATTACGAGTATTATATGTTAGTTTATGTCAACGCTCTAAACTACCCCTTGACGAGACTTTTCTAGGGTTGTTTTAGTTGAGGGGGATTGAATTTTATTTTACACGAAACAAACTTTGAAATAAATATGAATTCATCCGTTGTGCGCCTAAATTAAATGCCGTATCTTCATGGTCCGTTTACTCGAATGTTAACAGAATACAATTACAGCAATTATAACGGCGTCATGTCAAGAATTGATAATTATCCTACCAATTAAGTGAATAGTACCTACTCTGTCTGTACAATTTGGTTTCAAACTTAAATAAAATTCAAACGGGTCCTTGAAAAGGATACGGTTAACGAACTCTGATCAGTTGGGCTCCTATAAATAGAAATCTGACTAACATCGATACGAGCACATGGTTGACACACACAATCCCTGTTTATTATTTTTAATAATGACTTACAAACTTCAAAGACGTACATATGTTTAACATTTCTCTGTTAAAATGTCAATCTATCTTTGGATTACCAAAAAAGATCAGATCAAAACTTAATTTATAGTCTGTAGAAGAAAAACAAATTATTTATAGCTTTCATAAGCTTCAATACTTAAACAACAAACGTGTGGTTCCAAACACTAATTTAACGGGTTGACATAAATTACATACAATACTAACAATTACAAAAGAATTAAACCGGTTTTGATGTCATGTCGACTTTCCCCGCTTTCACGCGTCAGAGCGTCTTAAAACACCAATCGTTCACGAAATCAGTAATTGGCTAAATTACAGTTTACTGCATTGCGCATACCTACTTGAAGATCAGAATGTCAGCCATCTGTTTGTAACCTTGGGGCTCAGACAGGATGGCATCCTACGATCGTTGAAGAATAGAAATCTATCCCATTAGTATTATAAATGCGTTTGGATAGATGGATGTTTGTTACTCGATCACGCCAGTACGGCTGAACCACGGTAATGTTACATATTACATTACCGTGGCTGAACGGATCTAGATGAAATTTGGTGCAAAGATAGATTATAGTCTAGAATAGCACATAGGCTAATTTTTATCTCAGAAAAAATGTACGGTTCCCGTGATAGATTTGTTTTTGCTTTTCTGTAGGAAAGAACCCGAGCGAAGCGAGGGTGAGTCGCTAGTAAAAAATATGTCATTATAATACAATTTTTATAATTTGTATTCATAAACAATGTAGAAAACCATCTTTGTTTAAGCCCGCTTGACTAATCATGTAGACTACACACAGTATACATCTCCTAAGTTCTGTTTGACAAAAAACATTAATATACAAATACAACAAAAACTTGATATTAATATATGTTACTTTTCTAATAAATAAATTTGTTTAATGTTCAGCTTTGCTTTAATCAATTGTTATTTAAACGTCTAATAATTATATATTATATAATATTTTCCTTCAGTTAATACTTCATCTATAAGTTATAATACCACCAGGAAGTAACCGACAAGTATTGTTTTAACGAGTTTCGTTGTTGTACTGTTAACTGTCGCCCAGCCAACACCCTAAGCGAGCTGCACGTATTTTCGAAACATTCAACGATGAATGGAACATTTTTCCTGTTTATAATTTGAGTTAACTTCGATTATGTACTTGGAAAGTGAGTCATATATAGCGGCTTTGTTATAGTTCGCTATGAATATCATTTGGTGAGTGTTTACTCACCTTATTAACTAATATTCTTTTTATTTTACCTCTTTATGACAGCTATAAATTGTAGAGTTAATTCTTATAAAGTTTAAAATATTATAGACGCCGTTTAAACTAATTTGATGTTGTATCTACAACATATAGAAATTTAATTCTAAATATCGATACTGTCGGCTGTTTGCTCAGACGGACAGTTTGTTGGCGTGTGTGGGAGTGAGACGGAATACCTCCCGAATACGATCGATTGGGACCAAACAACCCCTGATACCTAAGGGCTGTCTGCGGCAGATATTTGCATTAGCGCTTGCTCTTGTACAAACTTACTAATCGTAGCTTATTATAGTATAAATTATAATGGAGAATAAATTAAATTGTAGAATATTAAAATAATTGAAAACGTGTTAATTTTAATAAAATGATTTAATCACCAAGTATATTAAGGACTTGATAACACTAAATAGGCTATAAAATACAAAAGGATTCTTTGATTTGATCACTCACGTTACTTTCAATACAATTGTTCCAAAAAATGTATATAAACAAATATAATATTATATTCATTTTATTTGACTTAAATTCTCACAATTGGTAAGGAAAATAAATTATTTTAATCAATGATACCACGTTTGATATTTGTACAAATTATTTTAGGTACTTAATAAGTTTAATGAAAAATATTATAATCTATTTTTTTCTTTTTTTCAATCCATTTATTATGATTTATGAGTAAACTAAAGGCGATATTAAATAAAAATGTTTCTTACAATTTTACTGATTGTTAGTAAGTAGGTTTTATGAAAAATACTTATATTATGGTTTCGTATATTTAACATATTGTTATCATGAGTAAAATACTATAGGAAATATTAGATTAAAATAATTTAATTTAAATTTATTAGACTAATGAAGAGAGGATTTAGTTTTTTCGATAATAAATAACAAATCTAGACGTAATAAGATTCTCTGGCACGCTTGTGCCTAGGTACCCTATGCGGATCAATACGAGGGGACGGCCATGTTTGGACGCTGAAATAATAATAGGGCTACGCGATCTCGTGATCAAATTTGATTATAAGATGAAATAGACGATTTGCGCTTATTTTATTACAATTTAGTTATTTATAATAACGAAAAATACTATTCTTTATTTTTAGGCATAACAGGTTATAACATTTGCTTATTGATGTATTTAAAAAGAAAAGTTTATCTTATCTGTGTGTGCGAGTTTTAGTTTTTGAATAAATTTGTAATATTTATTTATTTAGATCTATAATATATTAATACAACATTGTTTAGTAAAAAAAAGCAGTTTGGTTTAATTATTCGAAATGCATTATCTTTTAAGGAAGATAAAGCACGCAATAATTAGGAAGTTTATAAATCATTCATATGGTGAAAACAAATCAAATATAATATTATGGTATATAGAAATTAAAGATTGATTAACATAAAAAACTACAAATCATCATAAGTAGATACTTTAAACACACGCTTTTTTTAAATTTTAACACTAAACTAAATATGACCACCAAGTGTATCTAATTCATAGGACTGACACTATTTTGTTAATTAGGTATTTTATTTATCGACTAGTGACGTTTAGTATAGATTTCTCAGAGATGAGATATGTTCCCGCAGTAAAAAATATCCTATATGTTGACCCGGATAACCAGCTATCATCATACCAAATTTCATCAAAATCTGTCCAGTGGTTTTCTCGTTGTGTTCCCAGACAGACAGACTAAATTTTTAAACACTATAGATTCGGCCTCTGTATCAATAGCAATGAATATTTCAATAAGACTTTCCATTGTTAGATATTTAATGTAAAGATTCGACTCGGTTACAATTTTATTATATAGATAAATACTTATAGATACGTTGTTAACAGTTATTTTGTCAAGCTTATGTTGAAATTTTATTTGTAAGCACACATTGATTATTGATTTTCATGTAAAGTCCATTAAGAAATTAATTGTAGAAAACAGCATAATGTAACTAAACAAAATTTTTTACTTTATAACTGATAATAACATCTTTACACAAGATATTCGAATCTTTTGAAATCGTGCCAGCCTAAAATTTCAAGTTTATAGTACCTACCTATTCATTAACAAAAGAATCATGGGAATTGGTTCACAACCGTTAAAAACTGCGGAACCTCAACACAAAGATAAAACACCTGACTGCCTTCTCCTTAATGTAGCCAGTAAAAATAAAATAAATATATCATAAAATATATGTAAATTTTGGTTCATTATACCTTGAAAATTTTTATATATTTTAAATAATTCTAAAACTGTACTTTTAATTAACTTAGTTTCGGCGTAGACAAAAAAATGTAAGCATCAGCCATCCGTGCTGCGTATGCTTGCTTAATTGCCATATCTTGACGCTCCATAAAATTTAGACGTAATTTTTGATCTAAGACGTTGCACCGAGTTCAATGACACTGCGATCGTATTGAAACACTGTCATCGATTTTAACGATCGCTTTTACGATCATTTTATTGTAATATGTGTCACAGATGCTAATGGAGCTAAATTTTATGAACATTACGATTTACATAATATAATCAATTGGTTGGATTGTTTATTTCAATTATATAAATATAGTTTTCAAATCTTGTTGATATATAATTAAGTGGCGCTAGTTTCTCTAAGCTTTCAAAGAATAGAATCTGTTAATGTTTGAATAATAGGTACATAAAGTTGTCTTGAGTCTTTATAAATATACTATAGCAATTATAAAAAGATTTGTCTTCGTATTAGCAAATATATAATATACATATTTCTCAATACATATAATAAAATTCTAGCTGAGTCGAATCTGAACATTAACATTTTTTGGAAAATTTTATTGGAATATTATCGATACAGAGGCCGAATCTATAGTTTTCAGAATTTTTGTCTGTCTGTCTGTCTGGGAACGCATCACGAAAAAACCACTTGGCAGATTTCGATAAATTTGGTATGATGATACGTGATTATCCGGGTCAACATATACTTATGATACTTTTAACTGCGGGAAAATATCTCATCTCTGAGAAATCTATACTATTAGGTACCTACCTATTTATGAAAAGTCGCGATGAAGCGAGTTGCACAGAAAGGACTTATATGGACACTGATGAATAACTATTCAAATTAGGATTTTGATGTAAAGTCACATAAAAGTCCGCCTTTTAGGAAAATATAATAGGATTAAAGACAGTTAAAGCAATTTATAGAGCATCCTCATTACGCTACCATTTCAAAGTACCTACGGGAACTCTCCCGTATAGTAAGTTGTTACAATTTAAATTATTTTACTGCTACTTTAGAGAACAAAGAGAAGTTAGATCTCAAAGTTTATCCTATGTGGTTAAAGGATGAGCTTTAGAAACTAATTTTATTTTTGTTTAATTAATACGATTTAAGGTGAATTTTCCTAAACAACTACCAAAAATATCTTAAAGATAATATAGGTACGGTACAGTGGATGGATCGACTTCCATTACATACTCATATAGGGTTTAAGGCAAAATCCTATTTTACAGTCGCTGAATAACAGAAAAATACATGAGAACGACATAGGTATTATGATTCTATGAGAAAACAATGAAATTCATCATGTCAATACGATTTAAAAACTATATATCAACTATTGTAGAATGACATTGTATCTTAAAACACCATGATTATTACACAAGTATTATATTTTACGTCCAGAATCCAAAAAGAATCTGTTTTATAAATTAACTTTGATTTCTCGAGGACTTTAGGCAGACTAACAAAGGACTTGATGAGCTTTCAATCCTCTTAGAGTCACTTCGGGAGTCGGTGTTACGTTAGCTTTATCTATGTAATCGGACAATAGCATCGCAGACAATGCGGTGGGCACGTCTAGCCGCCGCGTGAAATAGCCGACACGGTATCTATATTTGTATAATGGTTCTTGGATACCCTTTGGAATTGAAACTGCGAATATTCTCAACCTGCTTATCGGTTTTATAATAGTTTCGATGTTACCCTTCATATTATTATATAGAAAATTTTTTTTGTATGTTGGGAATACATTACTTGAGTGATAAAAAGCTATCGTATTTTTTTCAATTTTGTTTTGTTTGATACCTACCTGTAATCTACATTTTTGTTGATAAGGATAGCCCAAGTGAATCTTATCTTATATGGCATCGACAGGTCGTTACGATAGACGATATTTTATTACATACATATTTTCATGAAAAAATATTAAAATATCTTCTATTTTATTCATCTGATATTGAAAAACGTCTAGAATGATACCTTAATAGGCAAGTTTGGTTTCTGCCACCGACATTTCTCATATAAAACTACAAAATATATTTAGTAGGCACATTCTAACCGAGTAGCCTAATTCTGAGATATTGAATCTCCATTCATTTAGGTTTCTATTAGAAATATCGATTTTAGGACACCTTATTCTAATGTGTTAACTTGTAGTTTATTCCGATTTTTTTTTAATGATGACGTTTAAATAACATTTTAAGGCACAGATTATCTAGAATCCTAGATGGAACAATACTCATTGACTGTTGAGACCAAGTCATTAGCCTTGATGGCACGCTGATGCATTTTCCGATGCGGATGGCGTCGCGATAAAACGTTTTCTAACTGCAATCATTGCTTTATTTCATTTTAATTTGTATCACACAATTTAATTATTTATGATATTTCTATACTATTTTGTTTCGGAAACGAGATTATGGAAACTAAATTATATGGAATAAGGCAATATTCCGGCCTTCTCTATTTGATAGTGCTACCTGGTGACATTTTTATTGGTGACCCCTGTAAAAGTTCTGTTATCATTAAAATGACAAAAACACAACTAAAATTCATTTGTATAAATAAATATATGTATGAGTTAGGTAACAATAAGTAAAGCTATTCGGTACATTTTTAAATAAAACAAAATATTCTAAACATAGTTTGTAAATGTCAAAACAAATGTTCTTCCCAGTTGGAAACGGTATTAATAGCGAGCACGTCGAATGCGCAGCGGAAGGCAGAAAATAGATATCTCGTCATAGAATTTATTGCACTGTACTGGAGAAACAAATGGCAAATTATCTTACAGTGTCTATATTCAAGAACTACACTCTGTTAAGAATTTCACAGTTATCTGTAAACACTTTGTAATAATATATGTTGAGTTCGAGGGTTAAACTCCATTGTGGCAGATAACAAGATTTAAAAAAAGTCACTATTAGAAAGTTATATAAGCAAAACTGGAAGAAATACTAGTATAGGTATTACATATATTATTCATACTTGGTACATCACTCGCGTATAGAAATATAGTAGCGAAGTTTAAACTATGATTCAACTAGCTGTGCCCCGCGGTTAAATTCGTTTAATTATAAACATCAGTTTTACAATAATGTGTAGAAATCTACCCGATTTGTTGACATTTATGTTTACCTACTGCTACTGCTCCCTTGGGTAATAGCATGACGACATACAGCCCATAGCCTTCATTAATAAATGGGCTCTCTACTGCGACAAAAAGTTTTCAAACCGGATTAGTAGTGTTCAAACAAACAAACAAACAAACTCTGCCTCTTTATATGATTAGTATAGACTAGTATTATTTGATCTGTGGTATAGATAAGCAAAATCTTGATTAAATAAAATCATCAGAAGCCATCAGTTTATAAATAATTTACGTAAAATATGGCCATTTGTAATATTTATACGCTTTTCTTTTTTTATAGATTAATAAAGCTAATCGTATTATATTAAAACAATATTATTTTGAACTCTTATCTAAACCCTTTATCGTACGTACGATGCATTCAAATACGTTATCTTGCATTGTTTACAATTGATTTCATACTTATTTTGCTTTTGTAATTAGTGAAACAATAACAGAATTCATTTATAAAATATCACGCCACCTGACATCGTACGCAGAGTTAGCACGCTGAAGGATAGAGCAATTATGTGTTAGTTTTCGGATTTTTTCGCAGATTTATTTGGATTTTTGGTCCCCAACGTTCCAAATGCTTTGAAGCGAACATGTTTACGGGAGAAACAGTCTCTTCAATCCGAAAATGTCAAATAAATACATTTATTTAAAAACAGCATCTCAGCCTCGCTCCACTCGGGTTCGTCCCTAGGTACGTTATAAGGGTTAGTATAGACTTTTCAAAAATGAGATATTTTTCCGCAGTAAAAAGTATCCTATATGTTGACCCGGATAACCAGCTATCATCATACCAAATTTCATGGAAATCTGTCCAGTGGTTTATGATTGGAATGATTAAAAATAGGCCTTCGTCCAGCAGTAGACGGCGGTAGACTAAAACAAAAGCCAAACCAAAAAAAAATTGGTGGTTAGTTTTGCTTCACAAAGATACTTTAATATACATAAAATAGTTCTCATCAGACATCTCACATTATGTCGCAAAATACTATACTCATTACTAAAATTAAAAATATGATAATGCAATGAAAACAAATCGTTAAAAATAAATAAATAATATTGTAAATCAAAACTGAACCCTAAAAAGCCCAAGAAACGCAGTAAAATTTAAAACAGGTAAGTAATAACTAATTGCCACCTAACACCTAGCGTATTTAAAGATTAGGGTTTTCCAAATGATCTATAAATTGGACCTTATGTTTGAACAGGATGAAACGATACGAGTAGAAGATCTCTTTAAAGCCGAAAACAAAAAAAATATTTGATATATGTACTTCACTCCCTTAAGGGATGATTTCCAGGATAAAAACTATTTTATGTCCTTCCCAAAGTCTCAAACTACCTTCTTACCAAATTCTATCTAAATCGGTTCAGTAGTTTCAGAGCCTGTTCGGTACAAAGAAACAAACAATAGATCAAATCTTTCCTCTTTATAATATTAGTATAAATATAGCAATATACTTATTTCGGTTGTCAGTACATTAAACGCTATGTGGACTACATACGCAAGGAATGTACGAAATTTTAAGACTGCCATATTATATTTTTTTACTTTACGCTACATCTCTTGGTATGCAAATAAAATGAACATTACATTTTTTCTCTTCCAAGATGGAATGGGTAACGACCCCAGTCGTCAGACATCCCCAAGATTTATTAAAGCTAATGTACTTGAAATAAAAGAAAAACCTTACGAAAAGAATATATAAATGCAAACTTACCCAACGACAGATACTAATATATATAAATAGAGCAAACGCCGAAGCAAACGCCTACAATTCTATTATAATCGCATCAAAACATGAGCATCGTTTTCCTGCTAATAGCCGGATGTCCGACGCTCGCTTCTATTGGACATTCAATATTTCCTGGCAAGATGCCCTATCAATTTATGGAAAAAATGCCATTTACTGCGTATAGGGTCTCTCCATAATTTTGCAAACAACTGATAGCCATAAAAACGATTCGTAATAAATTTTCCATAAATAATATATTTTGTTTGGGGACTGCTTATTTTTAATTTAAGACGAGGAGAATAAAGAAACATCTCTAGATTTATATTAGTAATATTTTCCATTTAAGCAAAATCATGCTGCATCCTATATTTTACACAGATTTTAAACGGGGAATGAGACAACTGCACGACAATAATTGCATCGAACGGAAATCAAACTTATACTCCTACTACTTATGTTTCTTACAGTTCTTTCCACATTACTGATCTACTTACCAATAGCAAATCAACCATTTATGTGTATATATTTACATTTTACTTATACATACGAGGTACGTATCGAAGGTCGTATTCTTTTATGTATCGCATACAGAACGACCTACATCTCGCTTTACACACCATAAATGGTGAAAAGATCAGTCTCGTGCTAGCGGCGAGGTCTGCACAAATGTGCAGTATGTCACGAACCGCTGGAATGCGTCTTATTTATAGAGGAAGGTCATCTTGTAGTTCTGCGCAGATGGCTCAAAATGCTTTAAATGTGATTTATAAAACTACATCAAGTCATTTATCTCTTCTAATAGCTGGCTTCTATCATGGCTCTTCTAATCATGGCTTTCCCACTTGGATATATTGCGAAGATATTGGCTAATTTGCAGATAGTAAAAGAAAGTATGTCAAAATAAAACAGAAAATATGTCAAATATTAATTATAATTATAATTAAAAACTATTGTACTTATTATAAAAACATTGAGGATTTGAATCATTAATTCAAACAATAACAGAAATCGTTTTGGCTAAATAAAGTTATTGGTAAACACTCTTAAAACCAGTATGTTATCAGCCCAACCCGTAAAAAATATTAGGTAAAGGTAAATATGTCATCAGACTTGTAAATGTATCTTGTATATTGGAATATTCTCGATAGAACACGTAGAGGAAATGAATAACTATTATCTGTTCCATGTATACATAAAACTCTCGTCACGTATGTAGGTATTCCGCACACCGCAATGCGTATACCGACAATTTGGTACATTGCTTGTTGAACAGAAACAGATAATAGAAAGATATGGATTAATTTTGAACATAAATATTCATAAAACATAGATATTTATGGAGAGAACTCACATGAGGATAAATATTTGTATGAGTCATACAAATTCTTTCTATTAACCTAAGACTTATTTCTTAATCTTTGTACATTTAATTATTTATTTTACTAGGTGATGTAAACACCTGACCGATTCCATCCGATCAGTTATTAGCAATAACATATATAACGATACGAGAACATAACGACGATTTCAAACGTCTAGAAACTCTACAAAACAAAACAGTTATTACATATTTAATATTCTAAATATTAGAAATGTTGAATATCGTTTTGTAAAGTCATCAAAAATAATGAATGAGCGTTGTAAATCAAACGGTACGCGATCAGCTTACGGTGAAATTTTAATAACATGAACTTTCTAGTCTGAAGTCTGTCGGTCTCACTCAGATGTAAGAGGAGTCTAGAAAACCTATATCTCGTTACAGAGTTGTTTGCATACTTATAGTACTCGAGTCAACTTGTTATGGTACAATAGTTTGAAAATTTTATTTACTGCATTATAACGTCGTAGAATATCTTTCTATTATAACGCACATTATTATATTGTATATAGTCGTTAAATTTCTTTTGGGATGAGCTAGAATGTCTAAATGGTCTATAAGTCTAGGTATTCAAATATCGTGTGACATTCATCTACTGTCTGCATTGCTTCTCAGTCTTCAAGCAATCATTTACATTAGACCACTACTAGCTTATAAAAGAAAGTCGGTATGCACAAGTTTTTATTATCGACTACTCGCTCAGGTTCAGACCTAGTAAAAACAAAAAGAAATTAATCGGGATCCCAGGGGAACCGTACATTTTTCGGGATAAAAATCTGTATATGTACTTTTCTAGACTATGTATTATGTGCCAAATATCATCCAGATCCGTTCTGCCGTTCTGGCGTGACTGAGTAACAAACATCCATCCAAACTTTCACATTTATATTATAATGGGATTATGGGATAATAAATGCATTTACTTAGGTATTATTCATACAACTTTCATAGCATGTGAGCCAGACAACCCTGTCCTGTGAGTCACGCGGTTCACTGCTCGCTCCCCTCTCAGACGGACAGACGTAATATATCGATCCCATTTTTTTTTGGTATTTATATAACTAGCTGCCTATCGCACTGTCTGCAAATTTGCTATTGCAATAGAGGGTAGATTTATTTGGCAAGTTTTCAAAGTATATTCTCACTAGACTCCTACAGGATCTGCATTTAGAAATTAGAAAAGACGTGTATGTCTTAAATATACAGTTGTAAACAGTTCAATTAACTCATTGGATGTTGCCATAATAATCCTTGTTTACTTGACTTTGACCTCGAAATTATAAATTAGACTCTGACTACAAAAATATGCAAAGTGAAATAAACACTTTAAATTGATTCCAATTTAAAACCTGAAATTATATTAAAGCTTAACTAGTTAGTTATCAGAACCTGCATGATTAAAACTACCAAAAAAAAAAAATCTCGATCGTACTTTTCATTATAACCATATATGGCATATTTCCTTTTACGGTGCTAAGTTATAACATTAACAAAGACAACGATATCTTTATTAACGTCACGTCACGGCTGAGTCAACTATAAGGCGCTTATTGTTTAACATACGACCATATGGCATAATTATATTTCAACATTTAAGTACATACATGTCTTTCTTGGTGTATAAGGAAAGGAAGGCATGAACCCGTTAATCGAGATTTTTATTTTGGTTCAACAGATGGTCTCACTATTGTGTTCAAATTAGTTTAAACTAACTATGCATTGTTAGTTCGTTAGTTTCCTGTCAACAGTCAAATACTCGTTAGAAGGTACAATATACATACATATTATAATATTTTATGAGAAGGGATGACCTCCTGACCATATCTGGTGAATCGGGAGATAATAAGTAATAAATGATAAAAGTAAACTTATCGACTTATATGTATATATATATATATATATATATATATATATATATATATATATATATATATATATATATGTTTGTGTTTACTGACTTTCATGACTCATGTTCGTTAAGATGTCTAAGTAAATCCAATGTTTTGTCCATCTGTCGGACTAAAGTTGGCAAGAAATCGATTTTAGGATAATGGCTATTACGTATATTATATTAATTCGTTTTAATAACATTCCTCACACATGTGAAGTGTTTGGTTAAACTAGTGTTATCGTGTCAAGTGAAATTTATCGAGTTTTGCAATTATTCCGCGATTATCGAAAAAGTGGAAAGTTTAGAGCGGAAGGAGTTATTGCTACACGAACGCTTTTTATTATCTTCATATACACGAATCATCGCGAATTGGCTATTTTTAGCTAAGCTAAAATATTAACTGCTTTTTAATACTTAATTACCGTTTAATGTGGTATAAACTTTCTTTGAGGATTCTACGAATCTATACTATCATCTATACTAATATTATAAAGATGTAAAGTTTGTGAGTTTGTGGGTTTGTGATGTTGTAGGACTAAGGGGTAATCTCTGGATCTACTGAACCGATTTAGATAAAATTTGGTATGAAGATAGTTTGAGACCCTGGAAAGGACATACGGTACTTTTTATCTCGGAAATCATTCCTTATGGGGGTGAAAATGGGGATTAATACACGAATAAGTTGCCTTCGTTTTCTTCTTTCAACCTCACCAGTGTAGGTACCAGCGATATCAAGAGGTTTATTAAATTAAAAAATAACTCATTTAAAATATATGGAAATTTAAATCCATACATTGCTTTTTCAGTTGGCATTTTTCAAGTAAAATTCGCAGCCGAATATTTTTCATGGAAGGTGATCATTATAATTAGTTATTATTTGGAAGGAAATTTTAAGTATGTAGTTTATTCTCACATTTAATTAAGACAATTGTCATGTCTACCAGACCGCAACTAGATACTGTTGCGGGTTGGTGTTACTGACCGCGTTACAATATCGTTGTTAGTAATTTATCTTCAGATACACATATACATAATATACAGTGATAACCCAGTGGTGACGCGCTCGCTTGGGAAACCGAGTGATGGGGTTCAAATCCCGAGTCTCGCACCTTTGATGTGCGAATCATTTCCAACATGATTACCACTTGTATTTCGGTGAGGGAAAACAAGTTTTCGAAAGACTAAAGTCCGCCAACCCGCACTTGGCCAGCGTGGTGGACTATGGCCTGATCCCCCTCGTATTGGGAGGCCCGTGCTTAGCTGTGGGACGTTAAAAAAGGGTTGAATACTACTTACTACTACTACTACACATATATATGTACTAGCATTACCCGCGGCTCCAAAAATCAAATTCTTAGGTTTTACATATTAGTGTACTCTTACATTGCAGTTTTTGTATTTTTCTCAGAAATGAGATATTTTCCCGAGGTAAAAAGTATCTTATATGTTGACCCGAATAACCAGCTTTCATCAAAATAAATTTCATCAAAATCCCTCCAGTGGTTTTTCCGTGATGCGGTAACAGACAAACAGACAGACAAAAATTCTAAAAACTATAGATTCGGTCTCTCTATCGATGATAATGTCTATTTCGATAAGATTTTCCAAAAAAACATTTAATGTACAGATTCGGCTTAGTTACAATTTTATTATATGTATATATTACCTTAAATACTTTTCGTCCGCATAATGTTTCGGCAAGAGATTGGTATTTATCCAACTAAATAAGTAGTACATGCACGGGTTTTTGTACAAACCACTCGAAATGATAAAAACATATTTTTTAAAGATATTATTGTCAATAAAGATAGTATATTCACACATCATTGTGAACATGATTACCACTTGCCTTACGGTGAAGGAAAACATCATGAGTAAACCTGTATGTGAGATTACCTAGCAAAAATCAAAAGAATCATCAAGAGTCAAATCACCGGACCGCACTTAGCGAACGTTGTGGGCTATGGCCTGGTCCTACTCATATTAAAAGCCTGATCCCAACAGTGGAACGCTTAAAAAGGGCTTAATACAATAAATAGATTGTTTATAAGATTCATTTCTTGCTTAGCTGGAAAAGCGTACTTTCATTGTTACACCAGAAATAATATTTAAAGTAATATAATATCATTTGCAATTAAAACAATGTTTTCTCTTATTGAGATATAACGTAACAACTCTCGTAAGTCGAAGGAACAAGTACTCGTAAATGATACATGATACAAAACTCGTTACGCTGGACCCATCCTGTCCTACAAAAATGGCTATGTTATATATTTTAATAGCAGCCATTACTTCATATGACATACATAATACTACTGGCTTCGCCCGGGACTTGGGAGTAA
This sequence comes from Brenthis hecate, assembly GCA_951806755.1. Classification (NCBI taxonomy): domain Eukaryota; kingdom Metazoa; phylum Arthropoda; class Insecta; order Lepidoptera; family Nymphalidae; genus Brenthis; species Brenthis hecate. Next base: position 609,744 of record OX638253.1, on the reverse strand, counting down.
GCAATGTACTTTACGTTCACAAACTTATTTGTTTTAGGAACTTTTAATCGATCTTATTGTTAGGATAAGACTAAATACTCGTATGTCATTTGTTTGAGCCTACTTTAGTGATTCATTTTCTAAATTTAGTTGCTCATGAAGTATTTGTTTTTGAATTTGAAGAAAAAATTCTTTAAAATGTTATAAATTTGGTTAAATTTTTTTGTGTTTGAAGATAAATTTCATTTGTTTAAAAACTTAAAAGTAGAAAGTATTTTATTTTTATGCATTAAGAAAATGTCTATCAACTAAAAGACAGTTGAGATAAAAGTATGAAGCATCATAAGAGGGCTTGAGATTGTGATTTTTAAAGGGAGGGGGTAAGAGGCATGCTAAGTAAAACTTTGCACTTGGTCCTCTCCACCTTCTGTCGCCTCACTGATGGATAGAAGCTCAATAATTCGATATTTTCAAAGGGTTATCAACTTATTTTAAACATTTATCGACGTTTTTGGCCAACTACAATAATAGTGCTCTCTTCGAGTGAGTTTTATTCTCGAAATTATAATATCATAAAAAAATCTATACTTGATTTTTTTTCTTCTAGTGGTTTTTGTAATCGATGTACCTAATACAAAGTTACTATTTATATTCATTTTTAATTCTTCTCTTAGACGTTTGCTTTTACTGACAGAAAACCTTTAAAACCATTGATTATTGTAATAATAAATAAATAATAAATATGTCAGGACATTAACACACAGCACTATCTAGTTCCATGGTAAGCTACGAGGCTCGTGTTATGGATACCAGATACTTGATATATTATAAATATATAACTTTAAATACATACATATTATAAATATAATATTAATTGTATTTATTAACAATAATAAAGAAAATGAATCTAATTCCTATAATGGTTATAAACGCGGCAATTTGTAGGTATATTGATAACCACTTAAGGAACCCACCTATTATTAGCGAGACTCCCTATTAGCGAACCATAAATACTTCAGTTATTGGATACTAGCGACTCACCCTCGCTTCGCTCTGGTTCGTCCCTAAGTAGTTTTAACGATTAGTATAGAATAGATAGACTATATACTGTTATGTACATATATTATTTTTTTCTAACTTAAACTTGATGTACTGTTGTAGGTGGTAGGTCCACCACTATTGAAAGTAATCCAAAGTAGTGATTCCCATACAAAATAACCAGTTCTGAACTTTTCGATTTTCCAGCTGTTCTTATGGGTTTTTCCTAAAAAAAATTATATTTAAATCATCCCTGATATACCTCCAACAAAACAAAAAAAAATATTCAAATCGGTTCAGCCGTTTTTGAGTTTAAGCGAGACCAACGAACAGTAATTGATTTTTTATATATACATACATATATATATATATATATATATATATATATATATATATATATATATATATATATATATATATATATATATATTAATAATAATTACTTGTCGCCCACAAGTGCGGGTGGCCATACCCTTATCTGTATTTATCATGTTATTTTAATGTCAATCAACGCTATCAGCCGCATCTTCACAATATATTAACGCCGGACATATTTAGTGCATCCTGTCGGTACTAATTACTTTTGTTATTTATACGCTGATAATGCACTATGACTGTTACATACTCGTCAGGACTATGCCCTTGGCTTTAAAACGGAACTGGAAGATAACTGAAAATAAATCAAATGTTGCTTGCTACGTCAGATGGAATGTTTAAGTATCTTTGAAAATTTAATTGAAAATTCACACCACACGTGACATAATAATATGTTAGGACATTGACACACAGCACCATCTAGTTCCATAGTAAGCTACGAGGCTTGTGTTACGGATACCAGATAGTTGATACACTACACTTAAATAACTTTAAATACATACATATTATAAATATAAACACCCATGACTGGAGTACAAAATATTAGTGCTCATCACACAAGTGAATCCCCCTAGCAGGACTCGAACCCGCGACCGCTGGCACAGCAAGTAGAGTAACTACAAACTGAGCAAAACGCGTCGTCAATTTGATCAAAAAGTACTTTAATATTTGCTTTAATACTATACCTACTGTTATAAATACAAAACAAAGTAAATAAAAATTCAATTCATTTTAGAAACTCCTCACACCTAAAACCCCACACCCCACTCGCAGTAAACTCAGATGATTGCACAAATAATTAAAAATAAAGCAAGAATATTATAATCTACATTCAACTAAAAACTCATTCAATGCAGTCATTTATACAAAAGTGGGTAGTAGTGAAAAGGGCCGTTGGTTTCAAACAGAACCTCCTCGAATGCTCATTTCACGTTCCGCCTAGACTAAAAAATGTTGAATAGGTGATTATTTTGAATTCCACCCTCAGACGTCCTCCCTGGACAAAAGGTCCTCCTCCCCGGCAGGATGTACACGCATTTAATATACAGTATACATCGACGCGACAACAATGGCCTGTGATTTTGTATTCCACTCATGGCGTTTCGACTTCGGTCAGTTATTTGTTGAAGGATTATAGATAAATTTGTATTAAAATGCAGTTTCGCACATTTTATTTTTCAATCATATTATCTATACTATAGCTTTTGAAAGTAATTATTCTTAAAACCAGCTATTTGATTGGTACGGTTTACCTAGGTACATACCAGAGGTCACAGGTTTAATTTTCACGAAGTGAATTTTGTAGTTTTTTAGTCCAAAAAATATACATGCGAAAGAGAAAGAAAAGACATTAATAGCCTTCTCTTTCTCTAGTCTGATTGAAAATAAGTACAATTCTTTAAAAATTGAAAAATAGATACATTAAAAATATCACTGTTACCACAGATTACTTTTTCAGACAATTTTAGTCACAGCTTCGTTTTTTGTATCTAAAGTGCATCAACAAAAATGACTTACATCATAGTTAAAATGGCTGTTTTAAAACGTGCCGTACCGGTAAAGCAAACAAATAGTATTTTTTGCAGGTCACGTAACGTATGGATTGTTATATACGTAGCACCCGGCAAGTGGGACAAGTTAAACTGGCACAGAAAAACATTATTCACTCAAACACCAGTTACTGAATTGAATTAAAGAAAAACAGTTATTTTTAGAAAGTTCACATCTGTTTCTGTCAGAAATAAAATATGCAAAATGCAGACTATAAAATATATCATATAATCTATACAAAAAAAGCAAGGCAAGCATATTTGCAAGTAAGTAGTTGCATTTAAAATATAAGCAATATCCAACAACCAATTAAGGCTTGATCGTTAAGTGTCTTAAATAAAAAAGTAAATATTTTTAAAATATATTAAAAAAATCAATGCTCGGAGCACTAGAAGACCTATACCACCTATTTAAAGTTTTAAAGTTGGTAATATGCTGTACCGCCTCAAGGCACGTTAATAGTTTTATGTTGTGCCTTTCGAATTAGATAACATTACTAAATAGGAAGTCGATGAGTAAGAGATTTCTTTACATTCTTTACGATATAGATAAAATTGTTTGACGGTAACGGTGGTTGTGATTGTATTTGGAACTTTTCCATACCTATAATATAAATGGTAGCATTGGCTTTTTTGCTTGTCTTCGGGCGCTTGAATGTTCGCCTATCTTGTATGTTCTATATTAAGGATATATTTATATAAATATTATACTTACTAAATAGTGAATGTATAAGCTAAAGTCACTTCTGTGACTTGCCAGTTACCGGTAGTTCTAAGTCAAACTAATAGGTTTAGAAACCGTAACTGGAAACTAGTTATACTTACATAGGCAGGCACATTATTTAGAGAAAAAAAAAATGGAGTAAATACAAATCCCTTCATTTTTTAAACTTTATATCATGACATAACTGTACACAATAAGGACGCAGTGACTCATTTGTCACTACTGGACTCGCCTTCAAGTTGAGCAGGCCGATAAGATACTTCTTTTGTGTCGCAAGTAAACATCATCACCAATATTTATAAAAAATCCAATGTGTACTGTGTCCAATATTGAACCAATTTATATTGTAAAGTGTTGAATTTATAGGATTCGTTTTAGAATTTAGTTACTTAACAAATTAATACTTTATTTAATTACCATATTTTCAATAATTTTCGTTCTTTCCAGATCTCTTAAGAAATGGCCTGCTCAGTAGACGCCCCCTCCCTCAAGGACTTGCCCAAAGTGGCCAATGACCTCAAGAGTCAGCTCGAAGCATTCAACCCAAGCTGTTTACGCGATGTCGACACTAATGAAAAGATCGTCCTGCCTTCCGCGGAAGGTAAAACTTTTTCTTATATTTATTTTGTGATTTAATTAAACACGAATTTAATAAGTCACTGTTTAATTGATTACTTTCTAAGTCGAATCGTATTAGTAATCTATTAGAAAATAAATACGAGGAAATGCTTAGTCATATCATATTGTGACTCACTAAGCTATACTTAATATTTTGGATGACTTTATAATTTATTCTATGCAATGACATTATACAGGATAGGTGTACAAAAAGTATATAAAAGGTAACGTTGATGTCATAAGGAAGGCTTTAAAAATATTAATATTGACTGTAAAACTTGGAATAAAGTTCGAGGTAAAATGATTTTTTTTACGACAGACGTTGCGAAAGAGAAGCAACACACAGCACTTCTACACGACGTTGAACAATTTCAAACATCCTCTTTAAGAAAAACGGACACGGTAGAAAAAATAGTCTTACCAAACGCCATAGGTATATTTGGGTGGATTATGTGAAGCAATATGACGGCTTTTGCTGTTCGTTTAACAAAACGTGTTTTTTTCCTTAATACATTTAAACATACATCGCTTTTTTACCACACTAAAACATAACTCGTTACGCGCATGTATTTGAATATGACATTTTTTTATTTTTTTTTATTTTTCTTCCATTTCATAGCCACAGACTATCATTCATTTCTAGTTTAGCGTGTTCGTAGTGTGGAGTCAACTGTACGTCTAATGTCTTTATTCATATTAAAATGCAATTAAAATAAATATATATTTATTTTATTAATAATTTACAGATGTTGCCACCGAAAAAAATCAAAAATCCCTGTTTGATGGCATTGAAAAATTCGACGCCACTAGGCTGAAGCACACAGAAACACAGGAAAAGAATCCGCTTCCGGACAAAGACGGTAAAATTTTATATTTATTTAATGCACCTTTATGCACGGTTAAATGTTTCATAAACGCAATAAAAATTAATGAATATTTAATTATTATTATCCAAACGCTAAACTGTTTTCGAATTGACTTTTAAATCTTTGCATTTGAAACACGCTTTTCCTTATTTATGTATTATCGTTTCAAATTATAGCATGTATTCGTTGTAAGGCCTAATATATTTTAAATATTTAAAGCTTTTTTATTACGTTCCTTTGCACGCATTTGCTTGATAGTTGTCGCAGCGGAAAAGGCGCATCAGAACCTTCTAGATGGAGTGGAGCACTTTGACAAGAGCCAAATGAAACATACGACGACGGAAGAGAAGAATTCTTTGCCGCCAATTGAAGGTTTTTACTGCTTTATTTACTGCTTCGCACGTTTTTTTCTGTCACATATTATAATAATGGGCTCTTAGTACGAATTTTTAAAGTGCACGTAATACTGTTTTTAGTACCTACTTATCTAAACTGATATATGTAAGTCATATCTATACTCGATAACGATTATAAAAAATTCGTAGTAAGGGCCACGATGCAGGTTTTATATGCATTTTATTTTAGTATGCATATTTTTTGATTGAATAAATGTTTTAATATATTATAACTGAAGCACGCAATATTAAATCTTTACGTTTGTACTGGTAAATAACTTTATTATATTAATATCTTAAAGCAAAAATTATAAAACTTATTACGGTCTTCGACAGGGTTTAATCTATCTATACTTCTATACTAATATTATAATTAACTAGCATTGCCCGCGGCTTCGCCCGCGTTCAGATGACCGAAAACCCAATTCTTAGGTTTTACATATTAGTACACTCTTACAATGCAGTTTTTGTATTTTTACTCAGAAATGAGATATTTTTCCGCGGTAAAAAGTATCCTATATGTTGACCCGGATAACAAGCTATTATCATACCAAATTTCATCAAAATCTGTCCAGTGGATTTCTCATGATGCGGTAACAGACAGACAAACAGACACAAATGTTCTAAAAACTATAGATTCGGACTCTGTATCGATAATAATGTCTATTTCAATTAGATTTTCCAAAAAATATTGTTAATATTAATTAATAGTCTGGATAACACATAGGCTACTTTTTATCCCAGAAAAATGTACGGTTCCCGTGAGATAGGTTTGTTTTGTTTTACCTATACCTACGTCTAATCTATATTTGTCAGTATAAATGTTACAAATCCCTGGAAATATGTTAAATGGATTACTTTGGATTATTTCTTTGCTCCTATCAAATACAGCTTAATGAAATTAAATTATACTTTCACAGTATACTTTGCTGTTTTATATAAAAATTTTCATGTAGCGGGTACCATGGAAAACGAAACGCAATGGCCTAATTCTAATTTTCCCACATAAGTTTCCGATTTTGCTATTTATTAATTATATCTATGTCCTATAGCCATTGAAGCGGAAAAGGAAAAGAACAAGTTCCTGAACGGGATCGAAAACTTCGACCCCACCAAGCTGAAGCACACCGAGACTTGCGAGAAGAACCCTCTGCCTACGAAGGACATCATCGAGCAGGAGAAGACCGCTTAAATAATATATATCCGCAACTATGTATCGCTAGTATCGCCGTATTTTAGTCAATAAGTTTCGTATAGTCGACCTGTGACGTCCGTTCAGAAATTGAATAAGAAATCATTTTCGATTTTTTTATCATCAACCATTTTGCCACGAAAATATCATCCAAGCATCAAAATATCATTCATTTCACGTTTTTGTTTTTCATGCATTGTTTTTTTTTATTTCTTCATTTGATTTGATATACACAATTACAATTTTTATGTAATACTTGATTGAAATTCTGGTTTTCGAACGAACGGGCGCCGCCGCTCGGCCACTATCATTAGAACGTAGGAACCAAATTTTCTATGTCACTTTTAATATATATCTAATAAGTGTATTTTATGAGCATTTTATTTAATTTATAATGGAGGATTTAAATTTTAAGATTGAGTACTGATTTTATTTTAAGTTGGGAACACACTGCACTCCGTTATATAATTTCAACCGCTTCGTGCTTGTGTTCTCTGTATTTTAAATAATTTAGTATATTCTCGAAGGAGTAGTCTCTGGTCGATATTTATTAGGAGTGTAGTTACCAAGACTAATTCGAATCGAAATTTTTGCGAGAATTTTATATTTTTCATTTATTTTTCTACAAATGTTCGAAAATTATAGGATTAATACTGAATGCTCAACTGCGTATAAAGCTAAGATTTTCTAATAATTTTGAAGCAATTATGTTTGTCTTATGAAAAAGTGAACAATAACAATAAATTTTTATACTGTCGTATTACATTATATCCGTACAGTCATTTTTTCAATTTTATAATACGCTAACGATGCCAATAAATTTTTTTATCGAAATTTTGTATGTTTTACAGACGGTGCTTTTTCTAAATATAGAATGAAAAATAAAATATTTTCTTTTTTAATTACCCTTGTCCATCATTCATCAATTAATTCATCTAAGAGTTTAATATGCTAAGAATAATTATTATTCTAGTGATCACTTCATTCCTCTGCATGGAGTATGAGAAATGAAGTATGATTTCTTTAAAAAGTACTTTATTTAATCAAAATTAAAGGAGAACTATTAAAAAATGTATTATGATTATTTCAATTTAATATTTATCTTACGTAGAAATAATATTTTTATCAAATATGCCTATTATTTTTGTTTTATTACTATTTATCTTAAAACTCTTAAAAGCGCGTATTTTTTAAATATCTGTCCAATGTGTTAACTGCGTAAAACGCTGCATCAAAGAACGGATGAAATGTGCAATGCATTTTGTTTTTCTGCCTTCAAAAATTTAATGCTAGTATACATTTCACTATGAAACTTAATAAATATATGTTATCTTAACTGACTTTATATAATTTATAGGTATATTCATATAATTTGCACAAAAATCTTTTATCGTAGAGAATATTATGCGAGTTATAAAAATATTTAAATATGCAGTTTCTTTACTGGCAACATTGGTTTTATTGATTTATTATGCAGTTAGGGTAGTTAATTCATTAAGAGCCCCTGCAACAAGTCTGCTAATGTTTGTTTTGTACACAAAGTGATGTCTTTAGAAATACTAAGTTATATATTATAAAATTGTGTTCAGACTACTTTATATGTATCCTTTCTATACTTATAGGCAATTGATGTAGTGTTATTAATTTTTAGTTAACATCACAGAATTCACCATCATTATAATACATTACTAGAAGTAATTAATATATTGTGAACAATATATGAATTAATAAAGTTGGCTTGTAAAGTGTTGGCGTAGTTTTATGAGATGATAATAACAGGAAACTTAATCTTGCGATAAATCATAAAACTTTGCTAGTCTCTTCGTATTTTAAATATTATTATTTTTTATAATAAAACTGTATCAGGCTCAGACCAATAAGTACTTTTTTATTGGTCTGAGGTATCAGGTCGAAAGTTAAACAAGTTTCTAAAATTTTAGCAGTTTGTGTGTTTGATCGAATATTTCGCGAGAAAAGCTGGTAGATGGATCTTAAATATATTTTTTTTTCAATAAAAATATACTTTATAATTTTGTGTATAACTTACTAAAATCAGCGATATTTTACGAGTTGATTTATTTATATAGCTTGACATTCGTAAATATAATTTAAAAGTTTAATGTTCAGTGGTTATTAGGTAACTAAAAAATATACGTTTTTTCTGAACGCTAGCGAAATTAAAAACATTTATTATAAATTTTCGTGGCAAAGATAGGCAGCTTTAGGATTTTATAACTCTTATTTTGTATCTTATCAATAGGTAGTATTTTCTTGTGTATCTATTTATGGCAACCCAAGAACGATGCCTCTTTCTTTGTTGACCCTTTGTTGATTTTATATTTTTTACGATATTTATATTTAATAAACATATACCTATGAAATAAAGACCTAATTATTTAAAAAAAGAAGTCTAACCGTTTATTTTTAGAATGTATTTGAAATTGAAAATAAATTTATAAAATGGATTTACTATTTCATATTTTAAGTACCTATTATAATTATATAATACTTAATAAAATATTAAGATTACATTAATAATATATTTTAAATGTGTTTTGCGTTTTATTAACCGTAAAATGGATTTTTGTCTGTGGCAACTTATTTGGTGGTAATATTTTTGCAAATTGGCATTTTGAACGTATTTTGATGTGATGTAATTTTGATTTTCCTTCCCGCCGGCTCTTGACGGTTGCTTTTGGCACGTGCAATTTTTTTTCTCAGTATTCCACATAAAACGTACCGTATTTCGTTTGAAAGTTAAACACTGATGCTGACTGTTGGATATAATCATTTCGGTGAGTGTTTTATTGTTTATTCCTTGTATCGTATGTGCTATTTTATGTGCACGTGTTGTGTATCGTAGACAGCAAAACAACCATTTGCATTCGCTAAACATTATAGTTACGATATGGATTTGTGATTCAATTTAAGAGATTACGTGTTATCATTTTGTCATGCCTGGCAAAAGCAAGCGAAAATTCGTACACAATCATTAGCACTGCCAGTA